>CM076581.1:1526727842-1527327842 GCA_034641835.2 Pinus albicaulis | reverse complement strand
CAGATCACGATCAAGAGAGGGAATTTGATTTCGAACACCCTCGAGTGCCTCCACAGATTGAGAGAAGATACTCCTCAGGTCTCTGCAGTTGCTGTAGATTATCAGGCATGGCAGAATTACCTCAAAGAACAACATCAGATAGATGTCCCTAATCTCACAATCACCCAATTGCTCCCATGAACAGGTCACAGGTCACAACAGACAAGAGGAGTCACTGGTTGCAGTTGAAGCCGAGGTCACAAGTCGCAAATTCCCTTTGGGTCACAGAGTATGTCAACGGTCAGGAAGGCAAAAAGTCAAGGACACCCAGGGGTCAATTTTGTTCTATAAATACTCCCTCTGGGGAATTGTAAAAGGATCTTTTTTTTGGGACTCCAAAGGAGCAGAGGGAATTGTATAACATTGAATACACCTTTTTGAGAATGAATAGAAACAAATGTTGTGATTCCAATATTGGATCTGATGAAGACTAATGTGTTAACACTATGAATATTCTTGTCTCATGTATTTGATATCTTTTATGATTAACTGATCTGCGTTTTGTACTTATATCACTTATACATTTCATCTCACTTAATGTGTTAATGATATCAGGTTATTTAACTAGGATATGTTAGCAACTTCATTATTAACATTTATATTTGAGAACGCTTAAGGAAGTAAAGGGTGCTCCAACCATAAAGAACTATTTCTTCTGTGGCTTGAACAACTTCTACAAGCATGACCCTAATGATGTGCTGCTAACAACACTTCCTTTGGCTACATGCTTTAACTTGTCTTGCTATTTGTAGTGTTTCATGTTCATTGAGACTCATCAACCATTTGTCTTGTATTATCCCAATAATCGTGTGTTCATAGATCTACAGGGCTTGTTTGTGTCTGAGAATAGGAATATTCAGCGGTAGCTACACCCACACCCCAGACAGGATCCCTATCACAAACGGTTTAGAGTTTAATCAGGACTTTTTATCGGGGAGATCCCCTGATGTTGGCCAGACATTTTTTCCCGTCAACAATCCCATTAATCATATGGTCTGAATTTCATATCTTGGGTTGCGATATTTTAGGATATATGATTAGATCAAGTTGAACTTCATAGATGCTCCTAAAATCATGCATAAAAATGTCACGTTGGAATTTCTGTTATAGATTTTCATCTGGGAGGTTCCAAAAAATCAAACTTGGACCAGAGTGAGGGAAAATCCTATTGATCATATGATCCAAATTTCAAATCTTGGGTCTCAATATTTTAGGATATATGACTAGAGGAAGTCGAGCTTCTTGGATGATCATTAAATATTGCATCAAACATGTCATATTGGAATTTCTGCTATATATTTTCATTTGGGAGGTTCAAGAGGCTGAAACTTGGAACATAATGAGGAAGAAAACCATTGATAATCTAGTTTAGTTTTCAAAACTTGGTTTTATTTAATTTAGCAGACATGCCATGAGGAATTTTCTATAATAGTTTGCATGTAAAGTGTTTGAAGAAATTCCTAAATTGTTTAATGATTAATTGCATACAAGTTGTTTGATGAATTTATGCAATGAAAATGGTATTTTATGAATGCGGATAGTATTGTTGTGTGCTAAAATTGCTATATGATAGTATATTAGTAGCTTATCTATGCCTATTTTCATGAAAAACATTTGAATACATGTGTTAAAGGTGTTTTTATTAAAATTTGCGTACAAATTATTTGATAAAATACCTCAAAAACATAAATCAAAAGTTGCATAATAAAAGAAAAATACTACTTAATTGCTTGTATATAAAGTATTTGAAGAAAGGTTTACATGTAAAGTGTTTGAAAAAATGCATGAAATATGAAAATAAATTTTTTTCAAGTGTGGGTAGAATAAAGTTAATAGGAGTATGTGACAAAGTGGTATTATAGCTTATTGGAAAACTAGTAAAAAGAGAGAAAATTTTGGGTACCTTGTAACCTCTGTAAGTCATTCAACGATATTGATATGTGACCATTACACACATGAATCTGGCTCTGAAACCGCTGAAACACCTTCTTGAAGTCCTCATCCTTTGCATATGCTTTTTTGTATCCATCATGGGTGAAAGGCTCCATGTACATCAAAGTTCCAAAAGTTGTGATTTTTGATGTCAGTGGCCTTGCAAGAATTTCAACCAAATTTTTTGAACTACACTTTTTTTACTTGAAAATTAAATGCAACTACAGTAAAAACCACATCCATTTGTAATGTGTGGTTTGTTGTATCTACTTTAAGACTACAAGTACCATAAAAACCAATGAAATGTGTGGATTACTATATGCTTTCCCATCAAATATTGTTTCCATTTTTTGATAGCTTGTATTATGGAATATAGCTCCTTGTCATAGGTAAGGTAGTTGAGAACCACCCCATGAAATACTTCATAATGGTAGCATACATTCCTTCCTCACATCAACACTTCTCCTATAGCATATCGAATCACATTTATCTTCACTTCAAAGGGTTGTTGCAAGTTTGGAAATGCAAGAGTGCTTGATCGGATTTCTTTTTTAACTCCTCAAAGGATTCCCACTAACCCTTCCCCCACTACAAACTCCTTCCACCCACTATTATGGTGTGGAGTGGTGCTACTACCACAAAAAATGAGGCTAAAAATTTCCTCAATTACTATGCCACTCCAAAAAAATTCCTAACCTCAGAAACATTGGTAGGCACTAGACACTTCATGATGGCTTCCATATTGGTAGGATCTATCTTCAACTCCCCTTCATTAATCACATATCCTAAATACACCAAATTTTGTTGTTGAAACTCATATTCTTCATATTTTCTAGTATTTGGTGGTTTTTTAACGTTTCTATAACCTATATTAAATGTGAAATGTGCTCCTTTAATGTTGCATTGTATACCAATATATCAACCAAATATACAATAACAAGTGAATCGAAATATGGGTGTAGTATGTAATTCGTTAATCTCATGAGTGTAGTTGGTGCATTATGTAAACCAAGTGGCATGACTAGTCACTCATACGAACCTTGTTTGGTTTCGAAGACAATTTTCTAGGTATCTTATTCTTTGATTCAAACTTAGTGATACCATTATTTTAATTCAAAATTGGTGAAGTGTTTTTCTTACTGGAATTGGTTCAGTAGATCATCTATCCTTGACGGGGGGTACCACTTTTCTTAAGTTTTATATTTTTCAATTCCATATCATCAATGCACATTTTCAAATTCTCATCATTCTTAGGCACAATTATGATGGTTGAACCACACGGGAAGTACTTGGTCAAATAACACCTTTCTCCAACAACTTCTACAACTGCTCCATCACCTTGTTTTATTTTATTACAAATTTCCTATACAACCTAATGTTTGGAAATGGAGAGTCTAACAATAATTGGATCTTATGTTCCACTTCCTTCCTGGGTGGTATCCCTTTAGGCTATGGGAACACTCCTTTTTATGCCTATAAGAACTATTATAGTTATCTCTATTACTTAATGCACCCCTCTAGGGATGCCTTTGCTCTCATTGAATCTTCTAGAAATTAATTTTATAATAGAAATAGTAAAAAATACTTCTTGTTAGAATTGATAAGTTGCTTGTCTTAGCTAGCACTTACCATTGAAATTTTAGACTTTCCCTTATGTGTGTTGATGATGAAGGATTTTCCATCCTTGATGAGGTAGTAATGGTTGGATATTTGCATGAATATTACATCCCACATGTACATGTAAGGACTTCGAAACACCACTACGCATAAATTAAGTGTAACTATATCTAATTCTACTTCATCAAAAATTTCAGCATTGATAACAAATTCAATTTTACACTGTTTTGTTACCTTGATTTATGCATCCTTATTTATCTACTCTAATGGATATGGGCTTGGATTATCTAAAACCTCCATTCCTAGTTTTTTGAATAGCTATAATGCAATGAGATTCACTTGTGATATTAAGTCAAACAGGGCATCAACTTTTGTGTTTTTGACTTGTATCATTGTATGGAAGAGTTTGGTCATTTCCATCTCTTCTTCTTGTTGAAGTCTACTTAGGTTCACCCTCTTTTTCTCTAATATTCTCATCCAAATATGAGTTAATTTACCCTTGATTACTTAAATATATGACCATAAATTTTTTCTACTTCCCATCCTTCTTCTAGTTCTTTAGGTTGAGTTATTGATGTAGTTTCCAACACTTCTGCTCTATGTGAACATCAATTTAAAATGGTTATAATGTTTGTTGTGATATTTATTGGTATTTTATGGATACTATTTTTTTTCCTTCTCCTCGTTACAATTCTTATTCCCTTCCTTGGAAACTTCCTAATGTTCATTCTACTTTGAATCCCTTAACTTCCCTTTCTTCTGGCTTATGTTTTCCAAGTATTGTGCTTATTGTAACCACCTCCCGTCCACCCCATTATTGGATTATTGGATGGGGAAGGTGCTACTTGTTTTTTATCCTGATCCCCAAGGTATGTTACAAAGATGGGGTTAGAAAAAAACCTTTTTTTTCTAGTATTCAGAATTCAAAGTCTCATACCACCATTAGGTTCAACTTTTCAAGATATTTTAAGAGATAAAAAATTTACCTCAATCCAAACCCTTAACCAAAAGTTACACTCATATGAAGCTTTAGTTTATTAAAAGATAAATGTCATGGATTTGGCCATATGGTGCCCATGTAGCCTCCATATTCCCTGACTAGTCGACCTATCAAGTCTATTAAGTCATGTTCATATCAAGCTTCCTAACCATATTTCCACCCACATTGTTCAATACTAAATAAAGGTGAAGGGGAAGTAGGTTTTGAGTAGTGTTAAGGTTCCACAATGGTATCAAGGCTTGGTTGAAACTTATTCCACATTCGAGCTTGTTAATTTGGAAGGTGCAACAGTTACGACGATGGGTGGTGAGAAATCAATCCATAAGTGGGTTTCACACTCGAGTCTATGCCCGACCCCACCCCTACCCTTTTATCATGGTTAAATGATGTTCGAATATTATATTGGACTCTAAATGATTTTTTAAACTTACTAAATATGGCCAATGGATGATGGATGGCCTTCACAACATGGTTTCTTTAGGTTATGGTTCCACCAACTCTCGTTCCATGTCAACCACACCCTCGTACCAATAGGTTTAAAATTTTTCGCCTACAGGTCCCATCAACATACATGCATATAAAAAATAGAAGAGTGTGTTTAATATAGGCAGAAACCAAGACTGCAAAATTCTAGGAATTATGGCCCTAAGCTCACAACCACAAGCTATCGATTTCATCTAGATAACTAATCAAACTATACATGAACATTTTGATCAAAAACCTTAGAAGTACATTTGAATGCAAATGAATACATAACTTCTCATGTTCATCATGAACATAATATAGAATACCATACTCGAAGTATGCATTAACATTCATTAACATATAAGATATAATTGTAGTCATGGATATAACAACGAGTCTTTATAGCTCCGAAATTCAACACGTTCAAAAAATCTTAAGAGATTGCATCATGCAAAATATAATAAGAATCATCACATTCCATAAGAAAATGTACATGAACAATTTACACTTAACTTTGTTATTAAATATGGTTGGAAAATGAAGGAGGGACTTTAACTCTCCACCCAACCATAGGCCAGCTACACTATAGTATTTCTTGAAACTATCCACCCCTGAGCCAGACACAGAGTTTGAGGGGACAAATAATTAGGGAATTTTAAACCCAAGGCTAGTTACATACCTAGGAGGAGTCCAATATATAGGTGGTTTAACAAATTCTCTCAAGAAGTAAGCACCAAAATGAATTAATTACTCTCTAGGTTTTCATAAAGGGCTTCACCCAAGGTCAAATGGGCTATCTCTTAGTTCCAAGAGATTTAATCAACTGATTTTGGTAGTTTAACAACTACATTTTTCGTGGAAAGCATCGTTGGGGTCCATAGCTCACTGTACAAGTGGCTTAACAACTCCTTCAACAAGCACCACAATGGCTCAGATTACCCTGTATTAGTGGTTTAATAGCAAGGTATCAAGCACCAGATGGTTTCACATCCATACAAAAAGAAGCACAGTGATTCAGTATTTTGACGAGATTCAAATTGATCATTCAGGATTAAACACACCATCCAGTGGCCTCAACACAATTAGAGGGTATAAATTCCTGATTCATAGGGAACATGGTTCAGTCATGCTCGTCATTTCTCTTTATTTTTTTTACACAAGTTCCCCGGACACAAATTTCTTCTCCAATGGTTCTATACAAAAATTCATGTTGTTACATATTTAATGGAGTCCTATATTGTTCTATGTGCTTTCTAATCTTCTCTCTCTTATGTGCCAATCATTTTTCTCCACACCATACGAATTAAATTTCTTTGAAACACCACCTTCCCTCTTTCCCATCACCAACCTTATATTTTTTCCCTTGATACTGTCATTCTTTGTTAGTAACGATCCACGATGGATGGCACAATATGGGTGGTGTCTTTCAACTAGGATACTCACTCTAACTTCAATGCCTATTAGTGCAGGTTGGTCCTAGTGTCAGAAAATTATCATGGAAATTTAATGAGGCTGGTAGGGGCCTACTCATGGAATACCATAGGAAAATATGCTTACGCACAATAGGTACGCAACGTCCCTCCTCTCATATCATTTTATTTGTATGTCTCGCCCGTAAGCTAGCCACCAATTTATTTTCACATAAATTTATACATGTTTGAGATTCACACAATTATATTTACATACACTAGGTGTAATTAAAAATGATTGTCACATATGCCACCCCCATAAGGGAATAGTTTCCTCATTGTCATATAAATAGAGCACGAAATTAACCTCTGAGCTTCATATCTACAATACTTACATTTATTTATACAGTAAAAAACAATGGGGATGATACCCTCATTCTCTACCATTTCCTAAGTTGTTTCATCTAATCCAAAGTGCTTCCATTACACCTTGATCTGCTCTATTACTAAATTTTAGAGTGCGGTCTAAGTCCTTTCCAAAATGAAAATTTTTTCTGGTTGGAACTCTCACTCAAGTTCCACCTGTATCACATGCCAATCAATAACATGATTAGTGGCACACACATATTAATCAAATAAATGTGAAAAACATCACGTGCTTTCAATGTGGGTGGTAATTCCAATCATAAACCACTAGCTCCACTCTTTCCAAAGTTTGAAATGGTCCACAAAATAAGGGTTACAACTTAACAAAAGACCCCACTTTCAGTGAAATCTTTCTTGGTATGATGCAAATATATATATGCTCTCCCACTTGGAATTATTTGTGCACTCTCCGCTAATATGCATAAGCCTTTTTCCTATCATGGGATACCTTCAATTTATGCTTTATATGGAGCACTACTTGATCCATTTCCTTTAACATGTTGAACTCAAGGATCACCTTGTTCACTGAATCATCCTGGCTAATAGGAGTGTTACATTTTCTACCATACAAAGCCTCTAAAGGGATAATATTTAATGACTCTTGGTACCCATTTTTATATGCAATTCAACTATCGACATGAACTCTTCCTACCTCATTGAATGATGCATAACATACATCCTCAAAATTTCCTTTAAAAATTTGTTCACTCTTTCAATTTGTCCATCATTTTGAGGATGATATGCCATACTAAAATCTAGCCTGGTTCCAAAAGCAAGAAACAATGTCTACTAAAAAATTAAAATGAACATGGCATCCCAATTTGAAATGATATTCTTGTGTATGTTGTGAAATATAAATATTTCCTTCATGAAAATATGAGGTATGTCAATGGATTTGTGATTAGACTTAACAACCATGAAATGAGCTACCATACTCAACTTATCTACTGCCACCATAATGGCATCATGCTTCTTGGGTGTTCTTAGAAATTCTATGATGAAGTCGATGGATATGACTTCCCACTTCCACTTAGGAATTGGTATCGGTTGTGGCAATCCCATTGGGTGCCTGCATTTTAATTTGACTTGTTGACATTATAGGCACATGGTAGTGTATTCAACAACTTCCTTCTTCATGCCCAACCAATAATACATTTTCTTCATTTTTGTTATCATTTTATGATAACCAAGATTACCTAAATAGGGCCTTTATGAAACTTATCCAATATGCTTCTTCAAGCCTTCCCATACAAGGTACATACCATATATCCTTAAGATTCAACATTCCATCATGAGTGCGAATATAATTCTTGCTTAATGGCACCTGTAGCTCTTGTTGCAAGTAATATTTCATATGTTAAATGTGCTCGTCATGTATCAATTCCTCTTCGATCCTTTCTTTTATATTAAATTCATGAGTTCTCATGGCTGTGGTTAGGTCCCTATATTACTAGTGTATTCCATTATTGTTGTTATTTTAGCTCCCGTATTGTTATTGTTGTACCCCTGTAACCCCAATATTGTTATTATTGTGCCCTTACATTATTATTGTTAGGTCGGCTAGGATTATATTTTGACCCCATGGACTCCTATATATAGAAGGAGGTTTTGTCATTTGTATCATCCAAGAATTTTTCATTTATGTAATGTAAAGGAGGTTTCCCCCTCGAAGTGGCTTATTTCTAAAGTGTTTATCTCTTTTTTCTTCTATTTTTGGAGCTGGTTTCATAGCATTTGGTATTAGAGCTTTGGATTCTAGGGTTTTGTTGCTCTAAACAGGTCATCATCGAATTTTCTCTATTACGTTTTTTCTACGAAGGTTTAAAAGCTTAATTTTTTACAGAGTGAAGCCTAAATATTGAGGAACGTTGAATTAAAATGTCATATCTTGGTTCACAATATTTTCGGAGATATGATCTGTGGAATTTAGGGTTTTTTAAGGCTCCTGAATTTCATCTCAAAGAGGTGACCGTGGTAAAATCATCATAACTATCTCTCTGAGCATCATATTGAAATTCTGTAAGAAGTGGACGCAAGTACACAGACTGTAGTTTCCTATGTATCAATTTTAGAGCCTAAGGAGGAAACAATGACACGTGGCATTCCCTACAAGTTAGCTCTATTGAAACAATCCATAATTAGGTCATCGTGGGAGATTGGGCATAACTTTTCCTTCAAGAATCCAAATCAAGTCAGACCTGTGGCATTTGAAATAAGATTCAGAGGGCTACTACAAGATCAAATTTAAGGTATTGAAGATCCTAAATCATAGAGATAATTCAGTTTCAATATCGAGCTCCTCAAAAGCAAGAAAAAGGTGTGCATTTTTTTATTTTATTTTATTTTTTTTCTGAATTGCATAAGTCTTGTTTGAAGAATCAGTTTGAATTGATTCTAAGGGCACATTGTATAATAAATTTCAGTATTAGGTTCAAAAATCCCCCCTATGAATAATTCAATGCCCATTAAGCCTTTAGAAGGCTCTACTATTACTCATGAAGACGAAGAAATGCAACATGACATATCAAAATTACAAGAGAAAGTGCACCGAATTTCTCTCTTGCAAAGTGCAAAAAAAAATGAAATGGAAGTTTTGAAGAAAGGCATGGAAGCTAAGATGGATGGTTTGAAGAATGGCATGGATGGCATAGAAGCTGGCATGGAAGCTAAGATGGATGGCATGGAAGAAAAAATGGAAAACATGAAGAATGATCTAAAAGTAGACATGGAAGGTTTGACAAAGTTGATACAAGAAATGTTTCCTAATGGTGAAAAGATAGTGGATGAAACTCATGATGAGAAAAAAATAAATGTTAATCATGATTTCATAAACTCCAACGTTGGATGGAAGACCCACCATATTCCAAATATCGATATGAGGAAGTTTGATTGCAAGGATCCCGTAACATAGGTACTACAGATGGAGCAATATTTTGATCTCAAGAATGTGAAAAACACACAAAAGGTATGCATTGCAACTTTATATTTAGAACAAAATACATTTGTGTGGTATCAATGGCTTTATTCCCGTAAAAAAATTGTCACTTGGTCAATTTTTACAGAGGAAATGATAGCACATTATGAGGATATAAAGAGAAACACCTTTTTTGGCTAATTGATAAATCTCAAACAAAAGGGTTTAGTGGTGGAGCACATTGAGGACTTCCAAAAATTGAATATAAGGATCACTGTTGTTCCAGAGGAACACAAGATTGATGTATTCATAGGGACTTTAAATGATAACATCCAACATGAGGTTCATGTTTGGGAACCTGATTAATTTGAGAGGTTATTTAGGTTGGCAAGAAAAATTGAATTTAAAATTATGGTAACAAGGAAGCCTACCACTCACATCTATAAAGATGGAAGTGTTGCTACTCCTAGACTTCCACAACCTACAAGGTTGACACCACAAATTGGAAGAAAAAAGAGCAAAAGGGCTTTGCTACAGTTGTGATAGAAAATACAATAAAGGTCATAAGTGTGTTGAGAAGAAATTATTTTACATAGATTGTGAAGAGGAGGAAAAAAATGAACAAGAAACTTCAAAATAAGAGGATATACACCAGGAACCAACCCTTGAAGAAGAAGAAATGAGTTCGACCATATCATGTAATGCATTAGCAGGAATTAACACTCCTCAAAATCTCAAGATATAAGGACATATCAAGAATAAAAAGGTAATAGTGTTGATTGATTCGAGTAGTACCCATAATTTTATTCATTGTAAGGTAGCCAAGAAATTGAATTGTTTCCTATACCCAACACCAGAATGTCAAGTGATGGTTGCAAATGGAGGAACTATAAATTTCTATGGAAAATGCCATAATATCAAGATAACCATGGGGGAATATGTATTGAATAGTCCAATGCTTTCCATTCCAATGGGAGATGCTGATGTTGTACTAGGAGTACAATGGTTATAATCTTTGGGGATGACATCTTTTAATTTTCAAGAAATTTTCTTGAATTTTTTTTCATAAGGAAAGGAAGTTGAATTATAAGGTATTGCAGGGAAGCCGAGAAAGATAATAAGCTCTAATATAATGACAAAGCTTCTGAAGAAAGAACAACGAGGTGTAATTGCACAATTATGCTCACTAGAAGTTCCAACTTCAAAATCATCTATTTCTCCATATCTCCAAAAAGTATTGGATAATCATTCCAAGGTGTTTGAAAATCCCAAAGGAATCCCACCTATTCGTGATCATTATCATGCTATTCATTTGATTCCAGGAAGTGTTCCTCCAAACTTCAGGTCTTATAGATATCCTTATGTCCAAAAGATAAAAATTGAACGTATGATTGCAGAAATGTTAGAGGCTAGTATAATTCAACCTAGTCAAAGTTCTTTCTATGCTCTAGTAGTATTGGTGCACAATAAGGATGGATCATGGCGCATGTGTCCAGATTATAGGGAGCTCAATAAGCTCACTATTAAAGATAAATTTCCCATTCCTATGATTGATGAATTATTGGATGAATTACATGGAGCAATTTATTTTACCAAGTTGGATCTTCGTTCACGATATCATCAAATTAGAATGAAGACTGAAGATATTTTGAAAACAACATTTTAAACTCATGAGGGTCATTATGAATTTTTGGTCATGCCTTTTGGCCTTACCAATGCACCTTCTACATTTAAAGGGTTGATTAATTCCATTTTCAAACCCTTCCTTAGAAAATTTGTGCTAGTATTTTTTGATGATAAACTAATCTACAACATGTCTTGGAAGGATCATGTTCAACAGGTTGACAAGGTGCTTAAACTATTGGAGGAGAAACAATTATATGAAAAAACATCCAAATGTTTCTTTGGAGTACAAGAGGTGGAATATTTGGGTCATGTTGTATCTCATGAGGGTGTTAAGGTGGACCCTAAGAAAATTAAAGCCATTAAGGAATTGAGATTCCCCACAACCATAAAGCAGTTGCGAGGATTTCTCGGGTTAACAGGGTATTATCGCAAGTTTGTTAATAATTATGGGAGAATAGTAGCACCTCTAACAAAATTATTGAAGAACGATGCATTTTCATGGACTCTTGAAGCAAATAAGGCCTTTGAACATCTTAAAGAGGCAATGTGCCTAGCACCGGTCCTAGCTACGCCAGACTTCACAAAAACCTTTATTGTGGAATGTGACACCTTAGGAAATGGAATTGGTGTTGTTTTAATGCAAGAAGGAAGACCCATTTATTTTGAAAGGCATCCAATAAAAGGAAAGTATTTACATAAAGCTATTTATGAGAAGGAAATGTTAGAAATACATGGCGACCTTGCCTAATGGGAAGACACTTCAAGGTAAAAACTGATCATGATAGTCTTAAACACTTTTTGGAACAAAGAATATCTTCAGAAGAGCAACAAAAATGGGTCAAGATGTTGGGTTATGACGTTGAAATCATCTACAAAAAAGGGAAGCTAAATGTTGTTGCAGATGCACTCTCAAGAAATAATGAAGAGGTGGAAGCATTGCTTTGTGCCATTTCTATTATCCAACCAGATTGGATAATCGAAGCAAGGAATGAATGGAAGAAGGACGAAGAAGTGTGGACACTCATTAAAAAGTTGCAGCAAGATTCTAGTACATATGATACATTTAGTTGGAAAAATGATTCCTTATGGTACAAATATCCCTTATATCTTTGTAAGAATTCCTAACTAAAACAGAAGATAATTTTGGAATTGCACACTTCTCCTTTAGGAGGACACTCAGGATTTTTAAAAACTTACCACGGGGTGAAGAAATATTTTTTTTGGGATGGCCTTAAATCTGATATTCAAAATTTTTATGGCGGAATGTTTGGTTTTCTAGCAAAATAAAGTTGAGACAATTAAGACCCAGGGTCTTCTACAATCTTTATCCATTCCAAGTCAATGATGGGAGGAAATTTCAATGGATTTTATCATAGGTTTACCTAAGTCCGAACGAAAGAGTGCATCATGGTGGTAGTTGATAGACTTACCAATTATGCACACTTTTGTGGATTATCTCATCCATCTAAAGAAATTACAATTGCTACTACATTTATGGAAACAATTCCAAAGCTACATGGATACCCAAAGATTATTGTAAGCGACAGATATCCCATTTTTACTGGAAATTCTTAGACGGAATTATTTTCTTGTTTGGGTACTCAAATAGCTCATAGCTCATCTTATCATCCTAAATCCGATTTTCAAACTGAGATAGTGAATAAATGTTTGGAAGAATATATTCGTTGTTTTATATCTTATAAACAAACACAATGGGTCAAGTGTTTACCTCTCGCTGAATGGTGGTATAACACTTCCTTCCATACTGCATCAAAAATTACCCCATCTATGACACTTTATGGATATCATCCACTATCCATCACATCATCTTTAAGAGAAAATTCTAAGGTTCAAGCAGTGGAAGATCACATCGAGCATCAACAAGAAGTTATCCAACTCTTAAAGGATAACCTAAATTTGGCACAAAATCGAATGAAAAAACAGACATATCAACATCATAGCGAGAGAAGTTTTAATGTAGGAGAATGGGTATTTTTACGGCTACAACCATACAAGAAAATGTCCATCAAGCAAGCTAAGAAGGATAATAAATTATCACCAAAGTACTATGGTCCTTACAAGGTGTTGCAAAAGATTGGTATTATGGCATACAAATTGGAGTTTCCTGCTTCTTCACGAGTGCATCCAGTTTTCCACGTTTCATGCTTAAGGAAGGTTATTGGTGAAAAACTTCCAGTTCAAACAATATTTCCAGAACTTGATGAGGAAGGAAAAATCATATTGGAACCTGAAGCAGTCACGGAAACAAGAACTCGACAGTTACGAAATCAATCAATTTCATAGTATCTCATCAAGTGGAAGAACTTACCCACTGAAGATTCTACATGGGAGGATGAGAATTTTATACATATGCACCCAGAGCTACTCAAGCGCTGAGGAAAACACATTTTTGAAGGAGAGGGGCATGTTAGGTCCCTATATTACTAGTTTAGTCCCTTATTGTTGTTACTGTAGCTCCCTTATTGTTATTGTTGTACCCCTGTAACCCCAATATTTTTATTATTGTGCCATTACATTATTATTGTTAGGTCGGCTAGGATTATATTGTGACCCCATGGACTCCTATATATAGAAGGAGGTTTTTACGTTTGTATCATCTAAGAATTGTTCATTTATGTAATGTAAAGGAGGTCTCCCCCTCGAAGTGGCTTATTTCTAAGGAATTGATCTCTTTTTTCTTCTTGGGTGTTCTTAGAAATTCTATGATGAATTCCATGGATATGACTTCTCACTTCCACTTAGGAATTGGGATCGGTTGTGGAAATCCCATTGGGTGCCTACATTTCAATTTGACTTGTTGACATTCTAGACACATGGAAGTGTATTCAAAAACTTCCTTCTTCATGCTCAAACAATAATACATTTTCTTCATTTTTTTATCATTTTATGATAAACAAGATTACCTAAATAGGGCCTTTATGAAACTTATCCAATATGAGCTTCTTCAAGTTTCCCATACAAGGTACATACCATCTATCCGTAAAATTCAACATTCCATCGTGAGTGAGAATATAATTATTTCTTAATGGCACCTGTAGTTATTATTGCAAGTAATATTTCACATGTTAAATGTGCTCGTCATGTATCAATTCCTCTTTGATCCTTTATTTTATATTAAATTCATGAGTTCTCATGGCTGCTAATTGAGCCACTTGTAAAATTCTACTAAGCGCATCTGCTACCATGTTTTCCTTGGCTTTGATTTGATTTATCTCAAATTCAAACTTGCTAATTAAATCCAACCACCTAGCTCGTATTTTATTTAAATTTGGCTGGTTAAATAATTATCTTAGCCCTTCATGGGCTAAGATTAATGCAAACTTCTTCCCAAGTAAGTAGTCTCTCCACAATTTCAATGTGTGCACTATCACTGTAAGCTACAAGTCATGAGTGACATATTTCTTCCCATATTCATTTATTTTTATCAATTCGTAACAAATCATATGCCCCTCTTGCATCATGACCCCACCTGGTCCTTCCTTGTACGCATATGTACAAACTAAGAAATCCTTCTCTAGATCATTTATTCTCAAGATAGGTGGATGTGTGAGCAAATTATTGAGATGCTTGAATCTATTTTCACACTCTAATGTCCATTATATTTTTATCCCTTTCTTTTGCAAATTTGTGATTTGATGCCCAATCTCTGAGGAATATTAAATGAATCACCGATAATATATATCCAATCCCATGAAATATATAACTTCTGTGACATTTCTGGGGGTGGTCCACTCCATGATGACCTTGATCTTCTTGGGATCCACTTCCATTCCTTCCCTAGAAACAATATGTCCCAAATATTGAACTTGTGATTGGAAGAAATCAAATTTATTGAGCTTGGCATAGAGCTTGTTATCCCTCATCAACTAAAATACTACTTTCAAATGCTCTTCGTATTATTCTATAGTCTTTGAAAAAATTGAATGTCGTCCATAGAAACCAACACAGAATTGTCCAAATATGGGCCGAGGACATTTTTCATCATACACATAAATGTGGTGGGTTAATATGTGAGTCCAAATGACCACCACAAACTCATAGTGCCCATATTTTTTCCTAAAGGATGTATTGTGGATGTATTTGTCCTTAATATGAATATGATAATAAACGTATATCAAGTCTATTTTTTAGAACATTGCATCCCCTCTCATTCGATTAAGCATGCCATCAATTATGGGCATCAAGTACTTGTTCTTCACTATGGTATTATTCAACTAGTAGTAATAAATTCACAATCACAATATGCCATATTTTTTCTTTAAAAATGGCACTAGGGATCTCGAGGGAGACAAATTGGGATTTATATACCCCTATTCTAACATTTCCTTCAACTGTAATTTTAGCTCCACTAACTCTAGCATTCTTGCGATATGGAGCTTTTGAGACTAGCACTGATACATGAAGCAACTCAACGGAGAAGTCAATTTCTCTCCTAGGTGGAAATACAAGCATTTCTTCTGGAAACACATCATTAAGCTACTTTAACATTGGGTGAGCTTCCATTCTAGCCTTGCTATTCCTTGACTCACTAGTCACCTAAACCAAAAAAAATATGCATCCTTTTACACTTCATATTTTTACTTGCAACGTTGATATTGGCCTAACATAGACATGCTTCCTTATTCCTTGACACATCATTTCCTCACCGTCATCATTGTGGCACTTCAATTATTTTCTATAGAAATCCACTTTGGTTTGATGGGTTTTCATCCAATCCATGCCATTTAAGACATCATACAAGCCCAACGACATTATATTGAGGGTAGTTATAGCAAACATGCTGCTCAACTCCATGGGAAACCAAAATTTCTTTCCATATAAAAGTTCATATGGTGTTTGAATAGTAGTGTTCCTCCATGTAGTTTGATGTGCCTAAATTTCTTCCAGAAGCGTATCTACCCAGTCCTTGCAATGTAGCTAAATTGTCTTGGTAAAAATTGCTTCAAGGAACTTATTTGTTGATTATACTTTCCCATTGGCTTATGTGTGATATGGATAAGACTTTCGATGCTTGATATTTTACTACTCTACAATCTTCTGGACAAGTTTTTGTGTAAATTGTGCGCTCTGTTCTATAAAAATATCTTTTTGAACAATTAAATGAGTCAATATATCCTCAAAAAGAAAATTTACAATAACATTTTCAATGGCATAAACTAAAGGTTTAGCTTCTACACATTTTGTTTCAAAATTAATATGAACATACCTTTTCTACCTAGATATAAGAGAAATTGGACCTATAAAGTTTACAACCCATTTTTCAAATAACTCTATGAATACTTGAGGTTGTAGAGGCATTTAAAATGCCTGAACCAATCTCCCCATTCTTTAACAACTACTACATATTCTGACATATTCCTCGTCATCCTTGAAAAGAGTAGGCCAATAATATCCAAAAAGAAGGAATTTTCATGCAGTCCTTTTGTCAGCAAAATTTCCTCCACATGGCTAATCATGTCATGCTTTTAAGATAACAATTACGTCACCTTATCATAAACCATTTCAGGATTAGATCAGATCCAACTTGAAAAAATTCTCCATCTATCCAAGAGTATGGTGCACTGAGTCTGACAATCCTTTATTTTTCTCTTGATGTTAATTGTTGAGGCAAATTCCTTGAGGCCAAATAATTAGCAATATCTGCATACCAAGAAATTGCAAAAAAATGTTGATC
The DNA here is from genome assembly GCA_034641835.2 of Pinus albicaulis. Classification (NCBI taxonomy): domain Eukaryota; kingdom Viridiplantae; phylum Streptophyta; class Pinopsida; order Pinales; family Pinaceae; genus Pinus; species Pinus albicaulis. The sequence continues at coordinate 1,527,310,719 of CM076581.1, read as the reverse complement.
AAGAAATTTATCATATACAATAACTAATGTATTTTCATTTTAGATTATGTAAAGGAAATCAACTATTGTATTTACCTTTCTAGGTCTATCCAATATAGTAATATTAATTTCCTATAGTAGTAAGAGCCATTTAGTAATCCTGCCATTAGTTATAGGCTTCTTCATTAGATATTTAATAACAAAATGGATAAAAGTTTCATACATATTAATATAATGTTTAAACTTATTTATGCCATGAAAATTTTTAAGAAACTCTTTTTTTATTACAATATGATTTAACTCTAGACGAGCCAAAATTTTCTTGCATAATATATAACATGAGGAGTTTAATTCTATTTCTGTCTTAGGATAACTCCTAAATCTATATCTAAAGAATCCGTAGAAATGTGAATTGGGAGAGACCAATTTGGTCCTCTTAAAATGGGTGCTTCAAAAATATTTTGTTTCAAAGTTTTGAAAGCAAGTGGACATGAGGGATTTCAAAAAAATTCAGTATCCTTGATGAATAATTTAAATAGTGGTGAAGCTACTTTTGCAAAATTTTCTATAAATCATATATAGTAGCATGCATGCCCAAGAAAACTTCTTACATATTTTTGAGTCTTAGGTACTAGGAATTTAGTAATAAATTCAATATTTACTTGATCAAACTTAATCCTATTACCTGAAACATAATTTCCAAAAACGATTCATCCATTAAGCATCATATGAAATTTTTCATTACTAAAAGAAACATTAGTCTCTTGACATTTTATAAGAAAAAATTTCAAGTTTTCTCCAAAGATTCCTCAAAAGTATTGATATAGACTATAATATCATCCATAGAATCTTCAACAAAATCATGGACCAATTTAGTAAAGACACCTAAAACAACCCTTTGAAAGGTAGCATGAGCATTACATAATCCAAAAGTTAATACTCTGTAAGCATATATTCCTCAATGAAACAACCCCGGGTTAAAATTTCATGTAATAAAAGTTAATATAGGAAAAATAAGACCATGGGAAAGGGACACTTATTCCAATCTGAATGTTGAGAACAATATCCTAGTGGGCATCACTTGTTGTGTTTTATGGCTATGGGGCAAAGGAAATGGATAAGGCTTTGGAAAGGAAAACAAGTATTTTTGGCACATTATTTATAAAAATAATGGAAAATAGGAGAAAAGGAGGTGAAAGGTCACAGGTTGGATGTGAGGAGGGAAATGAAGGAAAATAATGGAAAATTGAAGAAATGAGAGGCCTCATTAATAAAAATACCTTAGAGAATCAGTTGGTGGCATTTTTTTTTCATTTTAGTGTTAGAATTTGTCTCCAAAAGGAGAATAAAACCAAGAGGAGAAGGAAAGAAAGCAAGGAAAAGAAAAGGAAAAGAAAAGAAGGGCACGGAAATCAATGGAAGGCAAGGATCAAAAAAATTCAGTGGGAATACTTGCAGGTAACAGATTGCATGCTTGATTTCATAGTTGTTTTTGGAATACATGGTATGTGCATGTTGGTATATGGTTCTTTTGATGTAATTGGTATGGATTTTTCTTGGATTTGATCATGGATTTTTTCCTAGCCTTGCCATTTCTAGATAGCCATGGTGTGATGGTATTATTCTCAGTTTTGAGCTTTGGATCGTCAAATGGTTTCAAAATCCAGGGTGAGGTGGTCTCAGGAAAATTCCCAAAGGCCTAAGAATCCCTTGACCAGTAATGGTGGGATACATGGTAAAGCCTAAGGCTGGAGACAAGAAAATTCCTCAAGGATGGTGAATAAATTCTAAGGCATCCAAGCTTGGTTTGATTTTATGACCTTGGCATCGATTTAGGTGTGATCATAGTATGGGGAGGGTGGAGGTGGTTTAACCTCTATATTCCTTGGTTTTCTTTGAATTGGTTTATCCCATGAAATCCCACATTCATGCTTGGAATATGGCATGGTGGTGATTGAAGGAAGAGAGATTTGGTTTAGCCAATCTATGGTCGGGTGGAATGTGGAAGTCCCAAACCCGGTCAGTATTTTCCTATGTTCAATAAAGCTAAGTTTCTCTTTCTTTTAATGAGGAAATGTACTAGTTATTATGTGGCCATGAAGGTGGTTCTCTTATTATTATTTATCTGGTTATATGTTGGTTATAAGCATGGTTTTATGACATATATTAGTCATGGATATTTTCATATTTTCACTCATAACTGAATAAATAATAAATGAAAGACCTAATTGGTGTTATAATAGCTAATGAGAGAAGGTAGTGACCTTTTTTGTTAAACCTCAAATAAGTTTTCAGTCCCTTATGTTCAAACTTGCATTCATGACCTGTAGGTTTCATACCAAGTGTTTGATAGAATGTCAGTCCTAGTTGGGGATGGTCAGTTCAAGTTTTGGTTTTAGTTTTCGACTTACAAGCATTGTCTTCATGCCTTTTACGAGTTATGGAAGTTTCATAACTTTATGGGAAGAGGCTAAACCCCAGCCCTGGAAAATATCCTTAATTATCGCAGTCGCTGGAACAACATTAGAAAAAAAAGGCCACAGTCACATTGATGATGGCCTATGGGAGCGATTGGGAACCCATAGTCACATTGAGGCCTTGGGAAGGGAGCGACTAGGGCTCTAGTTCAAGGAAAATGTGATTTTCCTAAGGAGTTAGGCTACTCTTGGAGGTCCTGTGGCACCTAAGTGAAGTTAGTAAGGTCTTGTTGTGTTGAATCCATTTCCTTAAGGTCATCTAGTAGGTTGAGTCATATCATAGTAGCCCCTCATCTCATGTTTACCTCGGGTAAGTTAGTGAAAGTGGAAAGATGTGAGAGGATGCATGTTACAAGGTGGTATCAAAGTGGGTTGTGCTCTCATTGGGTCATATCTCATACCATAGGGTGGTATTAGAGCTAGGTTTTTCTCTCTTTGGGTAAGTTTGATGTTGTCAAGGTTATGGTTGTAATTCATGGGATTAAGGTATACAACTGGTATGGTCATGCATGATGTTGTTGTGATGTTATATTATTACATGGATATGTTTATGATTATGCATGTACATGCTAATGTGGATTGTTCTTGTAGACGTGATAAGCCTCCCTTGAACATCACTGACATATGGGTTTTATTTTGGTATCTATTTGGTTTATCTGACATGGTATACTTGTAGGAAGAGGAGAATCAAAGATGACAAGAAAAATGGTAGTATAAAGTTCCCATGATAATTCCTACAGATCAATTGGGTAGCAAGGAGAAGGGTTTCTCCTGGTATAACAAACAAGAACTACTTTCTAGCTTGTGAAGAACTACTATTCTTGTATTCATTCCTAATTGGTGAATCTGGACGTAGTGGGAATTGAATAGGTGGTTGATTCAACCATTCTTGGTATCATTCCTCTCTGGGTTTTTCTCCTAATTCAGACTTCTCTCAATTTGACATTGTCGTGGGGTGCAACGAAAGATGGTAGGTAGGTCACTCATCATCAATAGAATACTAATAATTTCAAAAAATATTTTAACATCATTAGTACAAAATCGATGATATCAATTAGTAAGCACGTCAACAATGCATGATTAATTGGTTTGACGTTGAAATAATTACATTAATATACCAAACGATTATTATTACCATCATTGTCCAAGGATTGTGGCTAGAAGATGCAATGTTACAATTGGAAGGGTGAAGTGATTGTCCATTTTAATCTACCAAATGCGCCTTGCAGTATGCTGCTCCTGATAAGAGCTTCCGAAGTTTTGGAGCTTTTTGAATATTTTGTGCATCTGAACTCGATTCTGAATCTGCATGAACTTGAAAATTTGTATACATTAATTTTATTCAATTGATTGACATGGATAAAACAAATAAATTCAATTAGATAATGAAAATAAAAATAAAATCTGAAGTAAATATTACGTCTAGAGATGGATAGGGAGAACTCTGCGATGGAATTTGAGAAATATTATGGAACGAGTTGGATATTTAAGAATTGTCCATTTGATATAATTATCATATTTTATCCCTGAATTTGTGAAAAATCAACAATAAATTTTGGTGTACATACCTAAAAGTAATTTTGGTGCCTTAAAAATAGACTTATTGTTATCGATGCTAATGCACATTTAACCGCACCGGTGCGTTTTAGTTACTGTGCACCGGTGCTGTGTTATTAACTGATGCACAGGTGCAACTAGTTAACAAACACACCGAATATCTGGAAATACAAAAGCGCAACTTTATTTTTTTAAAGTGAAAAAATTGGTAAATTGAAAAATGGACAGAAAATAATTCTCGGAAATCTAATTTCATAAAAAAGTTCTTTAAATAGTAAAAGCTATTCATTATTTCATTATTTTTGCAAAACATTTTAGGGAGGGATTCCAAGAGAGACATACCTGGAGAAAGTGACAACGAGAGCACTGTGAAGTAGAAAAATACTTTCGAACAACAACACTATTCAGAGAATCAGAATTTGAAACATCTGGTGATTCACGAAAAAACCGTATAGTATAGTAATGATGTTAAATTTTGGGGTAATAATTATTTTTTTTACAGTTTCTGTTGGATTTAATACATGCATAGTAAAAATTTTAAAGTTTACTGTGCATTTTCAGACCCAAAAAAAAAAAAAAATCCATTCTTACGTTAAACCCTTGCTTCTTCTTGTTTCTGCCCTTGCTTCTTCCTGTTTCTGTGACTTCACAATTAGGGATTTTAATTTTAGATTTATAGGGTTTGTATTGCTATATATATATATATATAAGAATATGCCATATAACTTGAGGGACCACCTGCAGAGTTGGATCCCAATCCATGTCGGCCCTTTCATGACTTTTAAAAACCATTTTTTTTAATCGGTACGCCTTGTGTAAAATAGCGCACCAGGGGCGTACTATTTGATAAAAACAATTTTTTATTAATTTATGTTTGTGTTAATCGGTGCACCAGTTAACATATAATTCACCAGGTCTCCTTGTTGATATAGATCATTGTACAGTTTTTGTGGTGCGTTTATAAGAACATGTTGCATTGCCTTCGGTGCGTACTGTTTGAAAGGCGCACCGTTTTCTTGATTTTTTTTTTTTTTTTGCCTGAAAATTTTGTGATTTTTTAATAAAATATAATAATGAATGGTACGGTAAAAGTTTCATATTCATAAATAAATGGATGACAAGAGATCAAGTAACAAAAATACTGATAGCACATCGAGAAACACAAAAAAGACAAGTTCTTTGTAAATTCTTTACAAAAATTATTATTTTTGAACTATATGTAAGTTCAACTAATATGTATTGTTTATTGTGTGCCATGCAGAGCCATAAAATGACAAAGCTCAAAAATATTATTTCTGATCTAAGACCAGAAGAGCGTAAAAGCTTGATGGAAAAATTGCAGAAGGATGAATTAGGTGAATGAAAAAATACTATCGATCCAATAATAGTTTCTTTTCTGAATTTTCATTAATAATATACTTAAAAATATTAGATAAAATGTTTAAAACAATTTATTAATTCACATATGTTTAATTTTCTATAGGGACCAACAATGAAGAGAAGGAATATTGTTCTAAGAAAATAAAAAAAATAGAACATGCAAATGAAAATGAATTGCTCCTTAGCTCATTTGGAGTGGTGTTGGAGGTTAACGAAAGGGGAATTTTTTTTTACAAAAATTTGAGGGATCTAGTGGAATGAATGTATAGACGTTCTTTCCACTTAAAATACAAAAATAAATCCAATTATTCCAAGAACCAAATTTTATTTAAACTACAGGATGAGTTTCCAGAGAATTGGTCAATGAGACATGTCAGACTTTTAATAGCAAAAATGTACAAAAAAAAAAGAAAAAATGAAAAAGTAATATTCATTTAAATGTTTTTCTAGAATTATATGTATATATTACTAGAAAGTAATCATTTATAAATATCACTTTTATTATATTTAGTTTTCATATATCAATATAAAAATTAAATAGTCTATTGTCATGTTACATTTTCAGGAAGATTATGAAAATCTCAAAGGATGAACAAGATGATATCAGAAATATGCTAGTAGGAATGTCCAAAAAGGTGTACAAGGTTATGGTCAAAGAAATGGACATAATTGAATGCACGAGGAGCCATCTCAAAAACAACGTGCTTCAAATGTAATATGTAATCATTGAATTTTTCGATTAGGTACAATAAATAAACAATTTAGCATTAAATTTTAATTTTCAAGTATTTTCTTGCAGAAAAGAAAAGAAATGGAACCCATTCAGCACGTAAAACATGACGACAAGGAAGAAAAATGTTGATATATATGTTTGTGAGTAATTATTACTTCCTTATAACAACTTAACTAGATTTCATTTTTGTATATTTTAATTTGTTTTACAACAATCATCATTGAATGTCTTCCAACAGGTGCTAACATACAAAGAAGAAGCATCACACGAATTGATTGACATTGGGTTAAATATGGGTTGTCAGTATTTGTTGGCATATCAGAAATTAATTGTGGAATTTGTAAGCATATATCTTGTTTTAATTAGCTTTGTCTATAATTAATAAAACAAAAAAATATTTTATATTAAATATATGATTTGTTATGGCGTATAAAAATTGCAGGAAACAAAGTATGGAACTACGCCAACACATGAATTGTTGAAAGATGGCACAAAATTTGGTTTTGTATAGTTCATGTGTCAATTCTTGCTATGTTACATTTCTTTTCGATTTACAATGATGTATATTATTTAATATTACAATTTTCATTATTCTCACCAATGTATATACACTCATTACAATTTATTTTTATGTTTGTAGATGGAACTCGAAGAAGAAGACAACAATCAACATAGTGAGAAAAACATTCCTCAAAATAACCCAATTCATGGAAGTAGATCGAGTAGTAAAAAAATTTACAGTGAAGAATGATGATCAATATGTTTGGATATCAAAGCAAGGCATTGTATATTTTGAAATATTTTTTTGTGAAATCATAAATTTTGTTTAATGTAATGGACATAGTGTCCCAATTGAAAGACAGAGGGATACCAATAACTGTCCCATTTTGTATGAAAAAGAGTGTCTTATATATATATATATATATATATATATATATATATAATATTTTTAAAAAAATTATTCTATTTTGTTCTCCATTTTCGCTGTGAAATGTTACACCACCGATTAAATATATGGATGATTAAATATTATAATGAAGAGATGCAAAATCTGATGATATGATATAAAAAATTAATCCAAACATCACATTCAAATGCACTAATAAAAAATTATTTGTTATGTGTTGGGCCTTGTATATGCCCATTTTTTCATCATGAAATATCACTATTTATACCCTAAAACCCTAGGTTTTTAGCCCGTTTTGTACCCTAATTCCATCACTTGCTCCCAAATATTCTCTATGGTTGATTATAATTATTTTTATTCACTTATCTATGATTAAATATGATTATGCTATGATTTAACGATGACGGTTTTGTTAAGTACATTTATCACAAGGTTCCATCGCTGAAATCCCTCACAAGCGAGTTAAGTACGAAAACACCTAATTTAGGGCTTTGACACTTTCGACATTCTGTTGGAGAAACCGAGTGAGGTTATTATAAAAAATTGTGTTATAATACCTCTCCATAAATTTTATTCCACCTAGCTCAATCATATGGGTCTCTAGAAGAAAATTAGCCAATTTGTCCAAATCTGCAATACATTTTAAACTACCCACTTCTATCTCGATTTCCATGCCGATGAAGGATAATGAAGAAATTCTGGAACATGGGTTTTGGTCCCAGTATAGCATATTTATTACACCTAATTTTTTTGGCAAAATTCTGTACGGTTTGGGAGATATTCAGGGTTATGTGAGGCTAATTTATGTAAAATTTAGATATTCCAGATTTGTCAAAATATCCCAAACAACCCTGTTTTGGTCACCAATGAACTCATTCTATTCCCTTTTTGTCCTCTTTGTGCCTTGAATCATGTTAGATCCTAACCTAAGTTGTGAAAGTGCTTCCAGAGGGCTTACTTCAGCTAAAGGAAAGCATGACTCCCACACCAAAAGATGATTCTTGCACTAAAGATGAATTGAAAGAATCTATACTTAAGAAATTATTCAAATTTGTACTTAAAATCACATAAGGTGGTCAACACTTTGACATCATTGAGCTGTGAATTTGAGGATTGATATTTCTTATGACCACAAGCTTCTAGAATCAATTTTGTCTTATCTCCATGACTATGTATAGAGTGTTGTTAAGCATCCATATCTGAATGGACATTGCAATCAGATTTGTACAAACTAAGTTAGCATAGTAATATATTTTGATCTGATCTGCATGGATCATTTCCTATTTTTTAATTCTCAGGCAATCTATAAAGCTTTCATCTAAAGAAGTTTAGAGGAGTATCAAATTTATGAGCTTTTAAACTATTTTTGGTCAAGTGTAATTTCATCTTTCAATTCAAATACTATGTTCACCATGTCCTGGAGAATGTGTTGATTCGAGTTATGGAATGAAGAGCTGATATATAAGGATTTGAATTAGTTTGTTTAGCGTCTTTTCTTTTCTGTAATTTCCCTTCCCAGGTGTTGCAAGGGCCCACCAGAATCTGAGAAGTTTATTCATCATAGGTAGAATTTTAGATTAGCTGTGTGCGATTCCTTAATTAGTTTTGATTTTTTTTATGCTACCTTATAGCTTTGATTACATTGTTAAACTGTTGAATCCAAGTTCGATTGTTCATGTGTAGTTGCGTTTCAACATATCTGGGGTGTCTTTTATTCTTGCAATGATTCCAAAGATTTGCGTGCCAATTCCCATTCATTACATCTCTCCATCGATTGCAGAAGTATGCTGAATGTCTAATTAAATATAGATCATATTGAAAACTATTTGCTGAGTATTTCTAATTAATTACAGAGGAATCCTCTATTTTACCTTCAATGCTGGTCATGGTAAATTGATTGAGCCAAATGTAGAGACAATCTGTTAAATTTGGTTTGTAATCTCTCACAAATTTGAATTGAATCCTTTCGAAAGGTATTTTATATTATAAAGGAATCAAAATACTTTGAATCAAATATGACTCTTCACTAAGGGTCGATCCTCCTATAATGGATAAGTTCCACCTAATGATTTGATTTGAGCACCATCGTTTTCTAATTAATTGGGGAAGTCTGTAAAGAAGCAATGAAAATTATAAGTAACAGTGATTTCGACCTTGAAATGCCTTCGAAAGACTAAATATATTTTCATACATATGTGTGTCCTTTAAATCACTACATCCCGATTTTGATATCGTTTTATTTGGAGTGTATTTACGAATTCTGTGAGACTGAGTGTAATCATGAGAATGTTAGAATAAGAAACGAAATCTTGTTTACAATATGGTAAATGCATCATAGTTAAATTTGATAATGGTGTGGTGAAATTCGATTTCAGTAAAGAGTGTGATTTCAAGGTAGTTGAAAAATATTGAATACCTGTATCTTGCCTTATCACAGTGTGTGTAGGGTTTGTTGGATTTCGAATTATTCAAGATTGCAATTAGAAGTGTGACTTATTTATTTTATTAAGAAGACATAGTGCCAGTTGTTTAGATTTCAAATAGATTTCTCGAGCTTAGTTTGTTGAAATAATGAAGAATTTAATTTATTTTGAATGAAAATTAAAATAGTAGCACAGTATTTCAGTGCATTTTTGTGTGTTCCAATAGCATTACAATTGCCTTTGCTTCTCCTTTTTGAAAATAGAGTTAGGGTTTGATTTAATTTTGCAAGATTTGATAATTGAGATTGCTTCTAAGAGTGTCAAAATATTAAATGGTGCGTGTGCAGATTAGTTAAATTGAGAGATCAAAGTTTGTTAATCATAGTTGATTAAGTGTGTGAGGTAAATAATTCAGATTAGGCCTTAGCAAAAGAATCTTTTATTTATTGTTGAGATATTTAATTTGGTGTGAAGTTTCTCTTGTTCTAGGGTTTGAATCTAAGTACAGTTTTTGGATGTAAGATTGAGTTGAAATTACACGTAGATTAGGTCTTTAAAATATTTCAGAGTGTAGATTGTAGAAGCATGAAATTAAGGTTTTAATTTTGAATTACTGAGTTGATGTGTGGAGCTCATATCAGTTTATGGTTTTCAGTTTCCAGTGAAGTTTTAGGGTTTAAGCAATATTGATTTCGAGATTTTAATTTCAAGATTTTTTAGTTTTTATTCACAGATTGGTTGAGGAAGGATGTTTAGTGAAGAACTATGTTTCCATTCAAAGTACAGATTTCCTTTAAAGAGCAGATTTGGATTGATTCAATAGAGATCTTAAGTTCTAAAGTTGAATTTCATTATTTTAGTGAGATTGCTTGATTCCGTTTTTGAAAGTTGTTTATTCACAAGCATTTGTATGTTTTATTACTTATTTGACCATTATAAAGGAAACATTAAAACTCTGACCTACAAACTGAATCAAGAAGTGAAGCGCAACTCGTGTTTATGAGCCCAGTTCGACAATTAAATATTAAGAGATTTAATTCACCAATTAAAACTCTCAACATTTTTGGCGCCGTTGCTAGAGAGTTGTAATTTTTTATTCAGGTAATTATTACTGGAGTTTTAGGATCTTGCAAGGTTGTTAGAGGGTGGAGAGTGTATGGTAATATGTGAGTGAATATCCACACATCCACTTTTGTGGGGTTGCTCCAAAGTCTAACCGATTGCTGCTTGTTCTTGAGTTTTTATTTCCTTTTTATTTATGCATAGAAGTAAAGGTATACCTAGAGATAGTAAAGGTAGATTCATTTCCAATGCTATTTTTCTTGCAATTAGCATTTTTTAATTCATTTATATTAAAAATTCAAGCTTTAAATGACAAAACATTTTTGGAGTGTTGTAAGAACCCCCTTTTTGTACTAATCCATGTTGCGGGATAGAGATCATCAACGACCAGGATAAATTCAAGAATGACCAAGAGCTTGAATAATGTCCCTCGAAATACTTTCTCAAATCCTAGTAGTAGTTGGGATATATGCCTCTCAGGAAGAGGTCATCTTCAACACATTCAAGCAATTATTTGTCTCCCCACAACCAGAAAAGGACTTGGAAGTCTCCCTTGATTCCTCTTGACTATCTACCAAGGAAATCAATGAATCATATACTAAATCTGATGGGGAGCATCCAGCTAAGCCTGAGATCGAAGAGATTTCACCATGCCCAAAAACAAGCTTTGTGTTCATTCTAGAGACTGATTATCCAATTTTTTCTGGCATGACCAAGGAGAACATTCAGAGTGGCACAAATGAAGAAATGAGCCAATACCTCTAGGATTACATTGAGAATTGGTTCCAGGTTACAATCCAGTCAAAATACCAACTCTAATCTTCAAATACTCTTGGTACCATATCAATTGAAGCAATTGGTTTCTCATACTCTGGTATGTGTTGAAGTTTATTCTTTCAAACTGAGTGTGAGTATATTTAACATGTTGTTACGAACATGGTTGCATTGGAAATACTACACATGAAGGAGACCTTCCTCTCTCTTAGGGTAGGGTAGAAATGAATAAAATTTTTGTTACACCATCATTCTTGAAATTGCAATTCCTAAGGCATAACCATTGAAATTTGTGTCAGTATGCACTCTTGTGGTAAGACTTGTTAGAAGAAATTCTCTCTTAATGCCTCATATTTTATAAAGTGACTCTGATTATTGGCCGAGATTATTCATTGGGTCAGTTAGGGGAATTTTTATTGTTATACTTTCCATTCATAAGCTTAAAATACTATCATCCAAGAAACCTTTTCAAGTTTCTCTTTGAATTTATTGATGAAAAGGCTCATATGGTGGACCACTCCTATAAAACCATCATGAGCTCTCATAATAACCCTAGCATGACCTACTCGAGGAATATTTCAGTCATTAACTGAGTTATTTTATTTTCTTGAGTCTTTAGGGTAGTAGGATCAACTAGTAAAGTTTAGTAATTAAAAAATTTTCACGCCATCTTGTGCTCTTAAGGAGTAGATCCGTCTCCCCATTTATTAAGTAACCTCTAAGGTTAATCCTAATCATATTCTACAAAAATATTTAGGGGAGGATAGGAGGTCTCTTAATGAGATGACCTACCACGATCATGAGACCTAACATGCATGACATTACTGCTCTTGGTCTCCAAGCCAGAGTAATGGCTTTCAACCCAAAAATCTGGAAGACAGGAGGTCTCATCACGACCCAATTTTTTCATCCATGTTACTTCTTGTGAGTGGCACTGCCATCAGCTGGTTACCAAGCCAAGACAATGGCTTTTATCTGAAATTCAAATAAGGTAACTCTGAATCTATGTCTAGTAAGTGGGACACATACTTTTCGTTAGGTTAAAAGGCATCCCCGTCGAGGCTATAGATGCCTGCTGGTAGCAGGGCCATGCCTGTGGTATCAAAGTTAATTTTACACTATGATTTACTTGGTTGTTTTTGTCTTTTCCTTGAACTCAGTATCATATCTCTCTGAGAATGGATTTAATATCCTTCAGTAGTGTGCTTTGGAGTTATATCTTTTAGAAATGATTTGGTTTTTATGGATGTGGGACCCTTAGTATAGGTGATTCACTCTTCTTGAATAAGAGGAGCTTCAACTATAATCTTGGGTAATGTTAAGACAATCATCCTGGGAAGGTATCATTTTGTCAATTTTCCCTAATTTCGATCCATTTTAAGGCCTTGGTTTTTAAATAAAGTCATTTTTACTTGTAATAATGAGGCTATTGAAAGTGAAGACGTGCTTCTTTGGATTAATCTTGATGCTTTGATTAATAATTTTAGGATGATATTATCCCTGCAGTAACAACATTGTTAAGAATTCCTTTAGTATCCATAGAATTAGTTACTCTTTTGGAATAATAAAGCTTAGTCTTGAAGTCATTGGATCCCTAGTCACTACTTTTTCTTATCTTATTGATGCAAAAGAAAATGACATCCGATGAAACTTACTTACATGCTCTCAGTATTAGCCCTATGGTTTATGTCAATGAAGCATGAATTTAATATAGAAACCCTAGCCCTTCAGTGGTCTGAGGTTTTGCTTGCATGAGGACATGCAAGATGATAGGTATGGGGGAGAGAGATGGTAGGAGAGAGATGATAGGAATTTTCATGTTTAACTCACATTTTCACCCTATGCTTACGAATGGTTTTCATTATCATTGTTGGGCTAGTATCTTAAACTTAGAGCATGATCAGGTAATTTTTCATTATTTAACCTATTTCATTTATTTCGATAAGATTTGCATGTAAATAAATATTGATGATGGTGCTTGTTTTGTTTCAATAAACCGTATGAACACGACAAAAATAATAAACATGCATCAACTTTTTTGGGATAATGTGGATATTGAGACCTTTTTCCTTCTTCAGTAGACCATATCAACAGTCACATCAGCTTGAGCCATTCCATCATTTACTTCATCTTGTAGCACCAAGGAGATCAAAAAAAAGGGTAAAAATTGAGGTAGAGGTGGCTTAAGATTCTTTAATTGATTAGAGATTTAAGAAAGCTTTGATGATTAACCACCTAATATCCTGCATATTTTGTTTTCCATATATTTGCATGCTACTCTAGGTCATAATCATAATAGTTCATGTAAAAAAAAGCAGTAACTATAGTGCATTCCCCTCCTACATTCACACATATTTTCAGTTGAATCCAATAGAGGATGAATTCATTGCTGCCTTTCATGAAGGAACCATCCATAAGCATTGGCCTTGCAAAAATAGAGCATGCAGCGCGTGTCTTCCCATATCCATCACCACCTCATCTCATCTACCATTTCCATTTTAACCTATCATACTATTCATCATTTTCCTCCTACCATATCTATTTTTTTTTTCTCGATTGGTATCGCTCTCAAAATCAAATACTCATGTAGTGTTGCTCCACAAGAACTAACCCTACCTAAAGCTATGATGCCATAAAAACCTGCATATGAGAAAATTATTTGTTTGCATGAGGGAATGCAAAAGCTCAAGCATGGGGGGATGTTGGGCCTCATATATGGCCATGTTTTCATCATGAAATATTACTGTTTATACCCTAAAATCCTAGGTTTTTAGCCTCTTCCGTACCCTAATTCCATCACTTGCCGCCAAATACTCTTTATGGTTGATTATCATTAGTTTTGTTCACTTCTCTATGATTAAAGATTATTATGCTATGATTTAATGATGATGATTTTGTTAAGTACATTTATCACAGGGTTCCCTTGCCACAATCCCTCACAAGCCAGTTAAGTACGTAAACACCTAATTTAGGGCTTTGACACTTTCTATGTGCTTAAGGAGAAACCATTAGAGGTTATTATAAAAAATGATGTTATAATACCTCTCCATAACTTGTATTCCACCCAACTCACTCATATGGGTCTCTAGAAGGAAATTAGCCAATTTGTCCAAATTTGCAATAAATTTTAAACTACAAACTTATGCCTCTATTTCTGTGTTTCTGAAGGATAATGAAGTAATTATGGAATATGGGTTGTGGTCCTAGTATAAAATATTTATTACACCTAAAACAATTTTGAAAAATTCCTTACGGTCTGGGAGATATTCATGGTTCTTTAAGGCTAATTTATGTAAAATTTGAAAATTCCAGATTTGTCAAAATATCCCAAAAAACCATTGTTTGGTCATCAATGAACTCCTTTGATTCCATTTTTTTCTCTTTGTGCACCGAATCATGTCATATCCTAACCTAAGTTGTGAAAGTGCTTCCACAGGACCTACTTCAACTAAAGGAAAACATGACTCCTGCACCAAAAGATGAGTCTTGCACGAAAGATGACTTAAAGGAATCTGTACTTAAGAAATGATTCAGAATTTGTACTTAAAATCACACAAGGTGGTCAACACTTTGACATCATCGAGCTTTGAATTTGAGGATCGATATGTTAGTTCCCTATATTACTAGTGTAGTCCCTTATTGTTGTTAGTGTAGCCCCCTTATTGTCATTGTTGTACCCCTGTAACCCCCATATCGTTATTATTGTGCCCTTACATTATTATTGCTAGGTCGGCCAGGATTATATTGTGACCCCATGGAATCCTATATATAAAAGTAGGTTTTGTCATTTGTCTCATCTGATAATTGTTCATTTATGTAATTTAAAGGAGGTTGCCCCCTTGAAGTGGCTTATTTCTAAGGTGTTGATCTCTCTTTTCTTCTATTTTTGGAGCTGGTTTCATAACACGATATTTCTTATGACCACCATCTTTCAGAATCGATTTCATCTTATCTCCATGGCTACATATGGAGTGTTGTTAAGCATACATCTTTGAATGGACATTAAAATCGGATTTGTACAAACTAAGTTAGCATAGTAATCTATTTTGATCTGATCTGCATGGATACTTTCTTATTTTGTAATTCTCAGGAAATCTATAAAGTCTGCATCCAAAGAAGTTTATAGGAGTCCCAAATTTGTGAGCTTTTAAACTATTTGCTGTCAAGTGTAATTTCATCTTTCAATTCAAAGACTATGTTCGCCATGTCCTGAAGCAAGTGTTGATTCGAACTATGGAATGAAGAGCTGATGCATAAGATTTTGAATTAGTTTTTTGAGCATATTTTCTTTTCTGTAAGTTCCATTTCCAAATGTGGCAAGGGACCACCACAATCTGGGAAGTTTATTCATCATAGGTAGAATTTTATATTAGTTGTGTGCGATTCCTTAATTAGTTTTGATTTTTTTTTACGCTACCTTCTAGCTTCGATTACATTGTTACATTGTTAAACTGTTGAATCCAAGTTCGATTTTTCATATGTAGTTGTATTTCAACATATCTGGGTGTGTCT
The DNA here is from genome assembly GCA_034641835.2 of Pinus albicaulis. NCBI lineage: Eukaryota > Viridiplantae > Streptophyta > Pinopsida > Pinales > Pinaceae > Pinus > Pinus albicaulis. Next base: position 1,527,294,915 of record CM076581.1, on the reverse strand, counting down.
TTCATTCTTGCAATGATTTCCTAAGATTTGTGTGCCAATTCCCATTCACTACATCTCTCCATCGATTGCAGAAGTACGTTGAATGTCTAATTAAATCCGGATCATATTGAAAACCATTGGCTGAGTATTTCTAATTAATTACAAAGGAATCCTCTATTTTACCTTCAACGTTGGTCATGGTAAATTGATTGAGCCAAACGTAGAGACAACGTGTTAAATTTGGTTTGTAATCTCTCACAAAGTTGAATTGAATCCTTTCGAAAGTTCTGTGCTATTATACAGGAATCAAAAGACTTTGAATTAGATATAGACTCTTCACTAAGGGTCGATCCTCCTATAATGGATAAGTTCCACCTAATGATTTGATCTAAGCATTGTCGTTTTTGAATTAATTAGGGAAGTCTGTGAAGAAGCAATGTAAATTATAAGTAACAATGATTCTAACCTTGAAATGCCTTCGAAAGACTAAAAATAATTTCATACATATGTGTGTCCTTTAAATTACTACATCCTGATTTTGATATAGTTTGATTTGGAGTGTATTTACGAATTCTGTGAGACTGAGTGTAATCCTGAGAATGTTATAATAAGAAACAAAATCTTGTTTACAATATGGTAAATTCATCTTAGTTAAATTTGATAATGGTGTGGTGAAATTCAATTTCAGTAAAGAGTGTGATTTCAAGGTAGTTTCCATTGAAAAGGATTAAATACCTGTAGCTTGCCTTAGCACAGTGTGTGTAGGGTTGGTTGGATTTTGAATTAGTCAAGATTGCAATTAGCAGTGTGACTTATTTCTTTTATTAAGAAGATAGAGTGTTGGTTATTTAGATTTCAAGTAGATTTATCGAGCTTAGTTTGTTGAAAGAATGAAGAATTTAATTCATGTTGAATGCAAATTAAAACAATAGCATAGTCTTTCAGTGCATTTTTGTGTGTTCCAATAGCATTTCACAGTTGCCTTTGCTTCTCATTTCCAAGAACAAATTTAGGGTTTGATTGAATTTTGCAAGATTTGATAATTGAGATTGCTTCTAAGTTTGTCAAAATATTAAATGGTGTGTGTGCAAATTAGTTAAATTTTAGAGATCAAAGTTTGTTAATCCTAGTTGATTAAGTGTGTGAGGTAGAGAATTCAGATTAGGCCTTAGAAAAAGCATCTTTTATTTATTGTTGAGATATTGAATTTGATGTGAAGTTTCTCTTGTTCTAGGGTTTGAATCTAAGTACAGTTTTTGAATGTAAGATTGAGTTGCAATTACAAGTAGATTAGGTATTTTAATTCTTTCAGAGTGTAGATTGTAGAAGCACGAAGTTAGGGTTTGAATTTCGAATGTAATTTCAAATTACTAATTTGATGTGTGGAGCTCCTATTAGTTTAGGGTTTTCAATTCCAAGTGAAGTTTTAGGGTTTAATGCAATATTGATTCCAAGATTTTAATTTCAATATTTATTAGCTTTAATTTCAAGATTGTTTAGTGTTTATTCACAGATTGGTTTAAGAAGGATGTGTAGTGAAGAAATAGGTTTCCATTCAAAATACATATTTCCTGTAAAGAGCATAGTTGGATTGATTCAATAGAGATATTAAGTTCTAAAGTTGAATTTGATTATTTTAGTGAGATGGCTTGATTCCCTTTTCGAAAGTTGTTTATTCACAAGCATTTGTGTGTTTTATTACTTAGTTTATCATTATAAAGGAAACATTAAAGCTTTAACCTACAAAATGAATCAAGAAGTGAAGTGTTGCTTGTGTTTACGGGCATGGATTAACAATTAATTATTAAGAGCTTTAATTCATCAATTAAAACTCTCAACAATATGAATACTGTTATAAGTTATGTGTCGAATTTTGATGAATAATGAATTTAAAAAAATCACAATAATTTCATTGTCATAGGTCGATGTTTCTAAAAATACAAAATGAACACTGATGTGTGTTAGTGACTGCGCACCGGTGTGTTTGTATGATAATGCACACCAGTGCGTTTCTACGACCTATGGGCACCGCACCAATACCAATTAGAATGTCTGGTGTGCTTTATCGACGACTACCAGCTGGGCGGTCCGATAGGCATTGCATGCACCGGTACAGTTTTCCTTTAACATGCCAGTGTGTTTTTATAACTTAATGATGCAGTGCCTTTTATCACCTATAGATCCCGGTGCGATTTAACACCTTAACGACCCGTTGCATGCATATTCCATTGGCTGGTGTGGCCCCAGGGCATCTGAAATTTGTTTTCCATCCCGGTGATTGGTAGGTTTACACTACCGGTGCGTTCATGGTACAACGCACCGGTGCATTGACACCTGATGCGCGCACCAATGAGAAAAACATCCGCAACAACCTCCGACCGCTTAGTTTTTTTTTGTGATGAAATTCCGTTAGAATATTTTCCAAAACCTCTGTTACCGAAAACAGATGTTGTAACAATTTTTTTTTTGACAATTTTGGCCAATTTTATAACACTAAAAAACTCCTTTATAACCTCTGCTAGAGGGTCTTTTCCTTGTAGTGATGTTGTCTTTTTTTCTCCACAGGACATCTTCGCCGGAATGAAGACAACATACTTGGAAAAAGGATCGAAAATTAACATGATCCCATTATAACTTTGTACCTATGGCAACTGAGTGATGAAATCCATTAAAACACTCATCCAAAGTCTCTCTGGAATTGGAGAAGGATGAAACAACCCGCCTTGTTTCCTAGTGTTCGATTTGTCCTATTAATAAATGATGCAAGTCTGCACGTAATCCTCTACTTCCTCTCTCATCCTCTCCTAGAAGTATCCTCTCCCCAGCAATTCCAAAGTGCGACACTCCCTTGGGTGGCCAGACCAAGGAGAATCGTGGCATTCCTTTAAGAGGTGCCTCCAAAATCCCGATGACTTAAGAATGTAGAGATGGCCACCATAGAAAAAGATTCATTAGAGAAATTTTGAGGTCTAAAATGAGCCTCCTAAGGAATATTGTAAAATAATAGTGGAAATAATAAAATAATATTAGATTACATTATCAAATTTTATAGTGAAAAATGAAAAAAAAAACTATTTTTTCAACTTGTATTTTCAACTTTTCTCCCTACGATTTAACTCAAAGTTTGAGTGGGAGAACTCGTTGGATGCATAATCTCACCCAAGGAGTGCCCATGTTGTACACTTTCAATGTACCTTGTTATATAAAAAATGAGAAATACATGAAAGAATGTGATTGTAAAAAAATGTGTTTGCAATCACGATTTTCATGTATTTCCCATGTTTCGTGTAGCAGGGTCCCTCGAAAGTATGCAACATTAGCACTCATTGGACGAGGAATTAAATTCTGCATCCAACGAGTGCTCCTACTCAAAATTTGAGTAAAACCATATGGAGATAAATTTAAAATACGAGTTAAAAAAATAGTTTTTTACTTTTTTATTTTTGAATATTTTAATTTTTTTTTACTCCAAAAATGGTGAATCATCCCCCATGGTTTACATCATCATCTTGAATACTATTTCTTCTTATAAATTTGATTTTGGTTGCACATTTTTTTTTTGGAGCCAATTTTTGAGCTCAAAATTTCTCTAATTCCATCTCACACAAATATCTTTCATGTCTTTCCATCCTTCACTTGCTTCATGATGCTCTTCGCTTGAGTATCTACTTGTAGACTTAGACGAAGTCTTCTCTACCACTCATCATTCATACAAACTTTAATCTTACTTGGTTAAGCATGGTCTTCTTATTTCTTAATCACATCTAACTGTACCTTCCTACTAAGGGCATCTACCATGATAATGAATCTACCCGACCTCTACTCAATCATCATGTCAAATTATGCCAAGAAATCTTACCAATGTGCTTGCTTTGCTGACAAATTTCGATGAGATGCAAATTAACTTGCTGCAACGTTGTAAATCTTGAAATATAATGGAATATAAATAAAATAGTGTCTCTACACTTGTAGAGAATAGATGATCATAATTATCTCTTTCTTATGAATCAGATACCGTTGCTCTCTTTCCTACAATTTCCGACTCTCATATTCCACCGAATATCCATCCTACATAAACACTTCCCCAATCACAAAATTGGAAGGTACTTCAAACAATCGCTCAAATTTAGGCAATTTTAGTATCGACATTGACACCATCCTCTTCTTCAACTCTTTAAAGGATTCACGTCATCTCTTGGTCCAATTCCATCACTTGTATTTCTTCAACAAGTGTGTCAACGACACAATTATCTCGAAATAACCCTCTATAAACCTTCACTGAAAATTTTCTATCCTCAAGAAAATCCTCACATCATGGACATTCTTTAGTTCCTCCAAATCATGTATCACATGAACCTTATCTAGGTCCATCCGTATGCACCCTTGGCCTATCCAATGTCCAAGGAACAAAATATCTAATTGGGAAAACATGCACTTCGACTTCTTCAAGAACAACCAATTCTTCCTCAAACCCTTGAATACCAATGCCAAGTGCCTCTTATGGTCCGCCATGTTCTCACTGTAAACCACTATGTCATCCAAGTATACCACCATGAACGAATCCAAATATGGACGTAAGACATCGTTCATTAAAGTGAAAAATTTCGTAAGGCCATTACACAATCCAAATGGCATGATAAGGAACTCAAAATACCATACCTCATCACTATCATTGTCTTCCTCTTGTCACCCTTTGGTATCCACATTTGATATTATCCATGCCTCAAGTCAAGCTTCAAAAACACTTGCGCCTTTGCAAGCTTATCAAAACAATCTATTGCAAGTGGAAGAGGATATTTGTTTTTAACATTCTATTTTTCAAAACACAATGGTCACAACACATCTGCAACTCACTCGTGTCCTTCTTCTTCTAGAATAGTATTAGGGCATGAAACGGGGACTGTGAAGGATGTATGAAGCCTACATCCACTAATTCCTTCAACTGACGCTCTAACTCCTCCAGCTCCATCCCTAGAAATATGTAAGGATATTTTGTGGGAGAATGCTTCCCGATCTCTAGCTCAATATGATGGTCCATTGCACATCTTAGTGGAAGTAATTTTAGAAATTCCTTAGGAATCAGATCTTCATATCTATCCAATACATCAGAAATCTTGGCTAGAACAAGCATCTGCATCCCATCATCTTCCCCAATATCTCTACTAACGGTTGCATATGCCTCAACATCTGATTTCCACAATACCATACTCATACTTAGTGCAAAGAAGAGTTTCACCTTTTCCTTCCTTTGTTGTTGATCAATGGACTCATACTTAGTGCAAATAAGAGTTTCACCTTTTCCTTCCTTTTTTGTTGATCAGTAGACAAAGTCCAGGTCTGTGTTTCACCAAAAAAAGCTATATCATATTGCACATCCCCACATGGCGGTTGTGCGCCCCACCTTCATCCGGGTGCACCCAAGGGTGCATGCATCATCATGCAGTGCTGATATGATGTCCAACAAACCAACCCGTCATCTTGTCCAACTTTCCCTCTACTCAAGTCGTAGGTAGACTTGCCAATGTGTCGTGTTCGTGCTCCACACCCATCACCTTCATGCCACTTGGGTGCACAAGGCCTCCAAATCGTCAAAGGGTCTCATGGGCGCCCGATTTGGTGTTCGAATCTCTTTGGGGCGGCGATGCCAACTCAGGGTCCTGACATTTCCCAAAGAGTTCAAATACAATGCGTAGGCCATAGAATGAAAAAAATCAAAATGAACATTGCTAGAACTAGATGAACTAGAGCAACTAAACAACAATTAAGTGACCACCTTTGTGAAAGTAGAGACCTAGAGAGAAGTCATGCTCACACAAACTGCTTACCCTTGGAGCTGGAAGGACGTAGGTTCCCTTCGTTGTTGCTTTCTTTGCCTCCCTTTCTTGAATTAACTTCATCAACCAACGTTTCCTCAATAATTGGGCATCCATACTTTGTGCTTCTAGGATAGGGAGCCTTGAATTACTGAACTTTTTCTAGGAATATCTCGAGCTGGGGAATTAGTGGGAGTAGGGTATCCTAGCTATTGAGAGGAGTCTTTGTTCTGAGATCTCTCAAAGGGAGTAGAAGATGAAGAGGAAAGAGGAGCCATCGGGAAGTTGATATCTATGGACCTCGATAAGTTGTGAAAAGAGAGTCGTGTTTGATTGAGTTGAACACTCGTCTCGGTCATTTGTCATTCAAAATTGTCTCTGTCTAGCTCCAATGTCCAGATGTCGCTTGCGAGGATGTTTTAGACCGCCCAATGGCCATCTGCTAGTCTTCTTCTTTCTTCTACCTCTATTGAGGAAACTCTACAGTGACTGTGGTCTGGGATATTGGGGTCAAGCAATTGCATATGTTTGTTGTGCAATGAAGACGTGGCGAAGGCCCATGGCCTCTACCTCCCCTTCTTGCTCTGCCTTTTTCCCGAACCATGGCAACTAACTGTGCGACCACAGACCTGGAGTGAAGACCTCTGCATACAATGGTAAGGAGAGCACAAGAATGTCTATGTATATCAGCCTCTATTCTCTGCATGAAGCGATGAAGGGAGGAACTGGGTGATTGAGATGTCTGCATTAATTGGCATAGCAGGGCAATCGTAAGACTGGAGAATGAACTTCAGAGACGGTCTTAATTTGAGTAACCATCACCTTGAGAGATATGTTGGTGCATGACTGCCACTTGGAGCTTCTAATCATGGTATATGGTAGGAGTGATTACTTGCATGCCTCATCTAATAAAGCCTAATTTGGGAGGGAGCCATTCGGGTCCAAAGTTATATATAATACTAATAATACTAATAATAAATAATAAATTGATTATTTTACTTAATTATTAGTTTTATTGTTTTGTTTTGATATAATTTGACTAGTCAAAATATTTACATAAAAAAGTAGAATATTACAACATCTCTTCTATATTAATCAATAATAAAACAACTTTAATACAATTACTAAATTTATTTATTTAACCCATTTTTGAGATTTTGGACTAACACATCAAAATTTAAATAACACATAAAAATTTAAATTAATTCTGAAAGTTGGATCAGATTCAATCTCATTCATTTTTTTATATCTATGAATAGAATCTTTTTGTTACAATATTAGCCTATTCCATCAGCAAGAATTATTCTCACTTAATACAGCTCAATTATCACACCGGAATCAACATAATTGTGATTTATTTAACGCAAGCAACTTAAACTAAACCAGAGATGCGTGGTTAATTAAATATAACGATGGACAACATTATATAATATAAAGCAATATCAATTTCTCATTTCAATGGCAATTAAGCCAGGCTTGGTATGAGTACAAGTTCAGTAAGGATCTCATAACCCTTTTGTGTTAGATGACTGGCATCCCAGAATACATATTTGGACGCATCAGGACATGTTAAACTCCCCTGGTTACAGAGAAGGCCAAGCTCCATCAATCCCGTCCCGCAGCATCCTCTTGCCGTTATGTTAAGCCCTGTCACAGAACCAGCACGGAATATATTAAGACTTCAGTCTAAACAACAGGCGTATAGAAATTTATTGCAGATTTGTTTTTCATGGGAATAGGGAAAGGCATGTGGGAAAAGAAAATATACCGTAAGTTTTAGGGTTGTGTATCATATCTAAAGAGACGCTGTACATATCTAGATAAATGAGTTTGAGGTCTGAACCAAGACTTTGCAAGGCGGCCAACTTTGATTTTAATTTTGCGTTGAAGTCAATTGCCACCTGGTTCTCGTCTTGTGAGCATCCATGTTCATCCACCGTTTTGCCTGGGAATTGCTTCAAAGCTAAAGTTCTCACTATTGGCACGCAACCCATTGGAGGGAGTGCCATGAACGCAATCTTGCGTGCACCCTCTTTGTACAACTCCTGTTTTGTCCATAAATAAATATTAATAAATCATAAAAATAATACTAAAATAAATCTATTATTAATACATAAAATTAAAATTAAAATATTTTTTTTATTAATAAAAATAACAATATTTATTGAAATTATAATTGATTTATTAAATCTTAAAAAGTGAAAATACTTTGATTTTTCAAATTTTTTTATATTTAAACAATATTCATGAAAAAAACTGCCAATAATATATTCTTCAATAATATAACATATATTTTAAGATTAAATTTATATTTATTATAAATAAATAAAAAAATTCAAAATTTCAATTAGATTAATTTTTGAAAAATATAAACAATAAAATTAAACTAATATTAATATTGTAAAGCAAGATTTCAAAATCAAAACTCTACCTATGGAAAATTCTTATTAAATTTCAAAAACAATTTAAACCCAAAAAAATGGAAGAACTGAAAAGGTAGACCCCATCTATGCACCCACCTGAATGCAATTGTCGACTACTTGCAGCAGAAAGTGCTGGTAACTGTCCATGCTCATAAATAAAATAAAAGTAAATATGAAAATTAGTTTTTATAATAATAATAATATTCAGATAAAAATAAGTAATATTTTAAACTAATAATATAATTTAAAATAAATATAAAAAATATGATTTAAAAATTTGATGACATGGGTATATAAAAAATATGATTTAAAAATTTGATGGCATGGGGTTTTAGATATAAATAGATAGTAATTAGTATTTATTAAAACATTCTTCCATTAAAGTCACTAGTTCAATTTCTTATTGAATCAAAATATTATATTAAACATGTTTAAAAACTTGATATATTATTATTCTATTTTTTTTAAAATACTAATTTAAATATTATTAAAAAAGTTTAATAAACATTTTTAATAATTCTACACATAATTTAAAAATATTTATAATTAAAATATCCATACACATTAGTAATTGGGTCATCATCTTATATGTTATGGGTAGTGGTACAGAATAAATTGCACTAATTTTGTTTAAAAGTGGATATATGTTAATTTTAATTTTACAATATTTTATATAATATTTTTATATATTAAAAATATAATTTAAATTAATATTAATAAGTGATTAAATTTTTTTTTTTATTAAAATTAATATTTAATTTATTTTTTTAAATATCTAAAATTAAAATATTTTTTATTAATGAAAATAACAATATTTAATAAAAAACTAAAATTCATTAAAAGTAAAGATACTTTGATTTTTTAAATTTTTTTTATTTATTTAAACAATATCTAAGAAAAAAAGGGTCAATAATATAACATATATTTAAGATCAAATTTATATTTATTATAAATAAATAAAAAAATTCAAAATTTCAATTAATATTTTATTATTAAACTAATTTTTTAAAAATATAAACAATAAAATCAATAATATTGTAAGGCAAGATTCAAAATCAAAACTCTACCTAGGGAAAATTCTTATTAAATTCTAGAAACAATTTGAACCCCAAAAAATGATGGAAGAACTGAAAAGGTAGACCCCAACTATGCACCTACCTGAATGAAATTGTCGACTACTTGCAGCAGAAAGTCCTGGTAACTGGCCATGCTCATCAGTGGCCTTCGATTTGGCAGAAAGTCGTTAACGCCTGTTCCACACACAAACAACGCGTTGCTTATGATGTCTGACGCGTTTTCATGTCCAACCACTTTTTCCAATGCCATTGTATAATTCTTGAAGTACTGGACCTGCTTCCATAGAGGCAACGAAGCCTGCAAAATAGCATTGTTTCATTAAAAAAAAAAAAAAAAAATCATAAGGAAAACAGAGGAAAATATTATTTCTGAGATGTTTCTGTGATTAGAATTATTTATGATTTTATTTTTGATTTCTCTAGGGGAAGTTTAGAATCAATGAATATGATTTATACGACACTAATTAATTTTATTGGAAACATAATCACTAAAAATCTCAATGTTATGAATCAGAAAGATGAAGAAAAAATAATTATTCGTCAATCATAGTTGGGTAATAACTAATTAGCACATACAGAGCCCTCGGCGGTGGCATTATCAAAGCCAGATCCCGCCGAAGCAAAGCATACACCCGTGACTAGCTCTTGGGAAGTAAGTGCAGGGTCTAAATATGGTGGCAATGTCTCCTTCAGTCCCAATGCTGCAGCTGCACAAGTAGTAGAAATATCAATTTAATGGCGATTCATACAGAGTTTTTTTTAGAATTCTGTGGACAGACTTACAGAGAAAATCCGTTGCTAATTTGCCATTAGAAAACCTTCCGGTGGGTTTATGATCGGTAAAATCCCGCCCGTAAGGAACATGGTCGCCCTTTGTTGGGGTTGCAATGTAGTCGTTGTTGCCTGCATCGAGGGTCGAGTCCCCAAACACAAACAGAGCGGACACCTTTGGTGGGCTTGCTATTTCAGAGGCTACGCCATAGAAAATGAAGAATACGAGAACTATTAAGCAGGGGATGAATAGGTTAAAGAATTTAGCAAGCAACACCAAAGCCATTATACTGTTAATAAAAGTGGAATAACAGCAGTGTTAGACATTGGAGGGATCCAAATTCCAAATGGTATTTATAGCTGGTAGCAGAATGGCAAATAGCAGTGCCAGTCTGGAGAAACCTGTACACCCCAGCGGTGCTAAGACAATTAGAGTGCCGAAAAGTCGCACAATGTCATGTGCGTCGGCGCGATCCAGCGGTGCTGATAGAATTAGAGTGGCGGCAAACTCTCAAAATGTCAAAATGTCCGGCATCCTTAAGTGATGGGTGGAATATTTTGGAATTTTATGGATATGGGTTAGGTTTATTAGATTTTTAAGGATATTTTGAATTTTTATGGACATGGACTATATTAATTATTTGATTCACTTGATTTTGGAACATTTTTGAAATTAACAATTGACTTAATTTCAAGATAAAATGTCATGTGCATTTTACACAAAAGAAATGTCATGAACATCCTAAGTAAAAGGAAAATTAATTTCGGTCTAACCCACTCCAGATGTAAACGCTTAGCTTGAAAGTTAACATAACACTCATCATAATGAAACTATTTTTTTAATTATATATATAAATTCAGCACTTTGAAAAGATTATGAAAATAATTCAACTCTCTAAAAGATTTCAATAAATTTGAAAAAAAAAACAGATCAAGCAAAACTCTAAACCTTGTAACACTGCTGCCTTTAGATAACCCAATTGGCATTTGGACATTCTTCTTATGTCTTTTTGCTGATTTCCCCAATATCTGACAATCAGATGAACATGGAACCGCACCCATATCAATCTGATTGCAAAACATTCAGAGAATCAACCATAGACATAAATTCAGGGAATCAGCAATGTACATAAGCTCAAGATTGGAATTTGTGACACACATAGTTTTATGTGTGTACTACAAAGTTGTAAAATAATGATCTCTCAACTATGTGTGTACTACAAAGTTGTAAAATAATGATCTCTCATTGACTTTATATCTATTCCTTTATTCCGTTTCAGTCTGTGTCTGTGCCAGAGAATAACGAATAGGAAATAAGATCGATACAACCTAGAAATATCTTAATGTTTCATTAAAATTATTTCACTTCGCGGACAGAAGGTGCATGCCAGATCTTGCTTAGTAGGCGGCTCGGAACAGGCTGACCTATCAAAATTGAAGTCATCGAGTGTTTTTATATACCCCACATTAAGAATGGGTTCAATTTTTCATACCAGGCACGTATGTCGCCCTTCCAACCTCGACGATCGATAACAACTGGCTAAAAAACAAATTTAAGGAAAGCTCCAAAAATGAAAAATACATTTAAACACACTATATAAATTTCTACCCATTGTTTTGTTGGACTAGACCAATAAATTTGGTATAAGAGTTTGACATATCTCATCGAATTTGACAACATTAAGTTTGAAAATATTGCTTTCAAAATTTCTGAAACATTGAGGTTATCTTTTTCAACGTAAAATTTAAATTAAAAGAAAAATGTTTTAATAAATATTTACAAATAAATGATCAATTAAGAAAAGATGTCGAAAGTTTCAAAATGTTACTAATAATGAAATTAAAAGCTGTTTGGAAAATAATAATAATAATAATAATTTAATTTTAAGGTTATGGCCAAGCCATACACCAAATTGATGTATGAGACTTCTTGTTTGTGGGACAACAGACCCATCTTTACTAAGCATATATACTCTACTCGTGTGGTTTTGAACTTGTGACCTCTTAGGAGGAAACACATGCTCTTAACCATTAAGCCCACTCAAACTGTACCATTAAATTAAAATATAAATGATAATTAAAAATTAATAGATTATTATATTATTTATAATTTATTTCAATGTTTTTAGATTGAAAAGAAAATATTATTAATTTGAAGTTAATTATTTTAATTATTGTTTCAATTTGGAAAAATAAGGGAAATTCAAGCCTTACATGAATATTGTTTGTAATTTCAAACTTACTATGAACCAAGGTTCCATATTCTACACATCAGTGCCTTTCTAATGACACAAGAATAACCTCAATCAAAACTCATATGAGAAAGTTATGCCTCTTGCAAGTTGAACTACCATGTTCACCACCATGATACAAGTGGATGCCATGTCATCCCTCCATGACTCATACCTATGGACCTATCCACAATTCTAGTAATTCTCCATTTGAAACTTCTTTTGGATATTAATTTCCATCACCCTTGGATGTTATATATGGGAAACAATGACGAGTGAGTGAGGATCTCATATGAGATGCATTAAGAGAAAAAAAAAATCTTTTAAAAAATTAGGCATATCCAATTGCAAGGACAAGAGGCATTGAAGAAGTCACAGGAAGAATATAAGGTTGGGCATGATCAACACAAAACTAAGAAGTCATTTAGAGTGGGAGATAAAGTATGGTTATACTTGAACAAGGAAAGACTACAAGGTCTTCATAAGAAGATCAAGAATTTGCGTTGTGGTCCTTTTGAGATAATGGAAAAGGTGGGAGATAATGCTTATAGACTCATTCTACCCTCATACATGCAAAGTTACTTGGTAGTGAGTAGGAAAAATCTCAATCTCTAAGCGCCTTGCATGTTGGATGGTGAAAATGAGCATGTCCTAACTTCCATAAAGGACTTAGCTCAAGATGCCTAGGTAGAGTTGAGAAATGATACAATTTACAGAAGATGTCACTATGAGACATGGTTTAGCATGATCTTTGGCCAATTGGAATAAAATGAAAACTTCCAAGAAAATCTAAATGGTACTCCAAGGATAAAGTAGATGAATGATGTTCTCACTGAGCATTCAATAAATATTTTGGGGAGAAAATTCTTCCAAAAATGGGGACATATGATATATATTGTTTCATTATATTATTTTTCACCTATCACAATGCTTTGAGAGTGGAAAAAATAGTGGAATCAGATTGTAGGGTTGGTCAATTTAATAATGGTCCCAATTTGAAAAATTGAAAAAAATTCCCTACTCATTTTCAGGAGTTAAAATGAAAATTATTTGTGGTCCCAAACTTATGATGGAACAAGATTCCATATTCTACGCATTGATACCTTTCCAATGACACAAGAATCACCTTAATCAAAACTTGTGTGAGAAAGAGTTACCTCCCACAAGTTGACTGTAACAACCCTCATGAAAATTACATGTAATAAAAGTTAAAAATAATAACCATGGTTGATGGGACACTTATTCCAAGTTGAATAATAGGAAAAACATCCTAGGGGTGTTGATTTGGTTAATTATGGCTAAGGAAAATGGAAAATACAAAGAAAAAGGCTTTGGAAAGGAAAAATGACATTTTTGACACATTTATTTCTTAAAATAATGAAAATTAGGAGAAAAGGGAGATGAAAGATCATAGGTTGCATGTGAGGAGAAAATTGAAGGAAAATAATGGAAAATGAAGAAAATAGAGGCCTCTTCCTTAAAAAGGCTTTTGAGGATCAGTTGGTACCTTTTTTTCAGAGCATTTTTTGGAGCTCTCTCATTATTCTCTCTCTCTCTCTCTCACTCACTCACTCTTGGAAACTTAGATTTTTTGGAGAATTTTGGCTTGGGAGCAAGAAAGGAAAGAAAGCAGGAGAAAGGAGGAAGCAAGCAAGGAGGAGCAGCAATCAAGTAGCTACAATAGGATTATTGACAGGTATTGATTTGCATATGTATTTTCCTTGCTAAATTTGGCATGCATGGTATTACATGTGGTTTATTGCTGTCTTGGCGTGAGTTTTTCTAGGTGTGACAATGTTTGCAACCTAGCCTTTCCATTTCCAGATAGCCATGGTGTTTTGGAGTTCTCATGTTTTTGTTTAGTTGGATTACTGGATGGATTCAAAGCTGAATGTGGTGGATCTTTGAATTGATATAATACATGGCCTAGTAATCCCTGAATCGAACTGTGGGTTACAGTAAATTTGGATAGTGTGTTACCTTGGTAGGCCTAAGAATCCTCGACTGGTGAATGTTGGGATATACGATAAAGCCTAGAGGTGGGTTTCTCTCCATTCAAGCCTATGAATCCCAAGTTTGGGATTGCGGTAAAGCCTGGAGAGTATGTCATGATTTAGGGCCTAGTGACTCCTAATTCAGACTGTGGGTTGCGGTAAAGCTTGAGAGACTAGGAGACAGGAAAATTTCTTATGGTTTAGGTATAGAGAATCCAGTGATATCCATACTTGTGTTAGCCTAGTGATCATGTGTAGGTCACGGTAAATCCTGGCTTATGATTGATGATGGTGAGGTGGTTTAGCCTCAGGATGCCCTGGTTGGTTTTTGGTTTGAGTCCCACATTCATGCTTCGAATATGACACAAGGGTGATTGGCTGAAGAAATATTTGGCTCAGCCAATCTATGGTCGGGTGGAACATGGAAGTCCCATCTCCGAATTGTTTTTACATTCAAAATTGAAGAGATCATTCCTTTGTTATTTGGTATGCAAATGTACTGGATATTTTGTGGATTTCATTGATGTCATATACATGGTATATATATTGCTATTATGCTGGTTATGAGCTTGTATTTTATTAATGATGATGTATGTATATATCTATGTTTTTTCTTGTAAAGGAATATACAATGTATCTATGATAAAATATATTGTATTGTAGCTTATGATGTAAGAAATAAATTATTCTTAGCGATTCTCCAATAAGTATTAGAACCCTATGTTTATTTCTATTGTTTACACATGTAGATGTAATGTTTGTGACATGTTTGACGAAATGTTTGTCATGGCTGGGTGGGGTTTGATTAGTTCTCGATAATGTGATATCTTCCATGTCTTTGTTTTAATGTTATTTATCCTCTCTTGATGTTAGCAGAAGTTCTAGGCAGTGACCTTGGCTTAGGACTAAAAATGTGGCACAAATCCCAGAGCTGTAGGCCCATAACATACTTTTGGGGCCATAACCGCTACCATAACAAGGCAAGCCCGAGGTTAAGGGTCTATAACAACTCTCTTTCCTTTACATACCCATGGTTAAGCCTCAAAGGGGTTACAAATCAGTTTCCCCTCAGGGAACAGGGGCCTAGAAGGTTGGGTTACCTCCTGGGGATGTCAATGAAGCAGTGTAAGGTGTGTTTTGTCATGTTTCCGTTGGTTCCACTTACTTAAGTTCACCTATGAGGTTGAATATCATATTAGTAGCCTCTCATCACATGTTTACCCTAGTTGGTCGATTCCTTGGGTAGATGTGGGAGGAGTGTGTTACAGAGTGGTATCATAGCATGGTTCAACTCTCAGAACGATGGGTGGTGTGTTGGTCATGATTTTATGTTGATTGCTAATGTGCTTTCATACCTATGTTGTATGTGGTTGATGCATCTGCGTTGTGTTTGCCATGGTGGCAGTGGTGTCGCTATGGAAGTGCCGATGATGTTATTGTCGACATGCTGTCATGAATGTGTGATTGATTGTGTGTTGTTCTTGTTTATGTATTGTGTGTGTGCTCTTACTTTCATATGGTTACATGTTGTATATGCATTGCTTGGTTATGATAGGTCACATTTGGGTTATGCTTGTGCATTGGTTGTGTATGATTACTTGTTTAATGTTATATGTTGAATAGGCATTGGTCGGTCATGTTGTGTTAGATTTTGCTTATGGTCATGTATGGTTCATGCTTATGGTTGTGTGTGGTCAAGCTTGCATTGGTGTGCATTTGGTATGGTCATGCATGGATTACTGGACTCCAAATAGAATGGAATTTATATGTTTATATTCCAATACATTATATGTATTAAGTTTATTGATTGATCTTACAGGAAGTATCCTCCCCAAACTACACTAAGGTATGTTGGTTTATTATTATTTGGTTTAGCTAACATATTATGCTTGATAGGAGAAAGATCAACATGGATAGAAAGTGGTATACTACAAGGACTCTCCCTATGAGTCATATGAGTAACATGGTGGACACTCTTTTGATTTGGAAGATACATTGAGAATCCTAAAGGAAGAAATAAGGAGTTGCAAGCTGGACAATGACAGGATCATGTAGGCACAAGAGAAACAAGTAGAGGTGAATGCAATACTTCTTTAGAACTTGTCATATTTGTAGAAACAAGGGACACTTAGGATCAGCTATGGACATGAGGACAAAAAAGATGGGGAATATGGCATGAGGTCTCCTAGTAGAAACAAGTCAGATAGAGTAAATACAGTGAGAGATGGTAGGTTGTTGGACACTCGAGATAGGCGAGGTGATGGGTACATGTATCATTCTAGTTCTGGTTCGGATAGACATCACGATCGTCATCAATAGCATACTTATAGGAGGATGTGATAGGGGATACTTTCCAGATGAATTTAAGAAAGCTAAACCACCTAATTTTGATGGAGACTTGAAGAAACTAGAAGATGCAGAGGCTTGGATACTTGGAATGAACAAATTATTTGAGTTGCATGAGTACTTAGATAACATGAAGGCTAGATTTTCTATCTTCAGTTTGAAAGGTAAGGCAGAAATATGATGGGAAGATGTGAAGCAGGTCAAAGACATCAGAATATAGGACTTGAGTTGGCATGAGTTCAAGAAGATTTTTAGGAATAAGTACTTTCTAGAGAGGTATTATGACAACAAGGCTAAAGATTTATATGAGATAAGAATGGGATCTATGATAGATGAAGAGTACCTAACCAAGTTCTTAGAGCCATTGAGGTATGTGCCATATCGTATCGATGAGAAGGCTATAATTCAATGATTTGTTAGTGGTTTTCCATTAGCATTCAAAGATTAGATTGAGTACGAAGAAAATAATTCACCATTGGGTAAGAGCTTGTACATTTGAGTTAAATGGTATTCCTACAACAACATACTTGAACATATTGCCACTGGGTTCCTACAATATGCTATTGGGTATATATTGGTTATATCCTCACAAGACCAAGGTAGATTTCTACGACAAAGCTATTGAATGATTAGATGACAATGGGGAACCAAGGGTCCTACAAGGAAAGAAGAAAGCTGCATCAGTTAGGATGGTGAAAGCCATGCAGGCCAAGTGCAGTCGCAAGATAGGATGTGTGCTATTTGCAGTTCATATCTCTAGTGACAAGGGTAAAGAAGTTGAGGATGCATATGTGTTGAATAGGTATCCAGTTTTGCAGTAGTTTCAGGATGTGTTTCCTGCAAATATTTCATAGTTTCCACCGCATAGGGAAGTAGAATTTTCTATTGAGTTGGTGCCAGGGGCATCTCCATCATCAAAATCACCTTATAGGATGAGTACACCAGCGCTAGTATAGTTCATTAGGGGAATTTTGAGATCTAAAATGGGCCTCCTAAGGAAATTATAAAATAATAGTGGAAATAATAAAATAATATTTGATTACATCATCAAAGTTTAGTGGAAAAAAATAAAAAACTACTTTTTCAACTCGTATTTTCAACTTATCTCCAAAATTTTTACTTAAATTTTGAGCGAGAATACTTGTTGGATGCAAAATTTAATTCCTTATCCAAGGAGTACCCATGTTGCATACTTTTGATGGGTCCTGCTATACGAAAAATGATAAATACATGAAAAACGTGATTGTAATCACATTTTTTTATTATGTATTTCTCATTTTTCTTGTAGCAGGGTCCATCGAAAGTATGCAACATTGGTACTCCTTGGATTATGAATTAAATTTTGCATCCAACGAGTACTCCCGCTAGAAATTTGAGTAAAAATTTTGGGAGATAAGTTTAAAATACGAGTTGAAAAAAGTAGTTTTATTATTTATTATTTTTTAATATTTTTACCCTTTTACTTAAAAAATGGTGAATCATACCCCATGGTTGACATCATCATCTTGAATCCTATTGGTTCTTATAAAGTTTATTTTTGTTGTACATTTTTCTTAGGAGGCGCATTTTAGACCTCAAATTTCCCCTAATGAAAATTACAGTTGAAGGAAATGTTGGACAAGGGGTACATTACACCAACTGTATTGCCATGGGGTGCACCAATATTATTCGTGAAGAAGAAGGATGTCACTCTTAGACTATGTATCGACTACATGAAGTTGAACAAAGTGACCATCAAGAACAGGTACCCATTACCAAAGTTTGATGATTTGTTTGATCAATTGAATGGAGCAATTGTGTTCTCTAGGATCGACTTGAGATTGGGATGTTGAAAATGCAGCAAGATGATGGAGCTTAGTGAAATGAAGTCACCTTCACTAAGTGGGCCCGTAGGCAAATTCTGGCGCAAAGTCTATTTTTAGACTATGTCTATTTTTAGACATATGGAGCATGGTCCAGGGGTTGCAGTATGTTATTCTTGGAGTATTGGTCATGTTGGTAAAAATAGATGGACCTCTATTTTTGGACCTATAGGTCGAAGTCTATTTTTAGACTGCCTATCCTAAAAATAGGGAAGTCAAATATTATTTACCCTTAATAATATTTGGACTCTAAACTTCAGGTTACTCTCTTGGAGCACTTCAGTTCGAGCTACAGAAGTGGCTCATGCATACGACAGAGGAATTATGCTATTCCTAAGGGTTTGGTGAGCTCATGCATGGTTGACTTCGGTTAGGACTTCAGTGGCAGAAGTTTGGTGGAGTTGATGAGACAGTTGGTGGAGTTGTGTTCGGTTTAACTTAGTTGAACTAGTTGAGATTAGTTTAACTAGCTAATCAGCTAGTAATGAGTGGAGTGAATTAAATATTATTTAATTCATTAATTAGTAACTCATTATTCAACTCAAGAACACATCAGTTCACTACAGTGCATGATCAGTTCAGTGGAGACCAGTGAAAGAGGTAGATGAAAGGGTGGAGTTAGCTATCGGTGGCGACATCAGTTGTGCATGATATTTGCACCACACTTGGAGGAATTTCCCCCATGATGATTGCGCCAATAGGGAGATTCGAACGGATCTCTGTTTCGACCCGAATATGATTTTCCACTGAAAATGAGCAGCAATTAGTGGTGATTTGGAATAGGTAACACATTTGAAAACCAAGCTAGTTTGTGTAACTTTATGAGAAAATGCGGTACTTGTGAAGAGTATTGTACCCAAGTTAGTTACATGTTTTCTCCATTATAATATACCTAGGCTAACTTAGGTTTTCAGCTATAAGCTTTCCCCATACATACTGTGTTAATGTGTATGATGATTTGATGTGCTATCGCTTGTTTTATTTCCGCATGTGTGATGATCTGAGTGGAAGAGATTATGTATTGCATATGAATTCGAATCGATATGTGATCAGGATAATATCGGTGGAAAATTAATCATTATTTAGAAAATTTCTACATGGTATCGGAGCTATTGAAGCAGAGATTGATCATCACAGTGATTACAAACTTATTTCGGTAGACAGAGTCTGCATGCGGGCTAGGTAGCCTCTGGATCCATCCTTTCTTTGAAAGGTGATATATCCAGTAAACGCCCCTTGCAGTCGATCTCTGTGCTAGAAATAATTTATTCTCACAGATCTAGAGCAGTTGAGCTTTGAGGTGGAATTCAAATTTTGCAGCAGTTTTGTTTTCTTGGTGCCGGTGTTGAAAATGTCTTTCAACTGTTTGCGACTCGAATATGCTCTTGAAGGCAGTTCGAATTATGTTGCATGGAAGGATCACATGGAGGCAATATTAGAAGATAATGGACTGAAGGAGTTCATGGATACAGATGTCCAAAGGCCCACTGATCCTGCTGAAGTCGAAGCATGGCAAAAGTAGATGGCGAAATGTCGAAGGATCCTGTTGGAGGGCGTCAAGGATCATATTGTATCCAACCTGCATGGAAAGGATTCTCCATATTTAATGTGGAAAGCTTTGACGGATCTATTCTAGAGTAAGAGCGACCAAAGGAAGCTAGCGCTCAAAGATAAGCTCAGAAACATCAAGATGGAGAAAGGCGACAGTATCGCCAAATACCTCACGAAGTTCACTCAATGCAGAGATGAGCTAGGAAGTGTGGGGGTGATTGTCGAAGACGAGGACATGGTTGACCTGGCTCTCCTTGGTCTTCCAAAGGCTTGGCACTCATATCAAGAGAGTGTCAATGGTCGGGAGAAGCTGCCAGGATGGGAGCGCCTTTGGGCGGATCTCATGCAGGAGGAGATAAGGAGGACTACTCGGGATGGATCTTCATCAAAGGGAGCTGATGAAGAAAATTGCACTTTGGTTGCCAAAGCAAAGAAGGGGAAGGGTAAGAAAACTTCTCATTCTGGTGCAAAGGGCAAGAAGCAGGATATGGCGAAAGTGAAGTGTTTTCACTGCCATGATCACGGACATTATGCTACCAATTGTCCAAAGAAGAAGAAAAACAAGCAAGCGGGAAGATCTGTAGATGGAGAAGCTTTGGCTTCACAGTTCGAGCTTGAATTTTCACTAATCGCATGCTTGGTTTCAAGTGTGATGGGATCGGTATGGTTCTTGGACAACGGTGCGTCATTTCATATGACGGGAGATCGGGATTTGTTCTCAGATCTGGAGGACAAAGATTTGAGTGTGCACATCGAGATGGGCGATGATGGTAGATACAGTGCGACTGGTATCGGTACCATATCCTTTCAGAGGGAGTCTGGTAAACCCTTTGTGTTGAAGGATGTCATGCCTGTACCTGGATTGAAGAAGAACTTGATCTCTGTGGCGATGTTGGAGGATAAGGGGTATGATGTGGTCTTCAGCAAAGGAAAAACCTTCCTGCGTAGTAAGACTACTGGTGAGACCCGGAAGATAGGAGTTCAAACCAAGAACCTCTATCCGTTGCAAGTAGATGGCTGCGCAGCAATGGCATGCAAGGCGGGATAAGTGGTGAGCTGGGATGATGAGGGCGAATTGTGGCACAGGAGATTGGGCCACCTTCACCATGGAGCTTTGAAGATCCTGCATCAGATTTCTACTGGGCTTCCTAAAGGCACTCTTGGGCAGTCAGATCAGTGCAAGGGGTGTACCTTGGGGAAGTATGTGAAAGCCACCTTTCACGAGAAGGATAGTCGCGCCACGACGATCCTTGAGAGAGTTCACACAGACGTGTGTGGTCCTTTCTTAGTTGCTTCGATAGCAAAGCACAAGTATTATGTGATCTTTGTTGATGATTTCTCTCGAAAGTGCTGGATCTTCTTCATGCAGAAGAAGAGCGATACATTCGCGAAGTTCTGTGAGTTTAAAGCACTGGATGAGAAGGAGTCGGGGAAGAAGGTGATTTCTCTAAGGAGTGATAACGGTGGTGAATTCATCTCGGCTAAATTCAAGGAGTTCTGCAGTGCAGAAGGGATTCGGAGAGAGCTCATCGCACCCCATAACCCACAGCAGAACGGGGTGGCTGAGCGGAAGAACAGAACGATCGTGGGTGCTGCACGGGCGATGTTGCATGATCGGGGCCTACCCCTTCACTTGTGGGCTGAGGCATGCAATACAACAGTGTATGTGCAGAACCGTTGTCCTCACAAGGTTCTTGGCATGAGTACACCGGAGGAGGCTTATTCTGGCAAGAGGCCTGATATTTCCCATTTGCAAATTTTTGGTTCTCCTGTCTACATGCATGTGACGAAGGATGCGAGAAGGAAGCTGGATCCAACTGCTGAGGCTGGAATATTTGTGGGGTACACTGATACACCTCACAACTACCGGGTGTATTTGTCAGACAGTCGAAAGACTGTTGTGCGACGGGATATAAAATTTCAGGAGGAGAAAGCCATGCAGTGTTCGCTTGAGAGGGAGCTACACTTGCATGCAGATGAGGAGCTGTTAGTTCCTAAGGAGGAGGTTCCGGATGTGGATCAGCCACAAGAGGAGGTTCAGGAGGTGGAAGAAACCACCCATGCAGTGCCAACCATCAGAGGGCGCATGCGCACTACAGAAGCTGAGCGACTGGCTCGAGATGTAGAGAAGGTTGTAGGACCACCTACAGCACAGCGCAGACAGAGACAGTCACCGGATCGGTACACTAGATACATGGCTCTTGTGAGTCAATGTGTTGTGACGGAGCCATCCTCTTTTGAGGAAGCTGTGGAGGAAACCGCATGGGTTGATGCCATGATCGAAGAATATGATTCGATCGTCAGGAACAGTGCATGGGAGATTGTCCCAAGACCGGTGGGGAAATCAGTGGTGGGTTCGCGATGGATCTACAAAGTGAAGCAGGCGGCTGAAGGGAGTGTGGAGAAGTACAAGGCGAGATTTGTCGCCCGTGGCTTCTCACAGATCGAGGGGATTGACTATGAGGAGACTTTTGCACCTGTCGCAAGGTACTCTTCCATACGGACGATCCTTGCTCTCTCAGCGCAGATGGGGTGGCACATTCATCGGATGGATGTGAAGACTGCGTTCCTCAATGGAGTTATTGAGGAGGAGGTGTACATAGAGCAGCCTGAAGGTTTTGAGATCTTCAGCAGTGAGTCGCATGTGTGCCGACTCAAGAGAGCACTGTACGGGCTGAAGCAAGCACCTCGTGCTTGGTACACTCGGATAGACAGCTACTTCACCGGGCTTGGATTCTCCGAGAGTGAGGCGGATCCAAACCTGTACCAGATTGTGGTGGAGGGGAAGCTATTGATCATCGTACTGTATGTAGATGATCTGATTTTGACTGGCGACGAGCAGTTGATACTTTCATGCAAGGATGATCTTGCACGAGAGTTTGAGATGAAGGACCTGGGCATCCTTCATTATTTCCTGGGATTGGAGATTTGGCAGCGCAGTGGAGGACTGTTTGTTTCTCAGGGCAAGTATGCCCGGGAGATTCTGGAGAGGTTCAACATGCAAGGCTGCAAGCCTGTTGACACTCCTCTTCCTGGTGGTTGGAGGAAGGAGGATGCTACTTCAACGGAGGTAGTGGATGCCATTGTCTATCGATAGTTGGTGGGGTCGCTTATGTATCTAGTCAATACACGACCCGATATATGCTATGCTATTAACCAGCTTTTGCAAGCTATGGTTAAGCCTACCAAGCTCTTTTGGAAGGCAGGCAAGCATGTATTGCGTTATATTAGAGGCACATCGGGATATGGTCTATGGTACGGACATGAGGATGGAGCGAAGCTTTTTGGCTTCACTGATGCAGATTGGGCAGGGATCCCAACGGACCGGAAGAGCACTTCTGGAGGAGTTTTTCAGCATTCGTTCGACAGTAGTTTCCTGGTACAGCAAGAAGCAGAGATCCGTGGCACTCAGTTCAACAGAGGTCGAGTACATGGCAGCAAGCTTGGCTGCATGCGAGGCTATTTGGATGAGGAAGATCCTCATTGGATTGTTCGGGTTGCATTTGGAGCCTACAGTGATTTAATGTGATAACCAGAGTTGCATTAAACTCTCGACTAATCCAGTATTTCATGATAGATCCAAACACATCAACATCAGGTACCATCATATCAGAGATTGTGTTCAGCGGAGAATCATGATGCTTTCATATGTTCCCACGGAGGATCAGGATGCTGACATCTTGACGAAGGCGCTCACCAGGAGCAAGTTCGAATTCCACAGAGGCAGGATAGGGGTTGCGGATAATCCATATCTTGCTGAGAGGGAGTGTTGAAAATGCAGCAAGATGATGGAGCTTAGTGAAATGAAGTCGCCTTCACTAAGTGGGCCCGCAGGCAAATTCTGGCGCAAAGTCTATTTTTAGACTATGTCTATTTTTAGACATATGGAGCATGGTCCAGGGGTTGCAGTATGTTATTATTGGAGTATTGGTCATGTTGGTAAAAATAGATGGGACTCTATTTTTGTGACCTATAGGTCGATAGGTCGAAGTCTATTTTTAGACTGCCTATCCTAAAAATAGGGAAGTCAAATATTATTTACCCTTAATAATATTTGGACTATAAACTTCAGTTTACTCTCTTGGAGCACTTCAGTTCGAGCCTTGGAAGTGGCTCATGCATGTGACAGAGGAATTACGCTATTCCCAAGGGTTTGATGGCATCATGCATGGTTGACTTCAGTTAGGACTTCAGTGGCAGAAGTTTGGTGGAGTTAATGAGACAGCTAGTGGAGTTGTGTTCTGTTTATTTTAGTTGAAATGGTTGAGATTAGTTTAACTAGCTAATCAATTAGTTATGAGTGGAGTGAATTAAATATTATTTAATTCATTAATTAGTAACTCATTATTCAACTCAAGAACACATCAGTTCACTACAGTGCATGATCAGTTCAGTGGAGACCAGTGAAAGAGGTAGATGAAAGGGTGGAGTTAGCTATCAGTGGCGACATCAGTTGTGCATGAGATTTGCCCCACACTTGGAGGAATTTCCCATGATGATTGCGCTGTCAAGCCAAGGAGATTCGAACCTTGGATCTCTATTTAGACAGGCCATGATTGCGCAATAGAGGCAAGGCAATTAGTGGTGAGTTTTGAACCAGTAACCTGTTCAAAACCAAGCTAGTTTGTGTGTAACTTTATGAGAAAGTACTGAGTACTTGTGAAGAGTATTGTACTAAGTTAGTTACATGTTTTCTCCATTATAATATACACAATAGCTACGGGGTTTTCAGCTATAAGCTTTCCCCATACATACTGTGTTAATGTGTATGATGATTTGATGTGCTATCACTTGTTTTATTTCCGCATGTGTGATGATCTGAGTGGAAGAGATTATGTATTACATATGAATTCGAATTGATATGTGATCAAGATAATCTCGGTGGATAATTAATCATTATTCAGAAAATTTCTACATGGGATATCATTAGGTACACATGAAAGAGAAGGACATCTACAAGACCACATTCATGACTAGGTACGAGCATTATGAGTTTGTTTTAGTTCCATTCGGTTTGATTAATTCCCAAAATACATTTATATGTTTGACGAAAAATGTGTTGCGTCCTTATTTGGACAAGTTTGTGATTGTGTTTTTTGATGAATTACTGGTATCTTCTAAAAATGAGGAAGAGCATGCAGAGCATTTGGCAGCAGTGTTGAGGTTTTTGAGAGAGCATTAGTTGTATGCTAATCTCAACAAATGTAATTTCTTGCAGACTGAGGTACACTACTTGGGACATGTTATCTCCAAGGAAGGCATTGCAATAGATACAGAGAAGATAAGGGACATCATGGAGTGGGTATCTCCTAAGAATGTGGATGAGGTGAGATCGTTCATGGGATTGGCAAGTTACTACCGGAGGTTCATTAGGAACTTCTCACATATTTCTTATCCTATTACATCATTGTAGAGGAAAGGTAAGTAGTTTGATTGGACATAGGAGTGTGAGGCGAGTTTTGAGGAGCTTAAGCAGTTGTTGACACATGCTCTAGTTCTAAATATTGCAGACCCAGACAAGGAGTCTGTAGTGTGTAAAGATGATTTCAAGAGAGGACTTGGTCTGGTCCTTATGCAGGATGGACATGTGGTATCCTATGAGTCACAGAAGCTAAATGAACATGAGAATAAATACCCGCCACATGATCTCGAGATAGCAGTGATCATACATGCAATGAAGATGTGGAGGAATTATCTTCTTGGTAGGCAGTTTGTATTGATGAGTGACCACCTTGGGTTGAGGTACTTGTTTGACCAGCCAAATTT
This sequence comes from Pinus albicaulis, assembly GCA_034641835.2. Taxonomy (NCBI): domain Eukaryota; kingdom Viridiplantae; phylum Streptophyta; class Pinopsida; order Pinales; family Pinaceae; genus Pinus; species Pinus albicaulis. The sequence continues at coordinate 1,527,269,103 of CM076581.1, read as the reverse complement.
GAATCCCAGGTAGGCTAGATGGTTGGGAATTATCATTGAGTTTGAGTTTGAGATCAGGGACATTAGGGGAAAAAGAGAACAGGGTCGCAGATGCTATTAGCAGGTGAGTATATATAAATCACTAGAAACGACGAGCTCTTATGTGAATGACTTGCATGACAGGATATTGTAGGCAGGTCGGTAGGATCAAAGGTATATGGAGATTGTGCATAGGTTGTAGCAGATTACATGTACATGTACGAGTTTTGGTACAGGTATAGGTACAGGTGTTAATATAGCTACATGTGTTATTATAGGTACATGCACATGTGTTGGTATCGATACAGGTGCAGGTGCAAGTGCAGGTACGTGTACAGGTGGTATAAGTATAGGTACACATGTACAAGATTTTGATTACTGTCTCACATCCGATATTTTGGTTAGATTTAGAGACATGATATATATACCAGACAAAACTGAGCTCAAGAAGGTTATCTTAAGGGAGTTTCATGCAAAACCATATTCGGGTCACCCAAGTTACCATAATACTTTGACTAGAGTGAATAAATTACACTATTGGCCGAATTTGAAGAAGGACATAGCAGATTTTGTAGCCAGATGTTTGGATCATCAGAAGGTTAAGGCAGAGTATAAACATCCAGGTGGAATGCTACAACCAATTGTGATACCATAGTGGAAATGGGAGGTCATTTCCATGGACTTCATCACAGGTTTTGCTAAGATAGCTAGGCAACACAATTCCATTATGGTTGTTGTGGATAGGTTAATAAAGGTTTCAAATTTCATACCAGTGAAGACTACTTATTCAGCTAGCGATGTAGCACAGGTGTTTATCCAAGACATATTCTTATTGCATGGTGTTTGAAAGAATATTGTGTTCGATCGGGATGAAAAGTTCACTTCCAAGTTTTGGAAGGAGTTGTTTGCAGGTTTGGGCACTGATTTTTCCTTCAACACAACTTATCATCTGCAGAAAGATGGAAATAATGAGAGGGTTAACATGATACTAGAGGATACTTTGACGATGTATGTGATGCATTAACAGTGCAAGTGGGAAGAATATCTTCCACTGGTAGAGTTCGCCTAAAACAACAGGTATCGGGAGTCATTGAGGATGAGTCCATTTGAGGCTATGTATGGGCAGAGTTGTAACACTCCTATCAGTTGGAGTGATCCAGTTAACAGGGTACTAATTGGACCATAGATGTTGGCAAAAATGGAACAATAAATATAGGTTATCAAGAAGAACTTGGAAGAAACACAGGAGAATCGGAAGAGTTATGCATATTAAAACAGGTTGGATAAGGAGTTTTAGGTTGGGAATCAAGTGTACTTGTGTATCAAGCCCAAGAAGAGATCCTTAAGGATTGGATCATGTGCCATGCTAGCACCATGATTTTTTGGACTCTTCAGGATCATTGAGAGGGTCAGACCAGTGGCCTATCGACTTGCACTACCTTCGATAGTGAAAGACCATGATGTTTTTCATATACCTTTTCTTAAGAAGTATGTTAAATATGCTAATAATTTGATTGATTGTTCTGTATTGCAGGTGGAACGAGATGGAAAATTCCTACTAGAGCCTCAGTGTATATTGGAGAAAAAGGTGCTCATGATCCAAAATCAAGCAATAGAGTGAGTTAAAGTGTAGTGGAAGCACTTTGGGCTCAATGAAGATATATGGGAGATATCGGATCAGATGCAAGCCATGTATCCTTCCTTGTTTTCGAGTTGAGGCAAAGAAATTTTATTGTGATGTTGATTTTTTCTTAGCATATGTTTTGGCGATGTTTTGGTATATGTTTTGATGTGATGGTTGGATGTATGTACATATGTATATGGATGTAAATACCACCATGAGCTATGTTATAAAGCTCTAATAAGTGGTATGGTGTCATGTTGTTATGATGTCATGTTGGTTTGCTTTTCAGTAGGGTGATTATTGTAAATACTGCAACGAGCTATGTTATAAATCTCCATGGGAATTATGATTTATTTTTAGCAGTTTTGCTGAGTTATATGTGTGTTTTAACACCGAGGACGGTGTCCTCCAAGGGGTGGGGGGGGGGGGGTTTGTAATAGCGCTGGTGAAAATTCCATGTAATGAAAGTTAAAAATAATAACCAAGGTTGATGGGACACTTATTCCAAGTTGAATGTTGGGAAAAACATCCCAGGGGGTATTGATTTGGTTTATTATGACTAAGGAAATTTGCAAAGGCAAAGGCAAAGTCTTTGGAAAGGGAAAATGGCATTTTTGGCACATTTATTTATTAAAATAATGGAAATTAGGAGAAAAGGGAGATGAAAGGTCACAAGTTGCATGTGAGGAGGAAATTAAAGGAAAATGATGGAAAATGAAGAAATGGAGGCCTCTTCCATAAAATGGCTTATGAGGATCAGTTGTACCTTTTTATCAGTGCATTTTTTGGAGCTCTCTCATTATTCTCTCTCTCTCTCTCACTCTTAATCTTGGACACTTAGAGTTTTTGGAGCATTTTGGCTTGGGATTAGGAAAGCAAAGAAAGTAGGAGAAAGGAGGAAGAAAGAAAGGAGGAGAAGGAATCAAGCAACTACAACAATATTATTAGCAGGTATCGATTTTCATGTGTATTTATCTTTCTATATTTGGCATGCATGGTATTGCATGTGGTTTCTTGTTGTCTTGTCATGGGAATTTCTAGGTGTGACAATGTTTTCAGCCTAGCCTTGCCATTTCTGGATAGCCATGGTGTTTTGGATCTCCAAATTTATATAACACATAGCCTAGTAACCCCTGAACTGGATTGTAGGTTGCAGTAAAATCAGATAGTAAGTTGCCTTGGTAGGCCTAGGAATCTCGACCGGTGAATGACCAGATATATGGTAAATCCTAGAGGTGGTTTTCTCTCCATTCAAGCCTAGGAATCCCATGTTTGAGATTGCGGTAAAGCTTGGAGAGTATGTCTCGGTTTAGGGCCTAGTGACCTCTAATTCAGATTGTGGGTTGCGGTAAAGCCTGAGATACTAGGAGACAGGAAAATTCCCCACGATTTAGGCAGAGAGAATCCAGTGATATCCATGCTTGTGTTGGCCTAGTGATTGGGTGTAGATCACTGTAAAGCTTGGTTTATGATTGATGAGGGTGAGGTGGTTTAGCCTCAGGATTCCGTACGTATTTTTTGGTTTGAGTTGCAAATTCATGCTTGGAATATGGCATGAGGGTGATTTGTTGAAGAGAGATTTAACTCAGCCAATCTATAGTTGGGTGGAATGTGGAAGTCCCATCTCCGATTGGTTTTTACATTCAAAATTGAAGAGCTCATTCCTTTGTTATTTGGTATGATAATGTACTGGTTATTTTTTGGATTTCATTGATGTTATATCCATGGTATTTCTGTTGCTATTATGATGGTTATGAGTTTTTATTTTGTTAGCGATGATGTATGACTCTATCTATGTTTTTTCCTACAAATGAATATACAAGGTATCTATGGTAAAATAGATTGTTTTGTATCTTATGATGTAAGGGTGCAATTATTCTTAGTGATTCTCAAATAATTATTAGACCCCTATGTTTATTTTTTCTACTTAAACATGTAGATGCAATGTTTGTGATGTGTTTAAAGAAATGCCTATCATGACTTGGTGGGGTTGGTTGTGTTCCTAATAATGTGATTTCTTACATGTATTTTCTTTAATTATAATTATTATCTCCTGAAGTTACAGGCATTTATGGGCAGTGACCTTGGCTCAAGGGCTAAAAATGTGGCACAAATCCTTGAGTTGCAAGCCCAGAACTGACTCTTGGGGCTATAACCGCTACCATAACAAGGAAATATTTGGGTTAAGGGTTTATAACCGATCCATTTCCCTTACATGCCGGCAGTTATCCTAAAAGGGGTTAAAAATCAGTTCCCCTCATGGAACAGGGCCTTGGAAGGTTGGGTTACCTCTTGGGGATGCCAATGATGTAGTGTAAGGTGTGTTTGTCATCTTTCCGACGGTTCCACTTCCTTAAGGTTGGCTAGGAGGTTGAATATCATATTAGTATCTTCTTGTCACATGTTTACCTTGGTTGGTCGGTTACTTGGGTAGATGTGTAAAGAGGGTGTTACATTTACCTACCATGTTTACCAACATTGTACAAGTGGATTGCATGTTAGCCTCTTGTTACTTATGCATATGGTGCTAGCCACATGTGCAATTTGATGAAAATTCTAAAATTATGAAACCCACAATTTTAGTTGATGGATGATAGAATCAAACCTTACCCCTAGTTGACTATCAACCTATGTCATATACTAGGACACTAAGAGGAGTAGGGGTTCCAATCTAGGTGATTGTATTTTATTCCAAAGTTGAACAAAGAAATTGGAAGTGGGAATATAAAGAGAACAATGTAGGGGGTTAATTTTTCTAGTAGCCATACAAGCCATAAGACTTAAGTATCTTGATAAAGAGTATCACCTTCTTTATACTTGCACATTTTCCATACCAAAGGAAAGTGAGAAAATAAACCTCGCCAAGTTAGTTGTATTTTCTAAAATTAGGTTTTCTTAGGGAGAATATTTATGTATATTGTGGATTATGTGTGTATTTATTTATATTATCCATTTCTCACAATTCATCTAATTTAATTAATTAATCAAACAACTAAATAAACTACAATGTAAGGAAAGCTAACCATAAATATTTCAATGGATTTATCAGATCTATTATGAAAAAATATTTTAATGGAATATCCATGATAGTTGATGAATGATATTGGTACCACAAAAATTTTGTTTGAGGATTTTTGTGGGAAGTTGCAGGGGATCCAATAATCAATTTAAGTAGAAATTCTCATATCCCAAGTCATAGCTAATGAGTTTGTTCATAATAACAGTCATGATATGGTAGAATAGATATTTGTGAGATTATAAGCACAATTCATATACAACAGACATAATATGAACGTTCTCATGGTGGCTCTAGCAAACCAGATTGGAATTTGAGAATATGGAGGATTGATATGAATGAAAATTGGCATCTACCCATGGTATTCATTCACCCATGGTATTCATCCACCCATGGAATATAGCCATGGTATTGTAAGTGGAATCCAACCATGGTATTTTAAGAGACATCTACCTATGGTATTCATTCACCCATGGTATTTACCCACCCATAGAATTTACATAGTATTGTAACTAAAAAATACTATAAGTAACAAATAACATTTTGTAAAAAGACAGATTGTTCACAATAAATGTAGCTTTTATATTTATTCTCCATTTTAATAAAAAAATTATTTGTGGTTTTATTGATGGCGTGTTCTCTCCTTTTTTTGGAATTATAATTTTTCAGATCTTGAGGGACTCCGCCACCAAGGTCCATTTCAATTTTTTAGATCTTGGGGGCCTCTCCCCAAGATCCGGATCAGTGGTACCAGATTCAAGTTACGATTATATGAGCATGAGGGGATGACTTATATTTTAGTTTCAATTTTGTGCAACAATATTCAACAAAATTCATGCATGTGCTACAATATCCACAACACACTACTAAATAAAATATATGGATTGCAAAAAAATACTCAAATTCAAAAAAAAAAAAAAAAAAAACGGTCGAATCAGAGTTCGGATGAGGGAGATATCACTGATTTAAAATCATGTGTGTTGTAGGATTTGTTTTACGAAAATTCGGGGATGACGACTCCTATATTATTATTATTTTCTATTTTTATATATAATTTCAGAAATATGATTGTATATTTGAGCTCCTCTTGAAAAATCACCCAATTTCAAAAAAAAATAGTTGAATTGGAGTTCGGATGAGGGAGATATCATTGGTTTAAATTAAAATATTTATTTATTTATTTTACCAGAAATTTTGTGACGACGAGACAATTGCTACATGAATTTGAGTTTCCAAAGCAACTAGATAGGGGTGTAAATTACATGGGAAGATGTGGAGTGATCATTATATTTCCAAAAACATGTTATAATAAATATTATGAGGTATATTGACTGAGTTATTCCCATTTTAAATCTGAAGCAACATTTAGAGCAGGTTCCCTTTGGAGACATGCCCTCCCAGCCTGCTTTAGTAGGCACCTGCTTAACATTCATCAGTTTCAACATAAAAAAATTCATCTTGGGTTCTTTGGAGACGTACCATCCCACCCCAAACTATGTAGGCACATGCTACTTCATCAACAATCAACATCACAATTATGGGTCAACAACACAAAATCTTTTTCATCGAATTCCATTAGCTAGGCTGCACACTGTTAGTACCACGGTTGGTCAGAAGCATTACAGGGTACCTCTATCCTTGAATCTTCATTTTTCATGGTTATGGGTCACGCAAAATCCCACACTTCATCGAATTCCATTTGCAAGGCCACACACTATCAATATCACAGTTGGTAACAAGCATTACAAGGTATCTCTATCCTCGGATATTCATTCATCATGGTTATGGGTAAACCACATAAAACCATTCTATTCAATGAATCTTCATATTCAACACATGATTCCTCGGGAGGGAACTTCACATGATGGGGACCATTTATTTTTAAGGAGGGAGGAATGATCTGAATGGAAATTGGCATCTACCCATGGTATTCATTCACCCATGGTATTCATCCACCCATGGAATCTAACCATGGTATTGTAAGTGGCATCCACCCATGGTATTTTATGTGACACATACCCATTGTATTCATTCACCCATGGTATTTAACCACCCATGAAATTTACCCATAGTATTGTAACTGAAAAAACTATAAGTAACATGTCACATTTTGTAAAAGGACAGATTGTCCACCACAATGTAGCTTTTACAATTATTATCTATTTTAATAAAAAGTTTCTTTGTGGTTCTATTGATGGTATGTTCTATTCTTTTTCTGGAATTCTATTTTTTCAGATCTTGGGGGCCTCCCCACCCCAAGATCCATTTAAATTTTTTAGATCTTGGGGGCCTCCCCCCACGATCCATATCAAGGTTGTAACTCAAAGGGAATATCATAGGGGGAGTGAGGAGATCATGAATACCCAGAAAAGGAGTTAAGAAAAGAACCTGAGAAAGATAAATTGTGTTCAAGTGTCATTACTCATTCACAATCCCTATTTAATATGGAAGTGAAGGTGAACATAAATCAATTCCAAGGTGATATAAATGCCTTAAAACTAATTCACTAGTTGTAGCAATTAGAAGTTTATTTTTGTAGAAAAGTTATGATCTGCACCCTTAACCCAGTTTACAAGTTTGCATGTTTTGTTTAGGGCCAACTCACACACTTTTTCATGCTGATGTAAATTTCACTATGCATTAAATGTAAACATCTAAAGAGTAATTCTAGTATTTTCACTTTCCTATCACCTGAAAATTAACACATAATTTTAAACAACATTTACATATGTGAGGCAATTATTTTTGGTCAAGGTGGCCTCAGAAAAACCCCACATCCTCTTGGAGAAACTTGATCGTCAAAGGAGGATTTTATTGCTTGAGAAATTTAGTCTAAGACATAAAATAAACACAATAATTCTCTCCCTTAGTAACTGAATCATTAGAGAAAAATATGAAAATTTGTGACCACTGATTTTTTTCTAGATTTTCACAATTTTTATGCCCATAAAAGTTTGCCTCAAAATTAGTTCCAAAATTTCCTTGATTTTTATGCAAAACCCAGCCTCGATTTATGTGTTGAAGATGCCTCAAAATATATTCCTAAAGATGATTGATGTGCCTCAAAAATTGTCTCAAGAAACCTTTGAACGATGCCTCAAAATCTGTTCCTGAAGATGACCGTTGTGCCTTGAAAATCATGTCAGGAACCCTTTGAACAATGCCTCGATTTATATTCTACCCCTAACAACTGCCTCGAAATTCTTGTCTCAAATTTCAGGCCAGGAAACTGCTGAATCTCCTTGAATTTCATGCCCCAAAACCCTCGAAATTGAAGTTGTTGTCTCCTCAATAAGTGTGTATCCAAATCCTCAAAATTTGTGTCTCTCTCTACCTAGAATTTCATGCCTTCTATGGTTGCCTTCCTCCTCAATTTTTGTGTTGCTGTAGCTACCTCCTTCTCCTTGGAATTTTTTCTCTCTTCTAGCTACAAACTCTCTCCTCCTCCATTTCCAGATAGCCATGGAATTGTAGAGTTCTCATGTTTTGATTTAGATGGATTATCGGATGGATTCGAAGCTAAATGGGGTGTATCTATGAATATTATTATTATTATGACACATAACCAGTTTATATGTTGCCTCAGTTTAGGGTATAGTGATCTAGGTTTTGATTGTGGTAAAGCCTGAGAGACGTTTCCTTGGCTTAGGGCATAGCTATCCAGGATAAGGTTGCAGCAAATCCTAAGAGGTCGTTGCCCTTGATTAGGCCTAGGAATCCTTTCCGGTGAATGGCGGGATATATGGTAAATCCTAGAGGGTGGTGTCTAGATTTAGGGCCTAGTGACCCTTGATTCAAAATGTGGGTTGCAGTAAAGTCTCAGAGACTAGGAGACATAAAAATTATTCACGGTGTAGGCAGAGAGAATCCGGTGATATCCATGGTGGTGTTAGCCAAGTGATCGGGTGTGGATCATGGTAAAGCCAATTATGACATGTTTATTGTGTTGGCCTAGTGATCTAGTGTGGATCATGGTAAAGTTTGATTTATATTGATGAGGCTGAGGTGGTTTAGCCTCAAGATGCCCTGGTTGGTTCTTTCAGTTTAAATCCCACATTCACGCTTGTAATATAAAACGGGCGTGATTGGATGAAGAGAGATTTGGCTTAGCCAATATATGGTTGGGTGGAACGTGGAAGTCCCATCTCCGGTTGGTTTCTACATTCATTAATTAAGAGCCCATTACTTTGGTATTTGATGCATAATTTAATGGTTATTATGTGGATTCTGTTTCTATTGTATTGATCTAGATTTATGCAAGAACACAACAGAATACACATATAACCATAAATACAAAGATGCAGTGGAAATAACACTTCATTTCATTAATATCAAAGAACTGAAATTTTCTTACAGACAGAATGGAAATAAACTAGCTAGGGTGCTAGTAGCTTATCTCTGAGAAGAGATGTTGTTGGGTGCTAAAAGGTGCCTTTTAAAACTCCTATTTATCCCACATTAATTATCAACCCAGGAAAGTCCTCTTATTTCAAGAGTGTACACAATATGTGCACGCTATAATCCCAGAGAGTAATGTTTCTTAAAATGTAGTATAGATCTTTCAAATACATGAATAAATGGATGCTTTTAATAAATTCCACTTTCAACTAAAGGAAACTCAATGCTCTAAAACTAAATCATTCATTCAGAAAAGTAACAGCAATTATCAGTCGAGGATACTGTAGCAATAACTCATTCCTCTTTTAACTGATGTAAACTAATCAAGCATAAATAAGATCCTCAATCTGAGAGCTTTGACAACAATAGCCAATGTTCTTTACAGTTGTTGATCTCACACACAACACACTAAATAACCAATTGGAAATGGCAACGAATTAAATCAATAATGCTAATGCAACTGATGGAAATGAGATAATTATGCTAACTGTAAGAATGCTAAAAGGAAAAACTAAATGACTGCAGAAAGTAAATGAGCAGCAACGATATATAATAGAAATAGATAGCAACACTTATGTGACTGCAATGAACAACAAAACTAAGTTACTGAAATGAACTGTGAAGCTCTATAATTAGAATGAGCAACACAACGATATACTTGCAGAAAGCAATGATCTTGTTATGAGGGAAAAAAACAACAACACAATTCAGTTTTAGAAAGTAATCATTCAGAAAGCCACACTTGCAGAAATCAGAAATAAGGCAAACCACACTTTATGGTACAGGAATGACAAGTAGATCCACCAGGAGCCGAGCCCTTAGCCACTGGTGAATATTGCTAGATTACTTCAGGAGATGCGAAGGAACAACAACTGTTTTTATATATTCATTACTGCATAATCGTTACAACAAGTTCGTGATCTGCGTCAACAACGAGAGTCGATGATCAATGTTACAATTTCAATAGTAATTCTCCAATTCCTCCTATCCTATCCTATCTATCTCTAATCTAATAATCCATCTAATTCTCTCTCTAATCATCCATCATGAATCCACATAATAATCCCCCCTTCTCTGATCTTTGTTCTGATTTAAATACACATAGAGAAAAGAGAAGTTACAACTGATATGATTAAAAGTTATTCTTATTACAAAATTTGATTGCTCACAACCAATTGATCAGAAAGATCATATCTGAAATATCCTTCCATCAATCATTTAATAGGAACATGTCGAATTTGGTATTGCAACTGGAAGAATTTGGAAAACGACCACAACAGCGAATCTCAGAAAATTGTCCTCAGAGAGCCTTCCATTTCTCTCAATATAGGCTGAATTTGGGAAAATTGTTCTTTGCTAAAGTTAATTCGGTCCATTCTAGACAAAACCCATGTTTCAAGATGAGAACATTGATGATCCTTTACTACATCTCATTAAATTTCATATACACTCATCAAGATTGAAGGGTGATTGGCATGAGGATTGCCTCATGAAAATATTCATGGTAACCTTAGAAGGAAAAGCAAGGGAATGGTATGAAGCTCTCAAACCTGCTTGTTTATTTTCTTTAAAATATTTTCATAAGGTATTTTATGAGCATTACAAAGAAGATTTTCCATCTTTATCATTAGCTGAAAATTGTTGTGATGAAGCTGAAGATCTTATACATTACCTTAAAAATATTGATGAAGATTTTTGAAATTGGTTTCCTGAAGATTTATTAGAAGAAATCCAAAATTTTCATTCTCAAGTTAAATGTCATAATAATCAAGAGGAGTTAAACAAAGATGAAATAGATCAGGAGATGAGTCAAGATCCACAAAACCCCTCTGTATTAACAAATGATGTTTCATTTAATGTTTTGAATGGAGTTAAAGAAAATATTCAACCTCATGATCAATTTTTAGATAAGAGAAAAAACAATTGTTATTAAAATATAAGAATTCAGAGATTCCCACCCCCCCTCACCGAAGAAGAAATCAATTTGCTTCTAAACATGCAACCATCCTCAAAATATTTATATAATGAAGAAATTGTTTCTACTTCTTCTAATGTTGATGAATGGACAAAAGTTTTTATCCATGAAGGGACATAAGAACAAGTTGATGCTCATGTTATTCTACCTTCCCAAAAAGGCCCATTGCTTGATATCACGCCTGTTGAACAAAACAATGATTTTAAAACAAAATGCAACCAATCTAATCAATATATATTAGGATTGTTGGAAGAAAAATCTGTTGATCCATTGTTTATAATTGATGACATTCCTTCTTATGAAGATTTGCCTAAATATGATCAGTATGATGATAATTATGTTCTCTCAATTCAAAATAATTTCCCAGAACAATCAATAACTATTTTGAGGGATGAGATATTAGAACTTCAGCTCGATGAGGATTTTCTAAGAGCTTTCTTTCTTCTTTTGAAATCAAGAAAATATTCTCCTAAACTGAAAATATGTGTTCTCAAAATAATTTCTAAAAATTATGAAAATGAAATCAAACTTTTGCATTCTCAAATTTAGTCATACAATTTCCGAAATCCTAAAAGTTTCTTTGAAAATCTCCCTTCTCCAAAGCAAGAAGAAATTATAATATATTTTGAATTGCATATTGAAGATGATTATTCTTTCAAACACAAGACTGAAGAAATAGTTTCAAGGATTAATATTCAGAATACAACTGAGCAACTAGTCATTGAAGGCCTAGAAACACAAATCATACATTATGCTTTTAATGATCCTATAGCAAATTATATGGAGAATATTTTTAGCTCAAATCTACAAACATGTTTTATCTGTGAGGATCAAATATATCAGCAATTGCCATTTCACATCTTATCATTGATTATAAAGGCACATGATCATAATATACTCCCAATTTTGATCACAAGCAATCAAGTTATCCATTTATTTTTACACCTACTTGATTGGATTCATTGGAATTTTTGTATTACCTGATTCAATAAGATTTTTAGTAGATTGAGTAGGTAGATGAGTGCCAATAAGCTCAGAATTTTGAGCATTTTTTTAGTTGTCAATTTTCAGCTAGTTTTTCATTAAGTTGGTTTGAAATTTTTTTTGTGTTGTTCTAGTTTCAGATCAGATTTCATGTTGCAGAAAAAGGACTATATTCAATTCAAGATTTTCAGCCACAGCAAATGCATGTTTGAGATTGGACCAAGGCAGAAGGTTTCCAACTGGGAAACAAAGTTTTAAGTGGACAATAACTTACTGGAGTTGAAGCCCGAGGAGAAGGCCCTAAGATTCAGAAGTATTACTGTCATACATACAATAAAGAAACAAGTAGAAGAAGATTCCATGGTTCAGCCAAAATCATTTTGAGGCTAACTGACCTACTTTTCTTGACTTTTCACTGGGAAAAGCCATCCTCAAGTGGAGCCAGTGTTAGACTCCTATACCAGTAGGTGTCATATTTCATGATTGACTTGATGGGATATGAAATATTTTCATACCTTTTCTTGTTGCAAAGGTTTTCCATATTCTCAAAAAATAAAAAAATCTAAAAAATGTAAAGAGGGTATACCCTAAAAGAAAAATCAAAGGGTGAAAAGAATAAAATGGCAAAAAAAATGAAAGAAAATGAACCCCACCAAAATAAAGGCCAAGGAAAGTGTGCAAGTCTAAATGCCACTACCTTTTTTCTCTTGTATAATAAAAAAATTGTGTGCAACTTGTATCTTATGCCACAATTTATGAACAATCAAACAGTTTAAGTTTGGCTAGTTCATCTTTCAATTTAATGTTTTAGAGGTAGAGAATAAAATCTGACGAAAATGTTTAATCTTGGTAGATAAGTAGATAGGTAGAGTAAATAAAAGGAGCTCAACAGTTTAATCTGAGCCCTTGGATGTAATAAGGTTAGAATTAGATATATTTCCATATGTAAAATAAAAAGTGTGATAAGGGTTCGCCAGTCTAAGTGCACCCTAATAAAGAAGAAAAAATGGTAGGGTAAAGTAGGTAGGGTAGGTAGATGATGTTGCAGAATTACATGTGATGAATAATGGATTTAGATGTGTTAAATCTTTTACTTTCATCACAAGTGCAAAGGCAGAAAATACACTGGAAGGATTTCAGGCAAAAAAAAGTCAAATTATTAACTTCCCTTCTCATCTTCCCCTAAAAATTTCACTAATCTCCCCTAAGTACGAAGGTATTTGAAAATTAGAGGGGCTCAAGGCATTTCCTTGACTTTTGGAGGGACCGGACCCTCGGCCCAATAATTTGAAAAACCTAAGTACTTAAAATCATTCATCATGACATTCATTCACCTCTAAGAAATCTTTTCCTAAGTAAAATCCCATTTTACTTAGGAAAATTATGCAATATTTCACAAAAACCCTATTCATGTAAGCATAAGTTAAAAACATTAACCTAATGTTTACACTTAGCGCTTCACTCGTTTCCATATTAATTGCTAATTTTATTATTTAAATCCCCATATAAATAAACCCTTTCCCGTATTATTTTAATTAAAATTCCAAATTAATTTAATATCCCGCCTCGTTGGTTGAAAAATAGCCATATAACTTTAATTAATTGGTTGAATTTCCAATTAATAAACAAAATCGATACTCCGTCGTATAAAGGGATTAATTAACCCCCATGGTTAATTAATAACCTAATCCATCAATCAAAATTCCCCCGATGCGATTATATCATAATAAATTATGTTGGGCCCGCCAGTTAATTCCCTGTCATCTTCCTTTCCCGACGACTGTCCGATCGACTAATCTTAGATATACGGTTATTTTCAATATCACTGGCCATCCTCATCCGAACGATAACGCGCGATGGCCAAGCGGTTTTTTGAACAGTGCCATGCCACGCGTCATTCATCGTATGGAATCGCTCGCCCTCCGCTGAAAACCGCCCTCCCTCAAAAGCGGTGCGATAGAAACCGCTTACCGCCTCCCGTGACGAAGCCTCCGTACTTGCTGACTTCATCCATTAAAAACCCGCCAACCTTTGATTTTGTGAATAAAACAAACATACCCGCGTCATTTTCACTGTCTCATGCAACGATTTTCGAAATCAACTGTCGAACTTTGCCAACCGCTACTTTGCTGAACAAGATTGCATTCGAGTGTCCAAAATTCATCCATCATTACCAGCACCTGTTTTCATCACCGTTTATTTCCTGGAAAATAGGTATTTACCTAAATTCCCATTAAAATCTGTAAAAAACTTGGTTTTGGTTTAAATTCTACACGAGAAAACTGAAACATAATTCAGAACAGTTCCCAAAACTACATTTGCATTCCCGAACCTGTGATTGTGCTCGTTTTTCATAAAAAACCCCGAATTCATTTCTGAATCCACAAGAACTAGAAATGGAGGTCCCCATGGCTCTAAATGTCGCACCCTTGAATGCCCCTCATAGAGAATTAGACTATCTACCTTTAGTAGACAGAGATTTCCAAATTAAAGACTTGGTTCTCAGTGAAAATCCCCTTCGAACTTTTTGACGCTGCAAAGAACCAGAATACCGGAAGCTAAATGGTGGAAAGAAATGTTTGAAATTTTGTAAAATTATCCTTACATGAATTTTTTATTATGTACTATATTAAGTCATGATATAGGAGAATAAAAGGATAAACAGAGGTTAGAGAGCATAGCAGTTAAAGAGTATCAATGGTTAAAGTGTATCAGGTAAAAGTCAGAGTGAAAGTTAAAATGAAGTTATAGAGCAGTCAAAGGTAGACAGTAAAAGTAATTACAGAGGAAATAAAATGGTAAAAAGAGATGAAAATACTTTCATCAACATTGAATTTTATCTAAAGTGAAAGTAAAACAGTTAAAATAACAAAAAGGTGAAAAGATGAAAAACACAACACGAATGAACATTTTTGCAGAAATTTCATGCTTTAGTCATTGTTTTGCAGAAACTATTGTGATCAATCCAAGATGAATTTTTCAAAATTGAAAGAGGTTTATGTTCTTAAGAGGACCATCTAAAAAAATCTCTCTCACTTTTCTAACAGCTATTATGGTTTTGGAAATATTAAACAATGTTGGAAAGCACTTTTTGCAGAAAATTCCAGTTAAGTCATCATTTTGCAGAGAAGATTGTGGCCAATCCGAAATACATCATACAAAACTGAAGGAGATTTTTGTTTCTAAAAGAGCCATCTACAAAAATCTATCTCACTTTTTGCACAGTGATTTCAGAATCAGAGATACATGCACATTTTTAAAAGTTATTTTTCAGATTCTGTAAAACTCTGTTTTACACATATTTTTGCAGAGCCTATTGTGCACATCTGGAGAGGAATGTTAGAAAAATGAAAGAGGTTTATCTCACCAACATATTTATCTACAATAACCTCTTTCACTTTTTACGTATCTATTACGGATTGAGAAATAAAAAGGTATAATTGGACCCCAATTTTGCAAAATTGTTGGAGCAAAATGCACAAAGAAAGGAAGAAGTTAGTGACTTGGATGCCTCATCGTCAACTAAGAGTTGGATCAAATTCGAATTCTCTTCTTTGTTATCACCTATCCATAAAAAATAGTGCCAAATAGATGCATTAGTTTGAGTGTCCTTTACTTAAGTTCTATTTATGTAAAATAGTTGGAGAGATTTGTGAACTAATCTTGATATTTTTTCAAGATATTTTAGTTTAGAATTTGTATAAATACTTCACTCTTGGAAGTATTTTGGGGTGGATTTTTTAGACTTTGCTGTGACATTGACTATTTTGGAATAAAGTGCTATTGGAGAAATTGTGTGTGGCTAGCTGGATGAGGAATTGATGCATAAGACTTTTTACAGGATTCTTGTGTTAGATAACGGATCAATAAGTCATCTCTCTCTTATGTTTGAAGTTTTATACTTGTTTATTATATCATCTATGTTTCATTTCTGAATGATTAACGAAAAGGAATAAATCAGAAAGTGCTTAAGTGTAATCTGATTTTAATCGTTGTTATTCTAAATGTTTTCTTCTGAACTGGTTTAAACAGTGAATTCTTAATTGCTCCTGTTTTACTAGTTTATGCATTTTGATTATTTAGTGAAGAATACTTAACTGCTCTTTATTAATAATCTCTCAATTTCCCTCTTTCAAACGTGTTGAAGGATTCTTAATTGCCCTTCATCCATTTGAGTTTCATCCCATTCACTTTTAGATCTATAATTGTTCCCTGTTTGATTATCTTTCCCTGTGAAACCATCTTTTTCTAAGAGACTTAATCCAGTTAAGTTATCCTCTTTGAATCCATTATCCCAATGGCATACATTACTCAATATTACCCTTAGCTTTTGAATTCCATCACCCAATCTAAATCAAAATCCCTGGACTTTATAACTAGCCTAATATTTTCTAAAACAAAGCTAAATTATACAGAGAGAGCCCTCTCTGGGTACATATTGGCTAGATTTTGTACCTAAAAGTTGGTTTGTGGTTACCTCGGACCCCTTGCCTCTTCCCAACAACTTCAAGGAAAATCTGAGTGATAACACATACCATTGCTGCAGTTTTATTGTAGAAGAACGATCAAGGATTTGAACAACTTATAGATTTTTTTTAGTAAGACCCTTAGAGATGCCCCTTTAAAATATAACATAATGGAGAAACAAGCGTTAGCCTTGGTTAAGGCCATCAAAGAATTTAGAGTTTATATCCTCTACTCCCACATAATTTCCTATGTCCCTAATTCTGGAGTAAAAGACATTCTTACTCAGGATGGTCCTGATGGAAGAAGAGGTAAGTGGATTGCCACTATCCTAGAATATGACATAGAAATTAAACCCACAAAACTCATTAAAGGACAAGGATTAGCCAGGTTAATGGCTGAATCTAATTGCAATGCACAAGATATAAATTTTATTGCTCAGGGTTATGACTAGGACGAGATGGCGACTCCAACGACTAGTGAAGCCTTTCTAGATTCACCTTGGTACTCAGATATAATATTTGTACTTAAAAACTTACAAGCTCCTCCTGAATTTTCAAGGACTAAAGTTAGATTTCTAAAACTTAAAGCAGTGAGATTTTGTATTTTACATAATGTAATTTTTTGGAGAGATCATAATGGGATATTATTGAATTGTTTACTAAAGGAAGAAGCTAATAAAATACTTGAAGAATTTCATGTAGGTGACTGTGGAGGGAATTTATATTGGAAAACTACTGCTGACAAGATTCTTAGAGCTGGTTTTTACTGGCCTACCTTGTTTTCTGATGTTAAAAAATTTGTTACTTCATGTCACAAATGTCAAATTTTTGAAGGAAAAAAGAAATTGTTACCTTTACTCTTAAATCATATTTTAACTGAAATGCCATTTCAACAATGGGGTTTATACTTCATTGGAGAAATTCACCCCCCATCCTCTGGCCAACATAAGTGGATTTTGACTGCCACTGATTACTTCACAAATTGGATTGAAGCTATTCCTACTAGACAAGCCACTTATGCAGTCATTATTTCTTTCACATAAAATAACAATTTGTCAAGATTTGGATGCCCTCACAAGATAATTATTGATAATGCAGCAACATTTAAATCTAAAAAGATGATTTCCTTTTGTCATAAATATCATATTACCCTAGCTCACTCTACTGCATATTACCCCCAGGGTAATGGCCTATCTGAATCCTCAAACAAAAGTCTTGTAAATATCATAAAAAAGTTACTTGAAGACAACAAAAAGACTTGATAAAAAGTTATTCTATGCCTTATGGGCAGATAGAATTACTACTAAAAATTCTATTGGCACTTCCCCTTACCAACTTGTATTTGGAATGGATGTAGTTTTTCCATCATCCTTAGGTGTTCCAGTAATGAAAATCATTCAAGAATCACAAGTGGAAATAAATGATATACAAAAAAGAATCAATCAAACTATTCATCTAAAACAAACAAGGGAAGAGGTCTATAAGAAATCGCAAGTCATTCAGGATAAAATCAAGAAATTTTTTTATAGAAGAAGTAAAGAGGATGATTTTTACATTGGAGATCAAGTGTTAAAGTAGGATTCTAGAAGAGAAGACAAAGGAAAACATGGAAAGTTTGACTTTCTGTGGAAATGAACTTATGTAATTTATGGATATAGGGGTAATAATTCTTTCTTTATCAAAGATTTGGATGGAACAGATATACAAGAAGGACCAGTAAATGGTAGAATGCTCAAGCACTAATATTCATCTGAGCTAACCAATAGTTAGTCACATTTACTTTTACATCATTGTAAATATACATTGAATTTTTTAGATTGGATTGGATATTTTATTTACAAAGTTGAAGCCCAGAGAGAAGGCCTAAGCTTTTCAGGGTAAAATGTCATAAATATGAGTTTTTATTCAGAAAATAGAAGAAAATTACTAGATCATCATGGTTAATGAATCAGGCTACTAGTCAAAGGTTTTCTTGACATTTCACCAGGAAACGCCATCCCCATGTGAAGCCGCTGTTAGGGTCCTATAAATATAGGATTCATAGTTTTGAATTGAATTTTGATAGTCTTGTAAAATATGTACATACCTTGCTTTCTGCAAGTTGTTTTTCGATATTTTGAAAAAATAAAAAAATAAAAAAAGAAAAGAAAAGAAAAATAATAAAAAAATAAAAAAAAGGTAAAAAGTCCTAAAAGAAATATCAAAGGACTTAGAAAATATAGACCCCAAAAGAAAAAAGATGAAAATAAAACTTTAAAGTGAGCAAGTCCAAATGCCACTACTTTTACTTTTTTTGCAAAATAAATGATTATGACAGAGTGTCAATAAATTCCATAATACATGATGAGTTAAACTGTTTAATCTTGACTTGTAATGTTTTCAATTTCATGTTTGGATAGTGAATAAAGATTTGTCAGAAAATTTAATCTTGACAAATCAGTAGATAGGTAGTGAATAATGAGGAGCTCAATAGTTTAATCTGAGCCCTCAGATGAAATAAGGTAGATTTAGATAGTTTTATTGCTTTAAAAGAATAAATGTTTCAAGGTTGCAAGCCTAAATGCACTTGCCAAAATGAATTTTTTTTTTTAGAATAAAGGCTAGGTAGGTAGAAAGAAGTGCAAGAAAGCATGTAATATTCATCAGACAAAATCACTAATTTCCCCTCCCCTATAAGTATTCAATATTCTAGGCTATCAGTCAAACAGGCTCAGAGCATTTCTCTGACTTTTGTTTGGACTCGACACAAGGCTCAATGACTGGTTAGTTGAAAATGTTGAATTCTTATGTTAAAATATCATTTACCATTATTTATCCCTGATTCATACATTTCAACTCATTTTCATAAGTAAAGACTCATTCTTACTTAATGAAACAAATAAAAACCCATCTAATTAACTTCCTTCATTCAGAAAACATACAAAAACCCTCAAAACTACTTTATCCTAAGTATTGGTGACATGATAAAAATATGAGCTTTGCTTTACTTTTACACTTTACTTAGTGATTCATGTATCTTTGTGTACATTCCATTTAGACTATTTTCATATTAAATTTTAACTTAGTTTATTAAATCCCTAAATAATACCTTATCCTACTTATTTAATTCCCTATATGTAAATACCCCCAAAAACCGACTATTACAAAGATTTTGGACCAAAGTTATTACATACATGTTAAATTAAAACCCAAATAAAGTCCCCTTTGGTCTAAAACTAACACTAAATAAATGTCCCACCTCATATGGTTATTAAACCATTTAAAAGGTTTAATACTATATAAATAAACTAAAATTTGCGCCAAAAATGTTTTATTAAGACCTATTGCGAATGTTTTAATGAAAACATATCACCCCGCTCATCAAATTTTATCCAAATTTTTGAATCAAATCAAATGTTTTTATAAGGTTCAAAAGGCTTTAACCCCACCATGCAAAGTCAGCACCTTTGCAATGCATACATTAAACCTCTCCTCCACAGGTTTTATAACCCAAAGTTCTATCGAAATAGACTAGGGTTTATTTCAATAAACTAAGGTTTGTTTTAATTAAACATTAACCCCACTCCTATCCATATTCTGCCATGTTATATAAAGCCTCACGCTTTATATTGTTGACCCACGATATATTTTAAACTATTCCTATACCCTGCCCATATACATAAAACCCTTTTTTGTATAATTAAAACCTTTGATCCAATTCATATTTTATAAAGGTTTTAAACCAATTTTTTAACTGCGAGTGCTTATATAAACCTCGGTCCACCTTTCATTAAGACACAACTTTCCTTTTGATCTCGACCCTTCATGCCCAAGTCCTAGATCCAATGGCCCCAGATCAATATTGCACAGAAAAACTAATCATCCACCCAAATGCAAAGTGGACGCGAAATGGGCTGTATTGCCCATTTCTCCCTCTGTGATGTGGTGATTTATTATTCGATCACGTATTTGAGAATAAACTGCTTACTGCCCAATCTACACATAATAACTGCTCTCTGGTTTCATTTCAAATTCTGAAAACCGCCTCCCGCCATCAATGAGACCTGCATTTAATGTTACTTAATAAAGATCAAATCAAAGGGGTTAAAAACTTTGATACAACTATTTTGCAGTTTATTTACACATTTGAAATTTTCTTAGATGCCCCGATTTAGTTAAGCATTTTTCAAGCCCTGATTGCCGAGTTTATGCCCAGAAACTCTGAATTAGACCAGAATTCCACCATTGAAGACCAATTAAGGAGCTATTTGCTGCTCCAGAAAGCTGTTACAGTCCTCAAAATCAACTGAAAGTCTCAGAAACCCTTTTCAAAAGCCGAACACCTGCAATTAAAGGTGTTTTCTGAAAATTGAAGCCTGCATATTCAATTTTAAACCATCTTGAATAGAACCAGGCCTTTCACTAAGAAATTCACCGAATCAAACTTCCTAAAAAATACCAAAAATAGGCCAAACCCTGGCAAAATTTTCCCAGGAAACCCTCTTTTCCATTTTAAGCCTTTTCAAGCCAAAATGCCTCGAATTTCATAGTCTAAAGAGAAAATTTAAGGATCTAAAATGGCTAAAACCTCTGAATTACTTTGAAAACCCATTTTTTCAGTCAAACCAACTTAGAAAACCCTTGTTTTCTATTTTATGCCAGTTTTCACATCCTCAGATAACTTAATTAAGAAAAAAGCCAAAAATAAGCCATCCTTAATCTAAATTTCTCAGTTTCCTCTTTGTTAAAATAAAAACTCTTGCAAACAGTCTAATCTTGCAACAGTTACGCAAAATGACTAAGAAACAGAGCACAAGCAAACCTGTAGGATCCAAAACACCTAAATCTGAGGGATCCAAATCCCCTAAGCCTACCGCAGCCATCACTGCCAAATCTGCTACAACAGTAAATCCCCTTCAACCACCTGTGGTTGCTACTGAAAACATTCCTTTGACTGATCTTGATTATAAAATTGCAGACCCTATGATTGAGTTTAATTTTCTAGATATACACAACTGGTGTTATGAAAAATATCTAGACAAAGATGATATTCCAATTTGGGAAACCCATTTGTCTAAGTATATAGTCCCATTGACTCATCCTGGTCAAGAAATAATCAGAAATTTTCAAAAATACTATGAGCCAGATCAGAGGGTTATAGTAAATGCAGAAAAAAGAAATACTTTTTACCATTACAAACCAGTCAATTAATCAAATGCTTCAATTACAACCTAATCCCCAGGTAGTTACCTTGTCTATAGAGGCATTAACTCAGTTATACCTTGGCATATATTTCCCTAAAAGGTTCATGATCTTTCAAAATTTTATGCCTTCTAATGTTGACATTCCAAAGATAAATCCTCCATACTCCACAACTAAATTTCCTGAAGGTTCTAGACATATTATCTCTATGCTATCTTTTATCCTTGGATATTTTATAGATGAGTATACTGATGAATCTATTCTTGGTTTCTTGTCCACCATGTCCCTTGGTCAATCTCCAACAATCATCTTTGACTATTGTGGTTTCATAGCAGATGCCATCCGTTACCAGTTGACTAAATTATTAACACAAGGAGTTTTTAGATATTCATCTTATCTTTTCCATTTATTTTTATTCTCTCAAGCAAACAAATTTCAAGTTTCTTTGCAAAAGATGGATGTAGAGGGAAAACCTCTATCAATTATATTTTGGACTTCATTACTGAGAAAAGAGTCCAGTGATTCCACTTATTCAGAGTTTTCAGAACTATTTTTGCATCTAGCAATGAGCATGTTAAACAAATCATAACAGCCTAGGATCAGTGAAGAAATGAAAAGAATATTACATCTTTCAGAACAAAAAAAAGTTGGATATTGGTACCTCTATGAAAAACACACTGAATTAAGGATTTTTAGGTCAAACTTGGTACCCTACAAGTTGCCCAAGCATGTGTGTATGATAATTTTTGCACTTGAATATCTTAGACAAATTCTTAATGCAGATTCAATTAACTTTATGGTAGCCAGAAAGAAGACTCAGTTTAAGTTAAAAAATCAAGTTGGGCCATTCATAATCAACCACATAATTGCAGAAAAGGAAATAACAAAGAAATTATCAGAATTTAGATTTGATGAGAGTTTTCCATGGAATTATGATCCACAAGGGATCTTAAGCAAGCTAAGGGTGAAGTGTAAATTAACACCCTTTATCCATGAGTCCAAGCCTAAAATAGAAAGGTTTGAAAATAAAATTGAATGGAGTGAAAACACCTTGGTAGAGGTAGCAAGCCAAACAAGAACAACACCAATTTTGGAAGTAGTCAAACAACCAAAAACATCAATAAAGAGAGTGAGAGAGGAAGGAGGTTATACAAAAGAGACAACAAATAAGAACAAATTTAAAATAATATATAACAAGAGGCTTAAACTCAGTTCATTTGACAAGGAGAAAGTAACAATTGATGTTGATGAGACATATGCTCCAGAAACCAATGATAATATAGCCACAACTATAATCAATGAAACAATTATGGAAATAGAAAAGGAATCAACATCCAATCATAATGATACACAGATGATTAAGTAGCAACACAATGAAAATCTTTTCCTCACAGCCAGCTGAGGAAAATGACTTCGACATCAAGGAAAGGTATAAGCTAATTAAGTAGAAGAATGAGGAGATAAAGACAAAAATATATTCTCAATTCATGAAGTAGAATCTTGGAAATCAGAATAGGTTATTATCAGCATTTGACTATTCTAGTAACAAAATGATGATGTCATTTTTACAGCCTACTACCTCAGCATCGAAAATAGTATCAGACTATAAAAAGGTGGACCTTGAGGTAGACACAGAAAAAATTCATGAGTTGGACCAGATTGAGTTCCACAGGCAGACCTCTGAGTTGCTATATTCTACAGTGGAAACCAAAGCAATGAGTATCAATAAAATTTAAAATACCATAATTAATATGCAAGATCAGATGAAGTTGGATAAAGCATCACTTTATGCCAAGGACCTAAGGGTCAAATCCTTAGAGGAACTAGTTTTACAGGTGGGATATGATCCCTCAAATGTCCAAACAACAGAACTATTAATCAAGAAAAAGAAAGAAGACATAGCATATTTGAGGAAAAAAATCAAGCTTCCTCAAAGTGTGCATCCACAAACAAAGGAAATCCTCCAGGATCAAAGTGAAAAAGATGAAATGATGGAGCTCATACTTAAATTGACAACACAAATCAAAGAGATGGAAATACAAATGGACTAGCTTGTCCAAGAGAAAGAGACTGTAAAAGAGCCAAAAACTCCTACAACTCCTACAATTCCTACAGTCATCCCAGTGATTACTACAACAGTGCCCTCTACTTTAGGAGAGAAATTAGCACCAAAGGACCCACTGGAAATTGCAGTGCCAGTGACTGCAATCACTACTTCAGCTACATACTCTTCTACTACAAATGTACAACACACTGATGAAGCCAACCAGATTGTCAAAGCCATGGAAGAGATGTATTTAAAGACAAATGAAATAAATAGACTGAACAAGATAATTGAAAATATTGAGAGGAAAAATAATACAACTCAGATCAATGTCAGAACTCATGAGCATAAAGCAATCAGATTGGGAGAGCAACTCAAGAATTTACAAAAAGAATTGACTTTCACAGAGCAGATCTCATATATTAAAAATCATCTTTGGACTAACATAATTGAAGCCATTCATGATCAATGGCCTTCAATTCAGGTTATATATGAGCAGAAAGAATTGCTATTAGCAATCCAAACATAGATACAAAAGACAAAAGATGAGTTGACTGATAAGCCTGCACATGCTTTAAAACTCATTACATTTTTAAGCAGCAAGAACAGGGAGGAACTTGAAGAATTGCGGATATCAAATAGGACAGAGACAATATTGAAAATCAAGAAGGTTGTCACTAAAAAGAGCTTAATGAACAACCTTGAAGAAAAATGTGAAACAATGAACCTTGCCATAACTAGATTTATGGTAAAGTATACAAATCTCAGACAAAAGGGCTTACCAGACATACATGTGTTCAATGAAAAAATTATGCCACAGAAGGACTATGAAAACAATATTAGGGATTTTGCGAAAGAGAAAATAAACAAGCCACTGGCACAAGGCACCCCTACAGGCAATTTTTTACTTCAATATGTTGAAGATTTCTTTTTTCTACAGCATGAAATTAAGCACCTTTTTGTCATCAAGCCTATTTTTACAAGATACATAGAGGCTGATGAAAACTTCAGAAGGCTGATGAATGTTCAAATTACAACAATAGAAGAGTGGCAAAATTTCACAGATTTAATGTAAAGATAAAATGTAAAAACAATGAAAAATTACCAAGAGACAATTAAAAGAGAAAAGACAGTTTGCTGATTTTTACTGCTAAAAAGATAATTTTATAGCAGTAAAACAGTAAAAATAATAGTCAAAGAGTATCAGGTTAAAGAGTATTAGCATGAAAGAGTATCAACGAAGGCAAGTTAAGTGCATAAAAATATCTAGCAGCCAGCAAGCATGACACATAGGCAGCTAAAAGCTCCTTGCAGCAAAACAGTTCTATTTATTTTGGATAAAAGAGGACAACTTGCTAGTTTGTTAAGCAAATATCCCTTTTATTATGTAATGATATTTTCTTTTTCCTAAAGTTATTCCTAGAACTCTTCTAGTATATTTGTAATAATTTTTGTATAAATACTTCAATTTCAGAAGTATTCAGTGTGGAATAAAATTGATGAATTTACTATAAACATTTTTGTTGAACATTGGAGGCTATTATGTGTTTGAATTTGAAGTAGCAGACTGGAAAAGGTGACTGGATTCATAATTTAGGATCCCTGTGATAAGATGATGATTGAAGTAGTTCCTACTTTTCACTGTTTCCTTTTCTAAGTTTCATGCATTCATTTTATGTTTGTTCTGTTTGAATGTGTAAGTAGGAGTATTACTACAGGATTAGTCAAGTGCTCCTTGTCTTTAAATAGTTGCCATTTTAATGTTTTCTTCTGATTTACGGTGCAAGAAATCCTTAATTTCTCCTTCTCCCATTTGACCTCTGCCTTCTACTTCCATTTTTCGGATCAAAGGATCCTTAAGTTCCCTTTATCCCGATCATACCACCTAAAAAAAAACCACTTTCCCAAATATTTGAAGGTTATTTATCTTTCCCTGAATATATTTGTACCTTTTTGGCCTTGATTTCTAGTGCTGCTAGCTTGATTTAGACTCCATAGCCCAATTGAAAAGTAGATTTCTCTCTATCTTACCTCCAAGTGATTTTTTCCCACCAAACCCTTTAAACCAAAACCAAATTGTACTTCCATAACTAGCCTAACATTTGTAAATCAAACAAAGATAAATCTTAAAGAGGGAGCCCTCTCTGAACCCTAGGAAGGCTAGATCCTAGAGTTTGAAGTAGGTTTGTGGTTACCTCTAGAGTTATTTGACTTAAATCCAAAATCGCACAACTTAAGAATTTACTAGAGTGATAACAATATCTAAGTACATCTTGCGAAGTACGAATAGATGGGCTGATGTTGAGCCACTTGCAAGATCTAATGATCAAGGGAAATAGATGTATTCCCATGATTGTCAGCGAGAGAACTTATCATTAATGCATACAAGCCTCAAGGTACTAATAAGGACTCTAGTCTTGGACCTAGATAATGTGCTGATGTCGATAGGCCAAGACTTGTTAGAAGGGAGGCCTTAAGGAATCCTCCATCATCTAATGCGAGCATGAAAGAATAATTTTTGAAGGACTATGGATGAAATTTTTTGTAGTGGATCAAGGTTTATTTGACATAATGAAAATGGAAATGAAATGAATCAGCTTTGTAGAGGAGCTAAATGGTTTTATTGCTAGGCTAGTGAAAGCAAGGCAAGAAAAAATAATGACTGGGGAAAAAAATGAAAAATGATTAGTGAGGGAAAATGAGACGAGGATTTTATTGAATGACTAAGTAGAAATGCAATAGCGAATGTAAAGGGAAATGAGGTGAATTTTTTTTTTACTAAGGAAGCATGGATGCAATGGAGACACTAGAATCTGAAAAGCTTACAAGTGTTGGATTTGATTTGTATTAGCATGTGCTCATGAATTTATTTTTCTTTCTTTGTTGGTGATCATTTTCTTGTAAAAGAAATGTGGTCTCTGAGAGAGACACTATTCGCTTGTAGTCATCTATCCTTCCTCCTGGAACCTGCAAAATAAAACTAGTACTTCTTCTGCAATAGAATGTAAGATTATTAAAAGAGAGTGGTGATGAATCTCTCTGGTTATGAAATTTACACAAAAAACTGAGAATTGGTACTAAAAAAGCAAGTTCACGAAGGAAAACTAAAAGAATTTATACCTGTTTCGAAATTAGTGCCTCAAGTTACCTATTGTGTCTTTTCAGAAATTTATTCATTTTTTGATGTTTCAAACTTCGATGATAGTTTTCTCATTATGTAGAGCTTGTCGAGATATTTCCAACAATGCTTCAATCGTCGAAATTCTATGTTGGATGATAAAGTTAGGTTAATTCAAAATTTGGGTGAAATAGTGAATTTTTTATGCTACAGAATTGATGTTTAGCTGCAGAATGTACACAGTTCCATAGCTACAATCCTGAAAATAAAGTTAAGTATACACGGCTATGAAAATAATCAGTCTTGTCATTTAAATCAATTAGTACCTCCTCCAGGAAAATGAGCAAATACCCTATTTATTTCATTGATGCAAAATTTTTATTTTATTATATATATATATTTTAGTTATTTTTTTCATGAACAAAAATCCATTAATGGCGAATACTAATACTTGAGTATTACATAGAATATGTTTCCCTTCACAAAGAAATGAAAATGTGGTAACAAACTAAATGCATTGAGCAACTTGAGCCAACATAAATTTATTCACACAACTAGGTTGCAAAGAAGAATATAAATTAAATATTTGAATCTGCTTGAGCTTCCTTCTGTCAATCTAATATTTGTTCATCAAGTTATCCCTTCCAAACATTTACAATTTATTGAAACATATCAATCAGAAAAACATGTTCAAATCACCCCTCACATCATAGAAATTTTTTTTAAAAGTAAAAAAAATAGATTCGTAAATTGCTATCGATATGTCACATTGCATTATTAAACGAAAATTCATTTGCCAATAACTGGAAGGATGATTGCGAACATGTTTTTTTTTTCTCAGAAAATTTAACATCCCTATCTATTTCTTCCATTGGTTTGCAACACCTCTAACTGTATCACAAGTATGCCTTCCAAAGCACTTCTTTACAGATCTAAAATGGAATGACCAGCAAGAAATTTCCCAAAAGAAGAATTTGTGTTACAAAAACGAGAAAATAATTCGTGCATGGCTTCTCTTCATCAACCAAAGGGCTCTTAGCTTGGGAAATATCAATATTTGTTTTTGATAAATCATTTGGAAAGTTTGAGATGTAAAATGGCAATCGTAATTCAAGATGGCAATCATAAAGTGGCGACTCAAGATCAACAAACTGTGCAAAGGGTGAGAGAAACGAGTATTGAATCAATTTGGATTATTTGATTTGGAAAAATCAAATGTCATGTGGATTGAATGCCACAACAGACTTTGATTTAGATTCAAATTCTTCTTCCTAGAGATCAGGAAAACTAGATCATGGGGAAATCAAAGCAGAATTTGATTTGAATTCCATTCTCAAACCTTTCACTGTGCAAAAACCGTTTTTTCCTCACGCAGTTTGCAAAATGGGGCTCTGAAGAACCCTGATTTTCTCCAAAATGGTTGCAAAATCCAAAAAATAGCTCAAGAGTTACCTAATTTCCCCCGTTCCTGAAAAAACCCATGTTTTATTGTTTTCTAATTCACCTCGGTTTGCTCAGAAAATTTGTTTGAAAATCAGGTATCAAAATTGCTGCATTTTCTGGGAAATGAAATTATTTGCTGTGGAAATGGAAAAATAATTTGTTGTTAGATCTAAACACAAACATCATAGGTGAATTAGATGAGTTCCGGACAGTGTGCTTATGGAGAGGAAACTCGTTAGCGATTTCAAAGGGTGGTGCCGAACTGGTAGCTTTCAGGTGGGCTTTGGGCATTGCTTTGATAGAATTTGAACAAAGTCGATCTATGGATCCTGCTGAATTTCACTGAGAAATTGATGAATGATTGCTGCCTGAAGTAGATTGAGAGTTTGAAGAAAATTCTACAGCTGTAGACTGAATAATATTACAGGCTTGCTATCAAATTTTGAAATCGAAATTTGGCTTGAAAGTATCTAAATTTTTGGTTGCTTTTTCACCAGTAGTGAGTTTTAAACTATGCTCTCGGCCTTGTTTTTCAATGTTTTTAATGTTTGGTTTGTTTTATTATGTGAGTCATGGATTTAGTTTTTGTTTTTGTTTTATTATTTTATTATTTTTATTATATATATATATATATATATATTTTAATTGTTTTAGTTTTGTTATATATATATATATGTTATATTTAAAAAAATTAAAATATATAAATATGTATTTTAATTAAACAAAACAATTTATTAATAAAGAAAATGAATTTGACAAATTTTTATTTTTATTTTTATTTAAATTTTTAATTTTAAAGTTTATTTAAAAATGAAATCAAATTAAATTAAATCAAATCATGAAAACACAAATTAGCTGCAGAATTGCATTTTGTAGCTAAATATTTTTGTTTTTGTTTTTTTTTTTATGATATACTAACAATAAAATTTCTTTTTTCGATCCTCTAGGTCACACGAAGTACAGAAGGAAAACATACTCGAGATTTTTTATTTTGTTAGCATAATCAAGATTTTATCAATCGATTCTTATGTAAATTGTGCAAAAATAAAATGAAAAGGATCGATCTCATACCTTAAATTATTGCTTGTGATCTTTCCTTGTGCTCCTTATTCTCAATCATTTTTCTTTATTGCAAATCTTTCCTGCCAAGGGTTAGTAGATGGGTGGTTCTTACTCCACCACAAATCATCAAATTTATCCTTAAAAAAAAAAAAAATTAAATATTTTTATTTTTCCTATCTATCTAAAAAAAACTATTTTTATTTTTATTTTTAAGTATAGTCATGCTTCCAATGAAGGCATTTATGGATTAGAATTTTTGAAATGATCATATCCAAACTTGAAAAATATACCTAATGGTTTGTAAGGATATGTGAAATAGACTTGTCCTTTCGATTTGCTGTAAGGATCTCTTGAATAATTGATGAATATTATGGCGTAATCACTTTTTGATACCATTCCTCAATGTAGTCTTTGGGCTGTATTCTAGATTCTTTTTCCATAAATGGTTAGTGAAAACTAGAAACAAATAAAATACACTCTAGACTGAAAGATAGTTCCTATGCACACTTCCCCGGCAACGACGCCTAAACGTTGGGGCAAAGTGATTGCTTGTCATTTAATTTGTCAACCTGGGGGTTTCGTAAGTTTGTGAAGCATGCGTGCACCGTATGTGCTAGAAATTATCTTTCAGTTTAGATCAATCTAACTACAGAATAACTAAAACAAATTCATCTAATATTTGAAATCAAATAATGAAAATGAAATTCAACTAACCTATGAAATCAAGTAACGAAAAGAAAGAAAGAAAATTCAAAAGAAAATATAGCGCGCGCTATCACACTTGTAGGAATTTAAATTTTAATCTAAGAAAGCATTTCAAAGCATGTAAAGAAAAACAACTAAGGTATGTTCAATCATTTCAACATCCAATATGGAAGTATGATATAATCACCCTCTTAAGATGAAAAACAAAGGGAAAACTCAATAATTGCATAAGTTAGGTATTCAAGCATTTAGAAATATGATAAAATCACCTTCTTGAAATGATCTTTATGAACACCCAATATTACAATTGAATGAGGATCTAAATCTAGAAAACAATGTAAAAGCATGTAAAAGTAAAGATCAATGATTGCTTAGGTTGAACATTCAATCACCCAATTTAGAAGTATGACAAGTCACCTTCTTGGCTTGATATTTTATTCAATTATACAATGAATTGATAGTTTGAACTAAGATAATGGAACATGAAAGGAAACTAAATAACAGAACAAAAAAGTAAAGCTCAATGATTGCATAAGTTGAACATTAAATCACCCAATTTAGAAGTATGACAAGTCACCTTCTTGGCTTGATATTTTATTCAATTATACAATGAATTGATAGTTTGTTTTAAGAAAGTAAATAACAGAACATGAAAGGAAACTAAATAACCGTGATATTTACTACCTCAAACTTAATCCAATTGGAAAATAGATAAATCTAACCTTTTGAAATGTTTTTAGAAAAGCAAAGATTACATAGTTATTATTAAACTAATACTAAGAAAGCAAATAAACTTTAATATATAAAAGCAAGTAAATCTCACACATTTTAGGCAGCTGATCTAAAATTATGAGAGATGGTAAATCGAGATGCTCCATATGTAAGAAAAACCAAATCAAAATGAAGAAACATTCATGAGTAAGGTGCCAAAATATAATTCTGTATTCAAAGCATAACTCCAATTTTACACATGATTTGATAGGAGAAAGCTTTCCCTATTTATACAAAAGATGAGAGGCTATCTCATTAATGAGTGTCCATGAATATCTCCCTATATCTCTAGAGTTATAATCCATATAGGAAGTGATAAGACACATGTACTCTTAGAGTTACAATACAAATAAGAAATGAGACACATATCCTCATGATCCCATGACCTTCTCCATTCAAATTCAAATTTGGCCTTAGGAGGCCATATAATACCTTTCTAGAAGCTTTTTTTTGACCTACACATGGCAAAAAACTCATTCTACTTTTTAGGTATAAGTATGTGCATATTATTTTCTAATTTATAACCACAAATTCACTTGAAAATACTACGAATTAATAAAGTTTGGAAAAACATAAATGTAACCCAATAATGAAAATGGTAAGGTAAATGTAGTGAAATGGAGGTGGAGTGAAGGTGATAATATGGTAATATGAGTGAAAATGTAATGGAAGTAAATGACAATTTCAAGGCCCAACAAGGTGATAGAAAGAAACCTTTGAGGTGTTTGACTTATGGTGGAGAGTATTGCAGGAGAGATTGTCCATCACATCAGGATGGGAGGCCTCAATTTATAGTGCTCAAGAGGCACCGACAGTTAGAGATGTAGGGCAAAGTATTCCCTAGATTTATGTAGTGGTGGATAATAAGACGGAAAATCATTAAATGTCTATTATTGATATGGGTGGTAAGCTTTGGGATCAAGTTGTTTCTATTTTTGTTGAACTTGGATCAAATTATAGTTATATCATTCATGACCTGGTGGATAAGTGTTCCTTGAAAAAGGAAGTGCATGTAGAAAGTTGGTTCGTATAGTTGGCTACAAGAACCAAGATAAGAGTTTATCATTGGGTGAGATCTTCGAATTTGAGCTTAATGATATGGCTACATCAACACATCTAAATGTGCTTCCTTTGGGATCATATAGCATGCTTTTGGGCAGGGATTTGATTTTCATTCACAGGACCAACGTAGAATGTTATGACAAGGCTTATGACTTCTTGGATGATGATGGGGAAAGGAGAATATGGAAGGGAAAGGATAAGCCTACATCAATGAGAATGGTTACAAATATGCAAGAAAAACACATTTGTAGGAAGGTATGTGTATTTTTTGCAGTTCATATTTCCAGTGACAAAGGGAAAGAAGATGAGGATGATCAAGTCCTAAGGAGATATATTGTCTTGCAATAGTTTTATGATGTGTTTCCTGCAGAGATTCTAGAGTTGCCCCCTCAAAGAGAGGTGGAATTTTCTATTGAGTTGATGTCAGGAGCAACACCAACATCTAAGGCACCGTACATGATGAGTACTCTGGAGTTGGTGGAATTGAATTTGAAACTTAAAAAAAATGCTTGATAAGGGGTACATTATTCCATGTGTATATCCTTGGGGTGCACTAGTGTTTTCTGTAAAGAATAAGGATGATACTCTTATATTGTGAATTTATTACTGATAACTAAATAAAGTGGCTATCAAGAAAAAATATCCATTTCTGCAGATTGATGATTTGTTTGATCACCTGAAGGGAGCTGCAATGTTTTCAAAGATGATTTGAGATCAAGATATAATCATGTGTACATAAAATAAGAATACATCTACAAGACTACATTTCGTACATGGTATGAACACTATGAGTTTGTGGTGGTTCCCTTTAATCTTACTAATGCTATAACCACCTTCATGTGTTTTATGAACAATGTGTTGTGCCCTTTTCTAGATAAGTTTGTGATAGTATTTTTTGATGACATATTGATATACTCAAGGAATGAGGAGGAGCATGCAGGGCGCCTAGCAGTGGCGTTGAGATTGTTGAGAGAGAATCAGTTGTATGCGAAGATTAGCAAGTGCAATTTCTTTTAGACTCAGATTCATTACTTGGGACATGTTGTTTCCAAGGAAGGGATGGCAGTGGACTTGGAAAAGATTAAAGCTATCATGGGGTGGACAACTCCTATTAATGTGGATGAGGTTAGATCATTCATGGGACTAGTAGGTTATTATAGGTGGTTCATCAATAACTTCTCTAAGATTGGCTATCATATTACATATTTTTAGAGAAAAGGGAAGAAGTTTGAATGGAATGAGGAGTGTGAAACTCGTTTTGAGTAGTTGAAGCATTTCATTACAAATTCTTTGGTTTTGAAGATTGTAGATCCTGATAAGGAGTTTATGGTTTGTAAAAATGCTTGCAAGGAGGGACTAGGTGGGG
This sequence comes from Pinus albicaulis, assembly GCA_034641835.2. NCBI lineage: Eukaryota > Viridiplantae > Streptophyta > Pinopsida > Pinales > Pinaceae > Pinus > Pinus albicaulis. The sequence continues at coordinate 1,527,235,870 of CM076581.1, read as the reverse complement.
TCCTGATGTAGGAAGGACAAGTGGTTTTCTATGAATCAAGGAAGCTGAATGAGTACGAAAAAAAATATGTGAATCATGATCTAGAGTTGGCATACATAATTCATGCATTGAATATGTGGAGACATTATCTCATTGGAAAGAGGTTTTCTCTTATGAGTGATCACAATGGATTGAGGTATCTTTTTGATCAACCCAATCTGAATTCCAGGAAAACTAGATGGTTGGCTACCTTTAGTGAGTTTGAATTCGAGATTAGGTACATTAAGGGAAAGGAGAACATGGTTGCAGATTATCTCAGTAGGAGAGTGTAGGTGAATCATATTTTAGCTATGAGATGTTATGGGACATATTTGTAGGAGAAAATCTTGCATGCAGGGAAACATGATGAGAAGTACAAACAAATAAAGTAGAGATTGCAACAAGAAGGTGAAGGTGATAGGGATGAGGAGTATAACCTCACAGAATATTGCTTGGTTATATTTAAGAACTTGATCTATGTGCCTCATGATGGTGAGTTGAAGAAGCTTACCTTGAGAGAGTTTCATGTCAATTCGTATTCGAGCCACCCAGGTTACTATAAGACTTTGAAAATTGTTAAGAAGTTCTACTACTGGCTGAATTTGAAGAAAGAAGTGGATGAGTTTGTTGCAAGGTGCTTGGATTTTCAACAAGTGAAAGAAGATTATAATAATCCAATTGGTATATTGCAACCTATTCCGATTCGAAAATGGAAATGGGAGGTAATTTCCATGGAATTAATTACAATATTTCCAAAGACATCGACGCAACATGATTCCATCATGGTTTTGACTGATAAGTTGAGAAAGGTAGCTCACTTACTTACAGTGAAGTCAGCTTGTGAGATAGCTCAGATATTCATCAGGGAGATAGTGAGGTTGCATGGATTTCCCAAGAATATTGTATCATACAAATATGCCAAGTTCACTTCTAAGTTTTGGAAGGATTTGTTTGTAGACTTGGGAACAAAGTTATCCTCCAATACAACTTATTATTCATAGATATATGGATAAATAGAAAGGGTTAACATGATTATTGAGGACATGTTGAGGGAATATGTCATGCATCAACAGAGGAAGTGGGAGGAGTATCTTCCACTAGTTGAGTTTGCTTATAATAATGGGTGTTAATAATCCTTGAAGATGAGTTCATTTGAGGCTCTCTATGGGTAGAGTTGTAATAATCCTATCAACTAGAGTGATCTAGTGAGCAAGGTGTTGATTTGACTGAATATGTTGGCTGAGATGTAGCAGGTGATGCAAGTTATTAGAATGAATTTGAAGCTAGATAGGTCCAGAATAAGAGTTATGCATATCAACATAGATAATTCTAGGAGTTTGAGGTTGGGTATAATTTGTATTTGTGCATCAAGCCCAAGAGGATCTCCTTGAGGATTGGGTCATGTGCCAAGCTGGCACCTCAGTATTTTGGGGCTTTTCATATCCTTGAGAGGTTTCGACCAGTTGCCTATAGAGTTTCACTGTCGCTAGAAATGAAATTCCATGATGTTTTCCATGTTTCATTGCTTAAGAGATATATGCAGGATGTTGATCATGTGATTGATTGGTCTGTATTGGAGGTGTAACCAAAGGGAGATTTCCATCTAGAGCCATAATGCATATTAAAACATAAACAACTCATGCTCCAAAAAAGAGAAATAAAGTAGGTTAAAGTGCAGTGGAAGCAGTTTAGGCCCGATGAAGCTACATGTTAGATGGCTAATCGGATGCAAGCATTATATCCTTCTTTATTTGCTGATTAAAGAAAATGCATTTTTGATATGTATATGTGTCATTGTAAAGACCACATTGAGCTATGTTATAAATATCCAATAAGTGGTGTGTTTGTGATTTTTTTCATGTTGGTCATTTCTTTCAACAATTGTTTATTGTAAATTGTGCATCAAGCTGTGTTATAAAGCTCAATGTGTAGTATGTTTTTCTGGTCATAAGTGTCATCGAACACCGAGGATAGTGTTCCCCCAAGGAGGAGGGGTTTGTAACAACCCATGGTTGACTTTCCATGTAAATAAAATAAAACCAAGGCCATGGGACAAATATTCCAAGCTGAATGGTGGGTAAACATTATAGTGGGCATCACTTGTGGTTTTTTAATGGCTATGGAAATTGGAAAATTCATTGGAAAAGGAAAGAGGCAATAAATTGCATTTAATTAAGGAAATGAAGGAAAATAAGAGAAATGGGAGATGAAGACACATAAATATTCATGCAAAGGAAACTAGAGAGAAAATGAAGGAAAATAAATAAAAATGAAAAAGGAAAGGATGAGACTAGATATAAATGATAAAAAGGCATCAGAGAAACAATTCACAAATTTTGTCAATTTACTTTTGGCTCTCTTCTTCCAGACTCTTACACTTGTGCCCACTTAGATAATTCTTGGAGCATCCTAGAATTCACTTGGACTTGGAGAGAAAAAATCAAGGGAGACACAAATGAATTGTGAGCAGCGAAGAGAAGGTTGGATCAGTAGCTAGAATTAGATTTCATTACAGGTAACACGTTGCATGTGTTATTTCCTTGCTGAGATTTGGATGAATGGTGCATGCATGTGGTTCTTTGGTTATTTGACTATCATTGGAATGGGAATTTCCTAGATTGATGATGGTTTCAGCCCTACCTTGCCATTTTATGGACAACCATGATGTAGTGGGTTCTATCTTTAATTAAGTTTTAGATGGATGGTAGACTTGGATCTTGGTTGAGGTGAGGGTTAAGGGTGGAGAGGGGATTTATCCTATAACTCTTGACAGATGGGTGGAGACAGGAAAATTCCTTTGGAGTTGGTGAAGGAAGCCAAATGAATCCAAGATTTTTTTGATGTTAGTGATTTCTAGATCGGTTTAGGTGAAATCACTGTGGATGAGCATTGAGGTGGTTTGGCCTTTGTAAGCCTTGGTTGGTTCTATTTTGGTTTAACCCATATGACCCCACATTCATGGTTGGAATACGGCACGGGGATGATTGGATAAAAGATAGATTTGGTTCAGCTTAATCTATGGTCAGGTGGTATGTGAAATTCCTTAACTTGGTTGGGTTTTGCATATGATAATATGATATATTTTCTTATTGTGATTGATGACCACTTGTATTGGCTATTATGTTGATCTTATGGTTGGTTCTTCATGGATTCAACGTTGGTTACATGCATGGTTATATGATGTGCTATTGCTATGGATCTTGTTCATGATTTTATATGTGATTGAATGGTTGATGAATACATAGTCTAACAAGTGTTGTTTCAATTATCTTGAGAGGTAATTGGACCTTCTTGGTAATTCTTTGACGAAGTTTAGAAGTTTATGATCATATATGCATTCATGACCTATAGCTTCTATGTTTACTATCTATTTGATGAAATATGCATAATGTACTAGGCATGTATTGGTCAATATCATGCTTAAGTTTGGTTGTTTAGATAGTTTATTGCCTGAGTCTTGACTTTGGAAAGTTCTAGGAAATTCTTTGTAGTGGCCTGTAGGCCATTCTTGAAAATGTGACATAGATCTCGCCACCACATGCAAAAAACTAGAATATTTTGGTCATAAGTGCATGCAAGAAGGCTTGTGGGTGTGATTGGAGCCTTCCAACTACATGCATAGTGTGTCAAGGGTGCGATTGGGAGGTAAAAATTATGAAAAGAAGTTCCAGCTCAGGGATTGATCACCAGGTGATCTAGGTGGCTCAAGACACACTTAGAGGTCAAAGAGGGTTGATGATAGGTAAAAATTAAAAGTGGTAAGATTTCTCTCGAACTAGGTCCAGATTGAAGTGCTCGTCACCCTAATTATAATGGTGTGAACATATCTCCAATCTGGGATCGTATGGAGAAGTTAGAGTTGGTCAAAGTGGGCCAGGATTAATGGTCCTAAAATTTGACCGAGACACGACGCGTGAAATTCGGCCACCGAGACAGATGAAATTGTGGCCTCTTTAATTTTCCCAATGAACCTTATTTTTGTGAAAATAAAAAATAATCTATTGTTTTATATAACAAAAATTATTAAAATCTAGGGTGATGGGCCATTACCCCTACCACCTCCATTAGCCATATTAAATACAAAATCCATTTTGGGCCAGTGCATCGCCACCCCCACCGAACCCCCACACCATAACCAAGCTATTATAACAAAATCAGACCTGATAGGCTGCCAATCAAATCAATCTTCTGTAACTTTTTGAAACCAATCTTTTGATTAAGGCTTAGCCTCCTCAACTTGAGAGGGCTCTCTCAAGGGTTAATGATTTTTGATAGAAATATAGATGGCTAACTCTATGTGGGGTAATAAGCAGATAAATGATAGAAATTGGTTGTAAATCACATTAGCAAGTGCACATTGGGCTTATGGAGTCAAAATAGCTTCAGTAAAACAAAAAAATCTACTCAGCATGGAAGTCAAGGCATATCATATTTCTAGTCCTGAAAAACACATGTGAAACTATAAAACACACAGTTAGTTTGTCTATGAAGGAAGTCGGAGCATCAATGATGAATTCTGAGTAAAATAAGCAAACACCACTGCAATAGGATAGTAAAAAGATGCCATTAGAAAAAAAGCACACTAGAGCTCTTTATGAATCTTGAGTTGGCTAAGTAGAAAACTCTATATTAAACTGAAAACAGTCACTTACAATAAACACAGTATTTTTGCTAAAAAATGTCCAACCCTTTGCTAATTCAACCCAATGGCATTTAATAGACCATTTAAAACACGATGAACTCATATTTGGCTAGATACATCTAATTTATAACTCTTGACACCTTGCATAACCATAAAACATCAAATTTATGAGAAAAAGACACCTAATCTACTAAACAGTCCTATTACAAATAGGACTCAAACTCCTTATCACTTATCTATAACAACCTTATCTAGATTAAATTAAATTATTTTCCAAGTGTATCAACACATGGTCGAATTTGGATGATGGGCTTCAGCTCTTCATGACCACTTTGCTGACCTCCACAAAAGCAGGAAACCAAACCCTATTTTTTAGGCATAATATTCTTTTCCTTCTTTAAGCATTCAGACCATCATTTAAAATTTATTTCGTGGTACTTAGCTATTGGAGAGTATCTTAACATGTATCATCACTCATGCCTAGCCTCCAGCTGTCAAAAAACCGCTGCAAAACTTGTTCAAAATGTTGTAAGTTATGGTGCTACGAAAACATAGCAGTTTTGTAGCGTTGCCATTTCAACCTTTTTTCTTCAAAAACTTGGTTCTTTCCTTATGATTTTTTTTTAATAATCCTTAAATACATCTTCTATAACAATTATATCTCTTAACCCATCCTTTAACCCCTTGAAAACTGATCAAAAGGAGAAGAAATGCAGCTACAACAGTTTCGTAGCGCTTTTCTACTTTTTTACACTAGATGTGCTACGAAACTACTGAGTATGCAGTTTTGTCAAAAAAATTTCCAAGTGAAAATTATTATTGCCTCAAAAATCAAAATATTACTTATCTCATCATCTAAAAACCATAGCAACCATATAATAACTTCATTTTAGCTATTTTGAGGCATTTCTTCTTCATTTGCGATAGGTTGGCCTATTGGTTTTTCCTGTTTTTTCTTGAAAAATAGGTCTTGGGACAGAGCCTATATCTCCTACTCCAGGATGTATTTTGAGAAATGGAAGGAGGTTTTTGTAGGTAATTATGTCTTGAATAAAAAAATCTCTTGGGTTTTTGAAACATATCTCCTACTATCCAGAAACTACCTTTGAAAAACATGTGTAAAACAAGAAAGATCTGTTTATGAAAATAGGGCTTCAAAGAAATCCTTGTATCTCCCAACTGATAACACCTGTGAGAAAAGTGAGAGAGGTTTTTGTATTTGGGGCTATTATTAAGACAAAAATATTTCATAATTCCAAATTTTTTTTCCATTTGGCCAAAAACTGAACTTGAAGTTGACTGCTAAACAACCATGTACATGACAGTTTCGTAACAGCAGTTTCGTAGCGCATTTTAATTTATCAATTTCTGCCACCTCCTAATGAATTTGAAAAAATTGAGAGAGGTTTTTGTATTTAGGTCTATTATGAAGAAAAATCTCTTTAATATTTCCAAAATTTGTTTTCAGTTTCTCATAAAATGCCTTTGAAGTTTACTTCTCAAAGTCAGGAAAAAAAGAGTTTTGTTGTTTGCGCTACGAAACTATCAACACTTTCATAGCGCAAAGTGAATTTTTGAACTAGTGGCGCTACGAAAATGAGGTTTCTTGGCTAATTGAATAGTTTTGACACAATTTTTTTAGGAAATGACCCACAAATGAAAATGATGGATATTTGACATGAAGGGACATCAAAGAAGACTTTATTGTAACCTAAGGATGGGCTTTAAAATATAAAAATCTAAAACCTACCCTTGACCAAATCCTAAAATGACTTTCAAACCTATTTGAGATCATGATAAAAAATAGAGTTGACATAAATATGTTTTTTTTTTTTGGGTGATAACACAAGCAATATTGAAATATTGTTACGGGTGGGTGGGCCACCTTTGGTGGACCCGACCAAACCCGTCAACCACCTGTCACAATTGTATATGAAGGAACCAGTGGGAGTTGAACCTTGTTATAAAAAAGTGTTGTCCATGTACATCATCATCTATTAACAACATTATATGAAGCGACCTCCAATATCTTGACATTGGGCCTAGAGACGTAGCCCACACTAGGTGAACTCCATTATCAAATTTCTCGTGCACTTGTGTTGCTGATTATCATCATGTTTCATCTTGATCAAAGCATGCATATGTGTTCTTTTATGATCTTTTTAAATGCAATACTAATCACATCACATAAGAAAAAGATCATGGGTAAATCCGACAGCTTGCGGACCTTGATCACATTAGAGAACTTTTGAGCTATAAAATGGGCCTCCTAATAAAAATGTACAACCAAAATAAAATTTATAATAACCAATAGGATTCAAGATGATGATGTCAACCACAGGGGATGATTCATCATTTTTGGAGTAAAAAAGTAAAAAGATTAAAAAATTTTAAAAAATAAAACTACTTTTTTCAACTCATATTTTCAACTGATCTCCCTAAGGTTTTACTCAAATTTTGAGCAAGAGAATTTGTTAGATGAAAAATTTAATTCCTTATCCAAGGAGTACCCATGTTTCATACTTTTGATGGACCCTACTACAGGAAAAATGAGAAATACATAAAAAACGTGATTGTAATCACATTTTTCATGTACTTTTCATTTTTCGTGTAGTGGGCTCCATAAAAAGTATGCAACACGGGTACTCCTTGGATGAGGAATCAAATTATGCATCCAATGAGTGTTTCCTCTCACAATTTGAGTAAATCCATAGGGAGATAAGTTGAAAATACGAGTTGAAAAAATAGTTTTTCTTTTTTCCCTCTAAAATTTGATGATGTAATCTAATCTTATTTTATTATTTCCACTACTATTTTATAATTTCCCTAGGAGGCTCATTTTAGATCTCAAAATTCCCCTAATTACAGGGGTTTTTGTTATCTCCTGAGTGATCTGGTGTCCCTAATGGGTGGCAATAAGAGTTTCGGTTAGTAGGCCCCACTTCCATAACTAGAACTTGGAGGTCAGGTGATATCACAGTAACTCTCATCTAGTCATGTTTACCTGGAGAGCTTGTAAAAGTGAGTAAATGTGGGATGGGGTGGTTAAAAAACCTTCATTATAAGGCTAAAATGAATGATTCATATTGGAGAATACTTTTTTACTCATAATTAACATTGATTTTTCACATAGAATTTTTTTGTGTGAAAGAATATGCCAAATTGGATTGATTTTGTAGGGTTAAATTCAAGGTTTGTGTGCCTAAAATAAATGCACACCAAGACCTGTACTTAATTGACTATGTGATAATGATCATTCCAACCTAAATAAGACCATTTTATGCAACACATCATAGTCATTTTCATAAGGGAAATGTTATGCACTAAAATCCAAGTTTGCCGGAATAACAATTGATCATATTTTCTATATTACACATATTGATCATAAGTAGATCTAAGGTTTCAATGTGACTCATCGATTAGAAAAGTAATGAAAAGGAATTCCCAACACTAGATATCTAGGGTTTAAGAGAACGAAGGAACTTATGGAATTCACTGTCAAATAGGGCCTTTATACTAGCATTTAGTGTTTAATTTCCACCCAAGTGCTAAAATGCAACGATAGTAGCTCAAGAAAATACATAACATTTAAATGTTAAATAGTCATTAAAATATGAAAAATTAAAACCAATCTGAGAAAAACACACAATACCTCATAAAAAAACAAATTTCATCATCATGAGCATCAATTCCAAAACAATTCTACTCTTCCTCAATAGTAGTAGAATTACAAACAAGAAAAAACAAAAGGTAAAAGACAGTGAACTCCTTCCTCTTGTCACCAATGTGTTACAATTTACAAAGTAGACGTCTCTTCCTATTTATGCATGACATAAGAGACATCTAAAATGTGTGGAGAACATGCCTTCTACATAGCATGAAGTACATCCTCATTAAATTTGGGTGGATAATAACTCATCCTCTTTAAATTTCTGTTGTTCATGAATACAACAAATTGGATTGATTTTATAGGGTAAATGATCCAGATTTATGCAGGAACGCAACATAATACAAATATAGCCATATATACAAAAATGAAACATAAATAACTCTTCATTTCATTAATATCAAGGAGCTGAAATTTGTTTACAAACAGAATAGAAATAAACTAGCTAGGGCACTGATATCTTATCTATGAAAAGAGATGTGTTGGCTACAAGCCTCTAAAATGTGTTACAATGAGGCTCAAAGGCCTATTTATTATTGAGAAATAATTAAAAACCCTAAACATCAAAAAATCTAACCTTAGGAGATGAAGCACTAAAACTATGGGTCTTGTTTGGGTAAATTGGTACATCGACTTCCCCAGGATGTAACTTTAGCATATGATCTCCATTTGATGCGATCAATACCTCGTTAGAAAGATCTATCTGAGGAATACAAATTTTTAGTGAGAAAAATCAATCTACAACCCATGTTGCTCCCGGTGTTCCCAAAAAAAATCATTTAGGGCCTCAAAACAGCTCTGGAAGTTCAGGACCTGAAAAACTACTAAAAATAGTAAATTGTGCTACAATTAAGGAAACTAAAAAAATTAAAGAAACAATGGTGAGGCCCCAAGTGGAATAGGAGGGTGGCCACCAATATACACTTGGATAATTCCTCCCCCCTTAGGAAGTAATGGTCCCCATTGCATTGAGTTCTTCCATGAGATGAGGAAACTTCTGTTGAACTTGGTCCCTGGTGAATCGCTTGCTGTGGTGCAGGAGTTGCCCAGCTTTGACAACCCGATACAGTTGGATCTTGTGCTAGCAAGTTTTCTTGATTTGCATGTCCATGATACAATATGTGGTGGCGTGTTCCATGTAGTATGTGTTTAACTCTATTCGTGTGAGTTGTTTTGCAATGTTGGAGGTGTCCAGTAGAGGTGGGAAGTAGGGCCGAAGGCGGTCCACATTGAATTATGGGTGTAGAGAAAGGAATGGTGGAATACTAAGCTCAAAGGCATTGGTCCCTACAACCTTGGTGATGGTGTATGGCCCATATCAGACCAGGTGAAGCTTGCGGTGAGGTCCAGCGAGGCACTCCTTCTGCAAATGTAGCCACACTTTTTTGCCCACCTGGAAGTTGTGTGGCACCCGATGTTGACCATGTCGTTGCTTGTACTTAGCATTGGCTCTATCAATTATTTCATGAACCTGTTGGTGGATGTGCTGAATGCACTTGATGAAGCTTTTCTCTTTGTTAGCTTCAAACAGGACATGAGTTGAATCAGCCTAAGTAGCCGCAAATGGCATGGCTACGTCAATGGGACATAGTGGCTGGAATTCCAAGCCCACCTAAAAGGGGCTGTGGCTAGTTGAGTTGTGGAGAGCCTGGTTATAAATGTGTTGTACATAGCGAAGGATATCATCCCATGTGTGTGGATTCTTGTGTACAATCATCCTGTTGAAGACCTCTGTCTGGCCATCGGTTTGGGGATGGAAAGTTGTGGACTTGGTGAGCTTGGTGTCTAGCATTGGCCAGAGGCTAGACCAAAATGTGCCGAGGAACCTGCTGTCCTGATCTGAGATGATAGACTATGGGATCCCAAAGTGCACCCACACTTGTTCAAAGAAGAGTTTAGCAGTGGCTTATGCTATGATATTCTTCTTGCAGGTCGCCATAATGGCCATCTTCAAGAATCTGTCAACGACCACGAAAACATAGTATTTTCCATGCTTAGTAGAAGGAAGGCCTAATATATAATCCATGGAGATTGATTCCCAAGGTTGACTAGGGGTAGGTAACAGAGTATAGAGGCCTTGATTCTTGATGGTCAGTTTGGAAATGGTGCAAGCAGTGTAGGATCTGATGTGCTTCCCGACATCCCGTTGAAGGTTCAACCAATATAAATAATTCTGTAGTACTACCATTGTTTTCTCGACCTCGAAACTCCCAAAAAATTGACTGTAGTGTGCTTCCCAAATCATCTTGGAATGCTCGCTTGAAGGAGCACAAATGTGTCCTAGGTGACATAGCAATGCATCTTGGAGGTGAAAATTTGGAACTTGCATACCCTCCAAGAGTGTTTTGTATGTGTGGCTAAATTATAGATCAATCTTATAGAGAAGTGGCCAATCAGAAGTCTCATGTCGACAAGAGTTGAGAACGGTGGTTAGCGCCACGATCGATGGTCAGCTGAGGCAGTCTACCCTTCTTGTAATTGATGTTAAAATGACACTGTTGTAGATATGTGGACCACTTTTGATGGCGATCATTCTAAAAATTCCCTTGTGTCTGTATAAACTGCAGGGGTCAGTGGTTTGTGTGGATGACCGTTTTCTTCACAGTCGGAGCATGCATCTGATTCAGAAGCCCTCATCTCGGCCACCAACGACTGCTTGGCTCGACACTCACTTATGTTGTGAGTGGAGCTCTTATGATCCAGAATTATGCAGGAATGAAAAATAATACACATATAACCATAAATACAAATATGCAGTGGAAATAACACTTCATTTCATTAATATCAAAGAATTGCAATTTGTTTATAGTCAAAATGGAAATAAACTAGCTAGGGCGCTGGTAGCTTATCTCTGAGAAGAGATGTGGTGGCTACAAGCCTTAAAATGAGGCTCGAAGGCCTATTTATTGTTGATAAACAATGGAAAACCATAAAAATCCAAAAACCCAACCCTAGGAGATGAAGCGCGAAAACTATGGGTCCTATTTGGGTAAATTGGTACATCAACTTCCTGGGGATGTAACTTTGGAATATGATCTCTGTTTGATGTGCTCAATACCTTGTTAAAAATATCTATCTGAGGAATACCAATTTTTAGTGAGAAACATTAATCCATGGTCCATGTTGCTCCTGATTTTCCAAAAAAACGTCTTTTAGGGCCTCAAAATGACTCTGAAAATTCAGGACCCAAAAAACTGCTAAAAATATTAAACTATGCTACAATTAAGGAAATTGAAAAACTGAAAGAAAAAATGGTGGGGCCCTAAGTGGAATAGGCGGGTGGCCACCAATATCCACCTGGATCAGTAAAAGGAAGGGATTGCATGCCTCAAATAAATGCACACCAAGACCTGTAATTAATTAGCAGTGTAATCATGAAAATTCCATCCTAAATATACAAACATTTTCTACAAAATTTCATAGGTATTATCCTAAAAGAAATCTTACTAAAATCCATGTCTACCAATGTATCAATTCATCATATCTACCAATTTTCATGTCATAACAAATATGCGCTCCTGGGCCAAACTAGCTACACTCTTGGTAATAAAATTTGAAATGGGACATGACTGTACAATACCTAACCTTAGGATATAACCTTACATCATGTCTGACAAACATCCTATATAACTATGTTTCCCACTTATACACAACTTTCACATAAGGAAAGTCAAAGAAAAACTTAGAATGTTGTATGAAATATGAAGTATAAATATTTAAGATCAAAGTAAAGATATAAAAATTTAAAAGTGTGTAAAATTGTAATATTCCCAATTTTCCATTAGTTAATTGGAATATTAGAGTTCTTACTCTTCTCAATTAATTAAGTAAATAAAAGGGTGGAGGGACGCATAAACCCTATAGATGAATAAAATCCACTTTTGTCGTGTGAATGTGGGTTAGTTAGATAGTAGATCAGCATTATGGTGTAGTGGAGCAACTTATCAATGAGAGAAGAGTGGAGATCATGGAGCATTAATGAGGAAGATGATGGAGATAGGGGAGGAACAAAAGTAAAATCATAGAGAAATAATGATGAAGTGGTGGAGGAAGTGGTGCATTAAATGCACACATAATGGAGAGAGTGGAGAGTAAATGGAGAGATGATGGAGATCATGGGGAGACAATGGGTCCATATATTACTAGTTTAGTCCCTTATTTTTATTAGTGTAGCCCCCTTATTGTTATTGTTGTACCCCTGTAACCCCAATATTGTTGTTATTGTGCCCTCACATTATTATTGTTAGGTCGGCTAGGATTACATTGTGGCCCCATGGAATCCTATATATAGAAGGAGGTTTTGTCATTTGTATCATCCAAGAATTTTTCATTTATGTAATGTAAAGGAGGTTTCCCCCTCAAAGTGGCTTATTTCTAAGGAATTGATATCTCTTTTCTTCTATTTATAGCGAAAATTCATAAATTTTTTTCTACAAAGTTTCAGAAGCTGAAATTTATATAGACAGAAGTGGAAATCCTGAGGAACGTTGTGTAAAAATTTCAGATCTTGGTTCGCAATTTTTTCAGAGATACAATTTGTGGAAGTTAGGATTTTTTCAGGATCCTGAATTTCACCTAAAATAGGTCATCATGGAATTTTCACTATAACTTTTTTTCTACGAAGGTGCAAAAGCTAAAATTTTTATAGAGTGAAGCCGAAATCCTAAGGAAATTCCTGTAAACATTTCAAATCTTGGTTCGAAATATTTTTGGAGATATGATCTGGGGAATTTAGGGTTGTTTCAGGCTCCTGAATTTCATCTCAAAGAGGTGACCGTGGGAAAATTGTCATAACTCTCTCTCTAAGCGTCGATTGGAATTTTGTAAAATGTGGATGCAAGTAAATTGATTGTAGTTTCCTATGTATAAATTTCAGAGCTGAAGGAGCAAAGGGTGACACGTGGCACATCATAAAAGTGCACTCTACTGAACCAATCCATAATTAGGTCATTGTGGGAGGTTGGGCATAACTTTGTCTTTAAGAATCCAAATTAGGTCAGATCTATGGCATTCAAAAGAAGATTCAGAGGGCTACTACAGGACCAAATTTTAGATATTGAAGATTCGAAATCACAATGATAATTCAGTTTCAATATAAAGCTCCCCAAAAGCAAGAAAAACGCGTGTATGTTTTTTTTTCGAATTGCATAATTCTTGTGTGAAAAATCAGTTTGAAGTGATTCCAAGGGCATATTGAAGCATAGATATCAGTATTGGGTTCTAAAATGCCACCTAAAAAGAATTAAACACCCATTAAGCCTTTAGAAGGCTCTACTATGGCTCATGAAGAGGAAGAAGCGCAACATGACATATCAAAATTACACGAGCAAGTGCACCAAATTTCACTCTCACAAAGAGAAACAAAAAAATGAAATGGAAGTTTTGAAGAAAGGCGTGGAAGCTAAGATGGATGGTTTGAAGAAAGACATGGAATGTTTGAAGAATGGCATGGAAGATAAGATGGATGGCATGGAAGCTGGCATGGAAGCTAAGATGGATGACATGGAAGCTAAGATCGATGATAAAATGGAAAATATGAAGAATGATCTAAAAGAAGACATGGAAGGGTTAACAAAGTTGATACAAGAAATGTTTCCTAATGGCAAAAAGATAGTAGAGGAAACTCATGATGAGAAAAAAATAAATGTTAATTGTGATCTCATAAACTCTAATGTTGGATTGAAGAACCACCATATTCCAAAGATGGATATGAGGAAGTTTGATGGGAAGGATCCTGTAACATGGATACTACAAATGGAGCAATATTTTTATCTCAATAATGTGAAAAACACACAAAAGGTACGTCTTGCAACTTTACATTTAGAACAAATACATTTGTATGGTATTGATGGCTTTGCTCCCTGAAAAAATTGTCACTTGGTCAATTTTTACGGAGGAAATGATAGCACATTATGAGGATACAAAGAGCAACACCTTCTTTAGCCAATTGATAAATGTCAAACAAAAGGCTTCAGTGGTGGAGAACATTGAGGACTTCCAAAAATTGAATATAAGGGTAAAAAATATTCCAGAGGAACACATGATTGATGTCTTCATAGTGACTCTAAAGGATAACATCCAACATGAAGTTCACATTTGGGAACCTGATTCATTGGAGAGGGCATTCAGGTTGGCAAGAAAAATTGAATGTAAAATTATAGTGACAAGGAAGCCTACCACTCACATATATAAAGATGGAAGTTTTTCTACTTTGAGACTTCCACAACCTACAAGGTTGACACCACAACAATTGGAAGAAAAATGAGAAAAAGGGATTTGCTACAGTTGTGATAGCAAATACACTAAAGGTCATAAGTGTGCTTATAAGAAAATATTTTATATAGATTGTGAAGAGGAGGAAGAAAATGAACAAGAATCTTCAAAAGAAGAGGATATACACCAGGAACCAATCCTAGAATAAGAAGAAATGGGTCCTACCATATCGTGTAATGCATTGGCAGGAATTACCACTCCTCAAACTATCAAGATAGAAGGAAATTTCAGGATGAAAAAGGTAATAGTGTTGATTGATTCAGGTTGCACCCATAATTTTATTCATTGTAAGGTAGCCAAGGAATTGAATTTCTTCCTCTACCCAACACCAGAATGTAAAGTGATGGTTGCAAATGGAGGAACTATAAAATTCTCTGGAAAATGATAATAATATCAAGCTAACCATGGGGGAATATGTATCAAATAGTCCAATTCTTTCCATTCCAATGGGAGGTGCTGATGTTGTACTAGGAGTACAATGGTTACAATCTTTGGGGATGGAAGCTTTTAATTTTCAAGAAATTTTCTTGAAATTGTTTTTGGAAGGAAAGGAAATCGAATTACAGGGTATCGAGGGAAGCCAGGAAACATAATAAGCTCTAATGTCATGAAAAAGCTTCTGAAGAAATAACAATGAGGTGTAATTGCAGAATTATGCTCACTAGAAGTTCCAACATCAAAATCATCTATTTCTCCAGATCTCCAAAAAATTTTGGACAATCATTCCATGGTGTTTGAAACTCCCCAAGGACTCCCACCTATTCGTGATCATGATAATGCTATTAATTTGATTCTAGGAAGTGTTCCTCCAAACATCAGGCCTTACAGATATCCTTATGTCCAAAAGAGTGAAATTGAACGTATGATTGCAGAAATGTTAGAGGCTAGTATAATTCAACATAGTCAAAGTTCTTTCTCTGCTCCCGTAGTATTGATGCACAAGAAGGATAGATCATGGCGCATGTGTCCGGATTATAGGGAGCTCAATAAGCTCAATATTAAAGATAAATTTCCCATTCTTGTGATTGATGAATTATTGGATGAATTACATGGATAAATTTATTTTACCAAGTTGGATCTTCGTTTAGGATATCATCAAATTAGAATGAAGACAGAAGATATTCGAAAACAACATTTCGAACTCTGTTATTATGAATTTTTGGTCATGCCTTTTGGCCTTACCAATTCACCTTCTACATTTCAAGGGTTGATGAATTCCATTTTCAAACCCTTCCTTGGAAAATTTGTGCTAGTATTCTTTGATGACATACTAATCTATAGCAGGTCTTGGAAGGATCATGTTAAAAATGTTGATAGGGTGCTCAAACTATTGGAGGATAAACAATTATATGAAAAAACATACAAATGTTTCTTTGGAGTACAAGAGGTGGAATATCTAGGTCATATTGTATCTCACAAGGGTGTTAAGGTAGACCCTAAAGAATTTAAAGCCATTAAGGAATGGAAAGTCCCCCCCAACCATAAAGTAGTTGTGAGGATTTCTTGGCTTAACAGGGTATTATCGCAAGTTTGTTAAGAATTATGGGAGAATAGCGACACCTCTAATAACATTATTGAAGAAAGATGAATTTTCATGGACTCCTGAAGCAACTAAGGCCTTTGAATATCTTAAAGAGGCAATGTGCCTACCACTAGTCTTAGCTACGCCAGAATTCACAAAAACCTTTATTGTGGAATGTGATGCCTTAGGAAATGGAATTGATGTTGTTTTAATGCAATAAGGAAGACCCATTTCTTTTGAAAGTCATCCAATCAAAGGAAAGTGTTTACAAAAATCTATTTATGAGAAGGAAATGTTGGCAATACTACATGCACTAAAGAAATGGTGACCTTACCTAATGGGAAGACACTTCATGGTAAAAAATAATCATGATTGTCTTAAACACTTTTGGAACAAATGCTATCTTCAGAAGAGCAACAGAAATGGGTCACAAAGATGTTGGGTTATGACTTTGAAATCATATACAAAAAAGGGAAGCTAAATGTTGGTGCAGATGCACTCTCAAGAAATGATGAAGAGGTGGAAGCATTGATTTGTGCCATTTCTATTATCCAACCATATTGGATAACCGAGGCAAGGGATGAATGGAAGAAGAACGAAGAAGTGTGGAAAATCATTCAAAAGTTGCAGCAATATCCTAGTACATCTGATATATTTAGTTGGAAAAATGATTCTTTATGGTACAAAGATCGCTTATGTATTTGCAAGATTCCCAACTAAAAAAAAATATTCTTTTGGAATTGCACACATCTCCTTTAGGAGGACACTCAGGATTTTTAAAAACTTACCACAGGGAGAAGAAATATTTTTTTTGGGATGGCCTTAAATATGATATTCAAAAGTTTGTTGTGAAATGTTCGGTTTTCCAGTAAAATAAAGTTAAGACAATTAAGACCCCGCGTCTTCTACAACCTTTATCCATTCCAAGTCAACGTTGGGAGGAGATTTCAATGGATTTTATCATAGGTTTACCTAAGTCCAAAGGAAAGAGTGTCATCATGGTGGTAGTTGATAGACTTACCAAGTATGCACACTTTTGTGCATTATCTCATCCATTTAAAGAAATTACATTTGCTATTGCATTTATGGAAACAATTCAAAAGATACATGGAAACCCAAATATTATTGTAAGTGACAGAGATCCCATTTTTACAGGAAATTTTTGGATGGAATTATTTTCTTGTTTGGGTACTCAAATAGCTCATAGCTCATCTTATCATCCTAAATTCGATGGTCAAACTAAGATAGGGAATAAATGTTTGGAAGGATATCTTCATTTTTTTGTATCTGATAAGAAAACATAATGGGTTAAGTGGTTACCTCTCACTGAATGGTTGTATAAGACTTCCTTCCATACTGCAGCAAAAATGACCCCATTTATGGCACTTTATGGTTCTCATCCACCTTCCATCACATATTCTTTAAGAGAAAATTCTAAGGTTAAAGCAATGGAAGAACACATCATGCATCAACAAGAAGTTCTCCAACTCTTAAAGGATAACCTAAATTTGGCACAAAATCGAATGAAACAACAAACATATCAACATCGCAGTGAGAGAAGTTTTGATGTAGGAGACTGGGTATTTTTCTGGCTACAACCATACAAAAAAATGTCCCTCAAGCAAGCTAAGAAGGATAATAAATTATCGCCAAAGTACTGTGGTACTTACAAGGTGTTGCAAAATATTGGTAATATGGCATACAAATTGGAGCTTCCTGCTTCTTCGCGAGTGCATCCAATTTTCCATGTTTCATGCTTAAAGAAAGTTATAGGGGACAAAATTCCAGTTTAAACAATATTTCCAGAACTTGATGAGGAAGGAAAAATAATATTGGAACTTGAAGTAGTCATAGAAACAAGAACTCGACAGCTATGAAATTGATCAATTTTAGAGTATCTCATCAAATGGAAGAACTTACCCACTGAAGATTCTACATGGGAGGATGAGAATTTTATACAGAAGCACCCATAGATACTCAAGTGTTGAGGAAAACATTTTTTTGAAGGAGAGGGGCATGTAAAGTCCCTATATTACTAGTCTAGTCCCTTATTGTTATTAGTGTAGCCCCATTATTGTTATTATTGTACCCCTGTAATCCCAATATTGTTATTATTGTGCCCTTACATTATTATTGTTAGCTCGGCTAGGATTATATTGTGGCCCCATGGACTCCTCTATATAGAAGGAGTTTTTGTCATTTATATCATCCAAGAATTGTTGATTTATGTAATGTATAGGAGGTTTCCCCCTCGAAGTGGCTTATTTCTAAGGCAATGATCTCTCTTTTCTTCTATTTATGGAGCTGGTTTCATAACAGAAAACACAATATTCATGGAGGCTAGTGGCGACATGTGCAACGTAGTACTAAGGTCGGCCAAGGCTAGGGGAGGCTCACAAAGCATAAAAGGAAGGTGAAGGAAACCATAGAAAGCATTGTGGATTTTTATATTGCATTTTCGTTTGAAATTTCTTTGCACGCTTTAGCTGTTTAGCTAAGCATTTAGTGCTGTTTAGAAAATGGGTGTCTTCAAGGGGAGATCCCACCCTTATCCACGAGGGACTTCGAGTGCCTACTCTGGAAAGGCTTCTTTGAGTAGCCATTCATCATTTGGAATTGGTGCCACATTCAACCCCTCTCTTCAGCACATACAGATTCAAGAATTACACATTCCTGCTTGAGGGTTTGAGAGGAGGAAGGCAGCGTTGGAATATATAAATCACTTATAAAATGACTGAACAATACACATTTAATTATCAATCCAGGGACGTATGTTTATTCCAATGAAAGTTGCACTGTCTGTGTTGATACACCAACCTAAAGTAATTTTAGAGAAAACAAATCGCTGTTGAAGTAAATGCTGGAAATAAATCACTCATGCAAAAATAAAACAATCTATAAGATTGAAATCACACTTCTATTGATATGTCTAGCTCGCCACACAATAAGTAACCAACTGGTATTTCTATTATCACATGTGTAACATCATATAAAGTATTGAAATCGAAGCAGATATATTCTCAGTTGAAAAACAACAACAAAACTCTAATGATACATAAATTGAAATACAATTACATACACACAACTAATTTACTCCCTGCAATCCCTGATAAGGAGGGACTTTCCTCCCTAATAGGGCGCAGGTAGGGAAATAACTTTAACGGAAAATAAATAGAATCACATATGTAACAACAATAACAGGATGATCTATATTAATCTAAACACAATTACGGAGCCAAAACAACATTGTTCTCTGCTATCTTCTCGACCTCTAGGGCCGAGATATATATAGTGGTTACATCAAAAAATTTAGGGATAGATTAGTCATGAGAATCTTATGATTCTCATGCTGATCGAAATAGAACTCATACAATTATAACCAATTCCTAATAAAGTTTTTATTAGAAAATAAAATATTACAATCAGAACTGCCCTTAGGCTATTATCCCAAAAATACAATGCTAAAAAATCCTACAACTATCATAATGGAAACGAAATTGTAGTGCAACCGCCAAAGGAAAGATCAAAAACAATATAGACAAGAGCAGTTAATCATAAAACTATGTCAATATTTCGCCAACGAGTCTGTAACAACAGTTTTCCAGTGGGTCTGTAACAACAAGGTGTAGCAAAATTGCTTTGTTGTAACAACATTATCCAAACTGCTCCTATGAACTCCATGTCTGGGATCTTTGGCACTAAAAATGACATCTGAAAGGACAACACAAAGACCATCGACCTTCTCCAAACATTCACCATCAATTAGTCAATTGGTGAATTGGAAAAGTAACAAAATAAAGGTGAAACATCACAATTTAAGGTAAAAAGGTAGGAAAAAGGGGGAAAGATACTCCCATTGTTTATGGTTATGAGGCAAAATAAGGAATATGAGTGTAGGAAAAATGTACAAAACTAGCACCCAACATCTCCCCCCAACTGAAATACTTGCATGTCCACATGCAAACTCATCTCTCATGGGAATACCTTTGGTGTAGGTGGGTGAGATCATAAGCACCAACTGTGTCCTCGTCTGCAGACCTATATCCCTGATTGGCCATCAACTGATATACCCAAGATTCTGACTCATACTTAATTAATTTTTAATTGGTATGGTAATCCTCAATGGGCAACCAGATCAAAGGAAACTTGAACTTCAATCCCAACCACAAAGCTTCAAGGGATTATACAATATGTGCATAGGCTAGTACATGTGTAACAACCACCATGAAATTCTGGAATGAGAATGGGTCTCCCTTCAATAGCTCATCACTACTGGCTTCTGTGCATTCTAAACACCTTGTCAAAGCTCGACTCTTCATAATTGCAAACCGATTGAGGCAGAAATTCACAATTCTTCTTCTATAAGTGGCGGCTGGTTCTTTAATCCTTGGGGTACTCAACATTCTCCTGAATTCTCGTCTCATCTCAGCAGCCCATCCTGGTTCTACCTAAACCCACAATAATGCCTTCTCCTCGTTAGTCTCCATAGATTTAATGGCCAGGTGCCATTCAATATGATTCCTCATGAAGGATACAAAAGCCCTTAATTGAATATATCCCATATAAGAAAATATTGTCACAATCATTTTCATACTCACATGTTCACAAATAATGTTGTGTAAAAATAATTCACACAACAAACTTTTCTCATCAAAATCTAAGGCACAGAAAATATCCAAAACATACGAGTGGAGGAACATAAATAAGGTCTATCCTCCATAATGGCTTTCAACTGAAACAAGAAGTAATGTTCCCATAGAAAAATAGGATAGGATGGAGAAGGCCACCTACAACCCAGCAAGTTGAGGGCGAGGTCATGAAGTCTTTGCTTATCTATGGTGAGGTCTCAAATTGGCTCCTGTAACAGTAGCACCTGTTCTTCTTATTTCTTCAGAGCTTCTTTCTTCTTATAACTCTCCCACCCTTTCTTCAACTTTGCTTCCATCCATATTTCATGTAAAGTGTCTCTTTCTCTCTGATGTTCCTTTTGCGAAATCATCCCATCCCGAAGGGAGATTGCTTCTTATTTCCATTTTTGTGTCTAAGAAATTAACAGGAGTTTCTCAAAGTTCCATCTCAATATGGGACTCGGTGTTCTCATAAATTCAATACCTTCATCAAAAATAGGTGTACCAGCCTCTGATACATGGGGTTGTTCCACCTCTGGTACTGGTTCTTTTGTAACAACAACCTCTTCGGTGGGTTCTTGTGTGTCAGTCCCTTTGTTTTTACTTAGAATTGCCTCTATGTCCATTGCTATTTCTTCTACAATATGAGTGGCCTCCATAGGTTCTTGTGGGTTGGCTTCTAGGTCGATTATTACAGGAGGCTCTACTTTGGCTACTAGTTATTGTGTAGCAGCAGTATCATCAACAGGTTCTTGTGTAACCGCCTCTTGCTATTATGTTTCTACTTCCATTGGGCTGATGTTTTCTCTATGGGCATTGTATCCTAATGCAGTTAAGTTTTGAAAACATGTCATGCATACTGACACTAGGATTTCCTTTCCCTAAGATAATTTTCGCTTCAATTCCTCGATTTCATTTCTTAATTTTTAAATTTCTAAACACAAGGCATTGGTTTCGTCCTTACTTGATGAGGATGGATCCTTTCTTCTTCTAAAACTTCTGCTTCTGTCTGCTTCTCGGCTGTAGGAAAGGGTTCTGCAGGTATGCTGACCTTAACTCTTTGTTTCGGTCTTCTATCCCGAATTGGTTCATCAATAGGCTTCTTCCCAATCCTAACTCTAGCAGTCCGAGTCTGGGTCTCCTCCTCTGCCTGACTTCCTCCTGAAGTCATGTTCTATTTCCCCCAGCTTGTCCTAGGTATTTTTTCTCTTGAATTATTCCCAAGTTTTTCCTTGCTAGCCTAGGGAAGCTAGCACAATTATCTTAATGAGTCCGTGATTAGTCATGCATGCCTCCGGGTGTGCTATTTTTTTTACTGCTGCCGCCATGTGCTTGATGTTTCCAAGCAAATAGAATGGAAGATTGATTCTTTGCTGGTGCCGAAGGTGGTTAAGCAGAGGAAAGTGACAATTGAACACTATCGTGAATCTCCATTTGCAAGTGATATATTTGATCAAGCCCAGGGCAAGTTCTTCACAAGGATGAGGAAGTGACAGTCTATCAATTCCTCTTCCTTTCTTCTCTAATTTCTCTTCCCCTACTAGGAAATCCTCTTTCAAGGAGGGGTCATTGATTTTTCTATTAAACCACCTCCACCCTTATACTGGTAATGAAGTTACCCGGGAAATTAACTCTTCAGTCACCTCCACTTGCATGCCTCTTACTTGGGTTTGATTATTGTTCATGTTTTGAGAAAATTCAATTGCCACTGCCTCATCTGAGCCTTCGAGCTTATGGAAAAAATCAATCCATCTAGCATCTCTGAATATATGGTAAGCTTCTGGGAAATTCTACAGAGCATCCATAGAATCTAGCTCATGCCTGAATGCTGCTCCACCCATCTCTGTTGTTTGTTTCTAAATTTTCTTCTTAATTTTCGGCAACGCTGTAATATCACTGATTTTCTATGTTCACTTCTTTGTTGTTCAGTCCTACTGTAACATCACTGTGTCTCTGAACTAGATGCTGCTCGACACTTCTACTTATCCCAATCGATGAGTTTACAATAAGAATGCAAGGTTTTAGAAGGAGGTTGATGAAAGGTGACAACTTTCACAGATTTACCAAATCATACCCTACACTAACATTCAGAAATGGCTTATTATGGAAAGCAATGCGATTTCGTACACATACTCTTTTCCAATCAGATTCAGTCATCATTAGGAATTCTGTTATTGATTAGGTGCATGAGAATTTAATAGATATTCATGATTACAACCTTTTTGCAATGATTTCAAGTCATATTCCCTCCCCCACTTTAATGGTGATGGCCGCCCATGACCGTCACAAGAGCGTCATTACTTTTCCAATTAATCACTGAATCATCAATGACAATATTTTACCTTTTTAACGACATACCTTAGGTGACGTGGAGGAAGACTTGAGTTAAAAGCATCTTGCTTGCAACTCTCGTGTTGTTGTGTTTAGCTAGCATGATTATTGCTGCTTATGGAATGAATTAAAAAGAATAATATTCGTGGCTATCGGCTGTTACATGTGTAACAACCAAGACAACTTTTAAATTATTCCA
This sequence comes from Pinus albicaulis, assembly GCA_034641835.2. NCBI lineage: Eukaryota > Viridiplantae > Streptophyta > Pinopsida > Pinales > Pinaceae > Pinus > Pinus albicaulis. The sequence goes on along the minus strand of CM076581.1, from coordinate 1,527,212,590 downwards.
AAAAAAACATAATAATCAGAAGAAATTGGTATAGAAAAGGAAATTACATGAATACCATCATCCTATGACATAGATTAGAAAGAGAAGATGATATTACAGGGATAAAAAAATGGGTCTAACAGCCACCACAACAGTGGTTTTCAACTGTTACTGGCTGTCTGACTACGCCTCGGAAAGGGGTTTTCACAGTTAGATTTATTTTTGTTTTTCTTTTATTTTGTTATTTTATTTATTATTTATATTTATTTATTTATTTATTTATTTTAAACAGGTGTAACAGCTTCCATAAAGGTGGTCTTCAACTGCCACACTTATTGGAATTTCAACTTTTAAGGCTGCATAGGAGAATGTTCCCCTGCTGTTGTAACATGAAGATCAAAGTCTGCGAAAATGTTGACAAATGATTACATCGAAGCGGGTTGATGATATAACCTTAGATGGTTCCCATTAACCAGTAACAATGTCTTAGCACTGTCAATGGTGACCAATTGTACTGTCCCATTTCCAAAGACCGTATCCACTTCGTAAGGACATAGCCATATGGTGCATAGCTTGCCTTTGAAATCTTTGAACCTTGAATCATACAAAAGAGCCCAATCTCCTTTTTGGAATTTTTTCTTCTTAATAAACCCATCATGCCATCTAGCTCTTTGCTACTGGATGATTTCTGTCTGTTGAATAGTAGCCAGTCGTTCTTCTTCCAACTCATTGAGCTGGTTCAATCTTTGAGTCTGTGCTATACTCAAATCCAGATCGACCTGCAATGCTGTTATTAATGTCTTTATTTGAAATTCTATGGGGAATAAGGGATTCTTACCATACGCCAGTTCATATGGTGAGAAGCCTATAGTATTCCTTCATGTTGTCCTGTAAGCCCACAGTACCTCTGGAAGTTTCTCAACCTAGTTTCTTCGGTGGCTGGCTACTGCCTTTGTCAAGATTCCCTCAATGAGTTTGTTGGTGCTTTCTACTTGACCATTTTCTTGTGGATGATAGGGTGTGGTGATTCTATGATGGATTCCATACTTTTCAACCAAATTCTTGATAAAATGAGATGTGAACTAAGGACCCCCATCTATCACTATCTCTCTGGGTATCCTGAAGTGAACAAAAATATCTTGAAACAGGAAGTTTGAAACAACCTGCTCTGTTGCTCTAGTTAGTGCCCTTGCTTCGACCCATTTTGTGACATAATCAGTGCAGACCAATATGTACAGTTTTTGCTGTGACAAAGGATTAATTGGCCCCACTAAGTCTAGGGCCCATTTCTCAAATGGTTCTATTACTATTTGAGGTTGTAACGACATCTCATCTGATTTTAGAGGCTAGACCATCCTTTGGAAACTATGACATCCTTTCACAAAATTCTTGGCATCCTGGAATATAGTTGGCCAGTAGTACCCCATTGAGAGTCCTTTATGTCCTATCCTCTTATCAATGAAGTGTCCTCCACAAGGTTCCTCATGACAAGCTTTTAGGATCTCAGATACCTCATCTTCTCTAACACTTCCTCTAATCTGGAAATCTGGCCTGATGTGATAGAGATTTCCTTCTGTCCAGGAGTAGGTAGCACTTTGTTGTATAATTCTCCTTCTTTCCTTGGAAGAAAATGGTGTGGGAATTTTCCTGCAGCAAGGTAATTGGCTACATCTGCATACCATGGTGAGTGATTAGAAATGGAAAAAAGATACTCATCTGGAAAATAATCCTCAGTAGTAGTTTATAGTTAATCTAGAAAGGAAATCAACAACTACATTATCTTTTCCAGGTTTATATAAAATAGTAATGTCAAATTCTTGTAACAAAAATAACCATCATGAAACTCTACCATTAGTAACAGGGTTTTTCATTAAAAATCAAATTGCAGCATGATCAGTGTGTACAAATACTTGGTACCCGGTGATGTAGTGCCAGAATTTGTTGATAGCATGCACTACTGCTAGGAATTATTTCTCAATAACAGTGTAGTTAAGTTCTGTTGGAGTTAAGTTCTTGCTGATGTAATAAATGGCATAAGGCTTCTTATCCTCCAGCTGCCCCAAAAAAACACTCACATCCATGTTAGATGTGTTTATAGCAATATGAAACAGAAATTTCCAGTTTGGTCCTCGTAAAACAGGTGCTACTGTTACAAAGTTCTTCAACTTTAAAAATGCATGCTCACACTTTTATGTCCACACAAATTCTGCATCTTTCATCAAAATAAAGGAGATGTAATCTTTGAAAATTTCTCTATAAAACTCCTATAGTATCCTGCATGTCCCAAAAAACTACGTACCTCTTTCGAAGTCTTAGGGGTTTGGATTTTCGAGATTACCTCAATTTTTGCAGGATCTACCTTGATTCCATCTGCTGAAATGAAATTTCCCAACAAAATTCCCTCAGTCATCATCACGTGGAATTTTTCCATGCTCAGAGCAACATTAGTTTGTTCACTACGTTCCAGCACTTTCTCCAAGTTAGCTAATGCCGTCTCAAAGGCACCCTCGTAGGGTGTAAAATAATCCATAATATTTCAAGACAATAATTCAAAATATCAGAAAAAATACCTAATATTTCCCTTTCAAAGGTTGCTGGTGCATTACAGAGACCAAAGGGGAGGACTCTGTATGCAAAATCACCCCATCGGAAAGTAAATGTTGTCTTGTCTTGATCTTCTGGAGCAATTTGTATTTGATTATAGCCACTAAACCCATCTAGAAATGAAAATAATTTTTTTCCAGAAAGAGTGTCCAAGACCTAATCAATAAATGGTAAGGGAAAATGATCTTCTTGAGTGGCCTTGTTAAGTTCTCTATAGTCGACACAGACCCTCCATTTGCCATTCTTCTTTGGAACTATGAAAAGCGGGGACACCCACAGACTATCAGAAATAGGGTAGATGAAATTAGCATTAAGGAGTTTCTGCAATTCTTATTTTACTATCTCCTTAAGTGCGGGTTTCATTTGGCACTGAGGTTGTCTAACATGTTTGCAATCTTCTTTAAGGTAAATGCGGTGAGTGCATAGGGTAGGATGGATTCCTTTCATATCGGTATAGTCCCACGCAAATGCCTTTTTTTATTTCTATAACAGCTGTATTAGCAATATGTTTTTTTCAACAGTTAGGTTAGGATTGATGTTTAAACATTTTCCAAGTTCGATTTCAACGGAACTGCTGATAGTAAGTGGAGTTGTTTTTAAATGTTTAATAATTACATCATCTTCCTCACCTTCATCTCCCAAATCTCTAATGGAGGCAACAAGGAGTGGAATACTGATAAAACCATTAATAATATCGTCCTCTGTTTCATTCTTAAAGTATTTTTCTTTTCCAAACGTGAGAAGAGGCAGGGAAAAATCAGATTTAGGTGAAAATTTGTCCCACCGGGGACTATTCAAATCCATATGAGGTTTTGCTGGGAGATAAATATTTAGGTTTTATGTGGCTTGTCCATCAGAGATCACCATAGATTTGGACCTACATCAAATATATGCATATGCAGTGGCTAGCCACGGTCTTCCCAAGATTAAAGGATGACCCCCTAGATTGGATTTGGTTTGTAAAATGATAAATTCAGTTGGATAGTTCCAAGAGGCTTTAGTGATAACCACATATTTAATCATTCCTTTGGGCTTAACACAGAACCTATTTGCTAGTTCAAGCACTGTAGGTGTAGGTCTAAGTCCATGAAGTCCCAAAGAGATCAAGAGGTCTTTAGTCATAACGTTAATGGCTGCCCCTAGATCAATCAAGTATTGGTTATAGGATGGTTGTCAATATGGACAGTCATTGTGGGGTTCCCTGGGTAATTATGTAGAAATTTGAATAACTGAGATATTATTCACCAAGATTCTCCTGATCACACACTATTTTAGCTTCATGCATAATACAGAATCTATTCTACCATTGATCATCACACGCGGAAATAAAATCAATTGCATGCATACATTAAAACCACAAACAATCACACATATGAACACAATATTTAATGGGAAAGATTAAAGCTGAAAACCCCAACTATCTGTATATTATACATGCCATGGAGATCATGTAACAATCATAGTACAAAGCTCCTCACAAGCTCTCATGCACACCCTCAATTTCTACACACTATCAAGCTAGATCTAGCAAAACACATGCTCCAATATTTTGCCACTTGATAGCCAGCCTCTATTGCGTTTTTCAATGCTATGGGATGGCTTCATTAAATAGATAAACCACCTGGCTTGTACTGCGCAATCCTCATGGGCTTCTCCACCTATCTGTGTGTTGCAAATAGCAAATGTATAGTCACAACTGATAGTTAACCTGCTCTTTCACCTATCTCTGCACTGGTCTCCACTGAAACTGTCCATGCACTGAAGTTAACTGATGTATTCTTTAGTTGATTAATGATTTTATAATTAGTGAATTAATTAATAATTAATTCACACCACTCTCACTAGTGTACCAATCAGTTAGACTAGATTCAACTAGCTCAACTATGTTTAACTCAGTTAAACTGAATACAACTCCACTAACTTCCTCAATCAACTCCACCAAACTCTGTCACATGAGTTCTAACTGAAGTCAACATGAAATAGCTCCACTAAACCCTAGGAATAGTGTAATTCCTTCTGTTAGCTACATGTGCCACTTCTATGCACTCAACTAAAGTGCTCCAAGAGGATACGATAATGTTTAGAGTCCAAATATTATTAAGAGCTAATAATATTCGAAATATCTATTTTTAGACTAGCATTCTAAAAAAAGATTCTGCCCAATATGTCTAAAAATAGAAGTCCATATATTTTTCCCGACTTGACCAACCATCCACAAATAGCATCCTGCAACTCATAGAATATTATCCATATGTCTAAAAATAGACATAGTCTAAAAATAGACTTTGCACCAAAAATAGCCCGCGGGCCCACTTAGTGAAGGCGACTCATTTCCACTAAGCTCATCATCTTGTTGCAATCTCAACACTCCCTCTCAACAAGATATGGATTATTTACAACCCCTATCCTGCCCCTGTGGTATTCGAATTTGCTTCTGGTGAGCGCCTTCATCAAGATATCAGCATCCTCATCCTCCGTAGGAATGTATGAAAGTAACATGACCTTCCGTTGCACACAATCTTTGATATGATGATACCGGATGTCAATGTGTTTAGATCTATCATGAAATACTGGATTAACTGAGAGTTTGATGCAACTCTAATTATCACAATAAATCACAGTAGGCTCTAAGTGTGAACCGAACAACCCGACCAGGATCTTCCTCATCCATATAGCCTCGCATGTGACCAAAATCGAGCGCCATATGCTCGACCTCTGCTGAGCGAGTGCCACGGATCTGCAACTCTGTGGCTAACAAGCTATACATCGACAACGTCTTTGAAAATCCTCCCGGATGTGCTCTTTCTGTCCGTTGGGCTCCACGCAATACGCATCCGTGAGCCACCGCAGCTTCACCTCATCCAAACTGTCTGTGCAAAAATCCATATCAAAGATGTGCCTCGAGATATCTCCAGCTACATACTTTCTGCTTCTAGAAACCTTGGTTGGCTTAACCATAGCTTGTGAAAGCTGGTTAACAACATAGCATATGTCGGGTCATGTATTGACCAGATACATAAGCGACCCCACCAACTGTCGATAAACAGTGGCATCCACTACCTTCGTTGAAGTAGCATCCTCCTTCCTCCAACCACCAGGAAGAGGAGTATCAATAGGCTTGCAGCCATGCATGTTGAACTTCTCCAGTATCTCCCGGGCATACTTACCCTGAGAAACAAACAGTCCACCACTGCGCTGCCAAATTTCCAATCCCAGGAAATAATGAAGGAGGCCCAAGTCCTTCATCTCAAACTCTTTTGCAAGATCCTCCTTACATGAGAGTATCAACAGCTCATCACCTGTCAAAATCAAATCATCTACATAAAGTACAATGATCAGCAACTTACCCTCCACCACAATCTGGTAAAAGTTCGAATCCGCCTCACTCTCTGAGAATCCAAGTCCGGTGAAATAACTGTCTATCCGTGTGTACCAAGCACGAGGTTTTTGTTTCAACCCATATAGCTCTCTCTTGAGCCTGCACACATGCGACTCACTGTTGAAGATCTCGAAACCTTCGGGTTTCTCTATGTACACCTCTTCCTCAATGAATCCATTAAGGAACACAATCTTCACATCCATCTGATGAATGTGCCACCCCATCTGCGCTGAGAGAGCAAGAATCGTCCGTATGGAGGAATACCTTGCGACAGGTGCAAAGGTATCCTCATAATCGATCCCCTCTATCTGTGAAAAGCCTCGGGCAACAAATCTTGCCTTTTACTTCTCCACACTCCCATGAGCCGCCTGCTTCACTTTGTAGATCCATCTCAAACCCACCACTGATTTCCCTTCCGGTCTCGAGACAATCTCCCATGCATTGTTTTTGAAAATCGAATCATACTCTTCCACCATGGAATCTACCCATACGGGGTCCTCCACAGCTTCCTCAAAAGAGGATGGCTTTGTCAAGATACACTTTCTCACAAGAGCCATGTATCCAGTATACCGATTAGGTGACTGTCTCTGTCTGCGCTGTGATGTAGGTGCTCCAACAACCTTCTCTGCATCTTGAGCCAGTCGCTCAACTTCTGTAGTGCGCTTCCGCCCTCTGATGGTTGGCGCTGCATGAGTGGTTTCTTCCACTCCATGAACCTCATCTTGTGGCTGATCCACATCCTAAGACTCATCCTTAGGAACTAATAGCTCCTCATCTGCATGCAAGTGTGGCTCCCTCTCAAGCGAACACTTCATGGCTTTCTCCTCCTAAAATTTGATATCCCATTTCACAACAGTCTTGCGACTGTCTGGAAAATACACACGATAGTTGTGGGGCGTATCAGTGTACCCCACAAATATCCCAACCTCTGCAGTCAGCTCCAGCTTCTTCCTGGCATCCTTCATCACATGAATGTAAACAGGTGAACCAAAAATCCTCAAATGGGAAATATCTGGCCTCTTACCAGAAAATGCCTCCTTAGGTGTACTCATGCCAAGTATCCTGTGAGGACAACGGTTCTGCACATATACTGCAGTATTTCATGCCTCAGCCCACAAGTGTATGGGTAGGCCCTGATCATGCAACATCGATCGTGAAGCACCCACGATCGTTCTGTTCTTCTGCTCAGCAACCCCGTTCTGTTGTGGGTTATGAGGTGCTATGAGCTCTCTTCGAATTCCTTCTATGCTGCAAAAGTCCTTGAATTCGCCAGAGATGAATTCACCACCATTGTCGCTCCTAAGAGCCTTCACCTGCTTCCCCGATTCCTTCTCAACCAGTGCCTTGAACTCACAGAACTTTGAGTATGTCTCGCTCTTCTTATGCATGAAGAAGATCCAGCACTTCCGAGAAAAATCATCAACAAAGATCACATAGTACCTGTGCTTTGCTGTCGAAGCTACTGAGAAAGGTCCACACACGTCTGTGTGAATTCTCTCAAGGATCGTCGTGGCGCGACAATCCTTCTCGTGAAAGGTGGCTTTCACAAATTTTCCTAAGGTACATCCCTTGCACTGATCTGACTGTGCAAGAGTGCCTTTAGGAAGCCCGGTAGAAATTTGCTGCAGTATCTTCAAAGCTCCATGGTGAAGGTGGCCCAATCTCCGGTGCGACAACTCGCCATCATATCGGCTCACCACTCCTTCTGCCTTGCCTGCCATTGCTGCATAGCCATCTACATGCAATTGATAAAGGTTCTTAACTTGAACCCCTATCCTCCAAGTCTCGCCAGTTGCCTTACTACACCCGAAGCCTTTCCCTCGCTAAAGACAACATCATATCCCTTGTCTTCTAACATCGCCACAGAGATAAGATTCTTCTTCAATCTTGGAACATGCATCACTTCCTTCAATCTGAAGGGTTTACCAGACTCCTCTCAAAGGAAATGGTACCGATATCGGTCGCACTGTATCTACCATCATCGCCCATCTCGATGTGCACTCCAAGATCTTTCTCATCCAGATCAGTAAACAAATCTCGATCTCCTGTCATGTGAAAAGACGCACCACTGTCCAGAAACCACACTGATCCCGCCACACTTGAGACCAAGCATGCGATCAGCGAAAAATCCAGCTCGAACTGCAAGGCTAAGGCCTCTCCAGCTGCAGGTCCATCAGCCTGCTTATTTTTCTTCTTCTGCAGACAATTTGTGGCATAATGTCCGTGTTGGTGATAGTGAAAGCACTTCACCTTGGACATGTCCTGCTTCTTGCCTTTCGCACCGGAATGAGAAGCTTTCTTTCTCTTCCCCTTCTTTGATTTGGTAGCCAAAGCGCAATTCTCTTCATCAGATTTCTTTGATGAAGATCTATCCCTGGTACTCCACCTTATCTCCTCTTGCACAAGATCCGGCCAAAGTCGCTCCCATCCTGGCAATTTCTCCCGACCATTGACAGAGTCCTGATAGGAGTGACAACTCTTTGGAAGCCCAAGGAGAGCCAATCTCACCAAGTCCTCATCATCAACAGTCACCCCCACACTTCCCAGCTCATCCCTGCATTGGATGAGCTTCGTGAGGTACTTGGGCATACTGTCGCCTTTCTCCATCTTTATGTTTCTGAGTCTATCCTTGAGCGCTAACTTCCTCTGGTTTCTCTTGCTTTGGAATAAATCTGTCAAGGCTTTCCACATCAAGAATGGAGAAGCATTACCATGCAGGTTGGACACTATGTGATCCTTTATGCCCTCCAATAGAATCCTTTGACACTTTGCTGTCTTCTTTTTCCAAGCCTCAATTACGGCAGCGTCGCTAGAAGTAGGCTTTGGAATTTCAGCATCTATGAACTCCTTCAACCCATTGTCATCCAGCACTGCCTCCATCCTATCCTTCCATGAAATATAATTTGAGCTGCCCTCAAGGGCATACTCCAATCGCAATCTGTTGAAAGACATCTCAACTTCGACACCAAGAAAACACCACTGCAAATTCGAATTCCACCAGCACAAAACTCAACCGCTTCAATGTTTTGCAATTGCTCCAATGATCAATATCGCTCCAATACCATGTATAAATTTGAATAACTGAGATATTATTCACCAATATTCTCTGATCACACACTATTTTAGCTTCATGCATAATACAGAATCTCTTCTACCATTGATCATCACATGCGGAAATAAAATCAATTGCATGCATACATTAAAACCACAAACAATCACACATATGAACACAGTATTTAATGGGAAAGATTAAAGCTGAAAACCCCAACTATTTGTATATTATATGTCATGGATATCATGTAAAAATCATAGTACAAAATCTCCTCACAAGCTCTCATGCACACCCTCAATTGCTACACACTATCAAGCTAGATCTAGCAAAACACATGCTCCAATCTTTTGCCACTTGATAGCCAGCCTCTATTGCGTTTTCAATGCTATGGGATGGCTTCATTAAATAGATAAACCACTTGGCTTGTACTGCGCAATCCTCATGGGCTTCTCCACCTATCTGTGTGTTGCAAATAGCAACTGTATAGTCACAACTGATAGTTAACCTGCGCTTTCACCTATTTTTGCACTGGTCTCCACTGAAACTGTCCATGCACTGAAGTTAACTGATGCATTCTTTAGTTGATTAATGAGTTTATAATTAATGAATTAATTAATAATTAATTCACACCACTCTCACTAATTGTATCAATTAGTTAAACTGAATACAAATAGCTCAACTATGTTTAGATTAGTTAAACTAAATACAACTCCACTAACTTCCTCAATCAACTCCACCAAACTCTGTCACATGAGTTCTAACTGAAGTATCCATGCAATAGCTCCACCTAACCCTCAGGAATAGCGTAATTCCTTCTGTCAGCTCCTGTGCCACATCTGTGCACTTAACTGAAGTGCTCCAAGAGAATAAGATAATGTTTATAGTCCAAATATTATAAAGAGCTAATAATATTCGACATATCTATTTTTAGACTGGCAATCTAAAAATAGATTCCGCCCAATATGTCTAAAAATAGAAGCCCATCTATTTTTTCCGACTTGACCAACCATCCACAAATAGCATCCTGCAACTCATAGAACATGATCCATATGTCTAAAAATAGACTTTGCGCCAAAAATAGCCTGTGGGCCCACTTTGTGAAGGCAACTCCTTTCCACTAAGCTCATCATCTTGTTGCAATCTCAACACATTATATTTGGTCAAAAAAGGTTGATCAATCATAAGATCGGACAAATTTCCCATGACATGAATAGTAGCGGGGTCTTTAGGTTCCCCCCCCAGGTCTTTTGACACATAGATCCCTCACTATTTTGGCATAGATAGGCACTTCTTTAAGAGCTTGTAACAGTGGAATCCATACATATAAATTTTGTATCTCCTTAAGGAATTCAAATTCAGGTTGTAAGAACAACCCAGTTTCAGTTAATCGTTGAGGATATGGGGGATTCTGAATGCCAACAACTGAGTCAACTACCACAGATGTACCAAACTTACTCGAATTAGCTTCTGTAGGAACAACAGACCCTCCCAAGCCAGCTATACAGATGTAGCAATGGGTGATGTATCAACTATTACATGTGTAAAAGATGCCTCAGAATCGTCCATATCCTTCTTGGGTGATGCACTTTCTTTGATAATAATGGGAATGTGTTCAGATTTGATTACTTTCCCTGACCGAAGTTGAACCTCATTAAGTCCAATAGGAGTAATAAGATAAGTCTGGAGGGTAACTGAAGAATCCATGCTCTGGGCTACCTTATTATTTGGATTGGGGTTAGGTTGTACAGGTAATTGGGGTCAGACAAAAGATGTAAGATTCTGAATAGAAGGCATTTGTAACTGCTGCTGTTGCATTGGTATTGGAGGGGGTACTGGACGTTGGCCATTTCCTCTCCAGTTCTGACCCCAAGGATGAGGAGATGGCCATTGGTTCCATGGTGAATGAAATTTTGTTGAGGAAGGAGAAGGATACTGCCATGGATATTGTCGACTATTGTAAATATTATTCCAAGGATAAAAAGAAGAAAAATCTGAAGGAATACTTGTAGGTCATGGCTACCATGGTCTCTTTGATCCGATGAAATAAGAAGATTGAACGTCATCGCTTGATTCTTGGAGTACTGCCTTAAGTCTGGGCAACTCGGGACACTGATTTGTAGAGCGCGCCAACTCACAGATGTTGCACAGGCTGACACTATTTAGTCCACATTCTCTTTCCAGATGTTTCTTTTTGCATCGAGGATAGAATATTTCTAAGGGTGCTTCAGATTCTACTTGTGCCTTCTTGACTTGCACCATAATGATTTGGGAAAAGAGAGTGCTAAGGAGATCAGTTTTAAAATCCTCGAATAAGTTCCTGATCTCTACTTTGGTTACTCCTCCACTTGTGGACTTCTGTATCCGAAGTGAAGGGTCCCAAATTGAAACTTTCCCCTTGACGGATCCTCTTGAGCTACGTAGGAAAAGCTTCATTATCTCAAAAAATGTTTCTTGCGAGATGTCTCCTTTTCCTATTATCTTCAGATGTTACAGACAATCATCTCTTAAAACTTTTAAGAATATTGTCTTTAGAATCTATGAATCTAATTTACTGAACTTAGACCTCTGAAAATTGTAGTGGAATGACTCCAGATAGTCTTCCATGCTTTCCTCCTCCTTCTGTGAAATTATGAAAATTTCGTCCTTCAAATATCTGGTTCGACAGTAGTCCTAATACTTAAAGAGGAAAGCTTCTTTCATATCATTACATGTTCGAATTGTGCCAACACCCAATTTCATGAACCATCTTAATGTTGCTCCTTTTAGTGTAGCAGGGAATAATTTAAACTTCTGAGCGTCTGAAGTATAGTCATAACCTCTACACAACACATTGAATTCGAACATAAAGGTATCAAGATCTTCAATAACCATCCCTTGAAAGGATGGTAGGGATGATAAAGGGATTTTCTTCATAGGATCCTCGTCCTGTGTTACTACTACTTGGAATTCAAAAGTAACAGAGCTATCTGTTTTGATATTCTCGTCCCCCATGGCCGACTCTTCCTGATAGGATGAACTAGCCTCAGAGTGCACAAGAGATTGAAAAATAGAAGGATCGGGCTGCTCTAGGATCATTTGTTTAACAACACTACCAGTTTCTAATTGATTATCAACTGGCTATTGTTCCTCAAGTTCCTGATGATCCCCACTTGTCTGTCTGTGTCCTTCAATTCTTAGATCCTGGTCAATAATTATCCACTTTTGTTTTGAATATGGAGTTTTGATATCAAAAGTGGATATGCTGTTCGAAGGATGGTGAGGTCTAGCCACTCAAGACACCGATGGTTTAGGCCTTGATATGGTAGCTGCTTTCTGTGGTCCTGTCTTCCTATTATCTCTATATGACGTGGAATGTTCCTTTTCTACCCTTGAAATCAGATCTCCAAAGAATGTTTTCCTTCCCAAATATGCGCTCTTCTTTTCCTTCTTACGACCCATCTTTCCTGTAGTTAGTAGAGTGGGGGGTGTTTGTAGATGTTGATGTTGTCCTACCGGCACACATGGGCCCTATGCCTATCAATTCATCCTATAAGTGCTTCAGTTTCTACAGCAGTGAGCCCACTCAAGCTTGTTAGAGCGATTCGCAGGTTCTTACCTTTCATCTTACTGCCCAACGACTGTATAGCTGAAGGCACCCTAAAAAAACACCCAAAATTCAATTCCTAGGTATCCCAGTAAGACATTGTCGAGCCTGCTCAAGTCTGTTAGAGCGCTATGCAGGTTCTTACATCTTGTCTTACTACCTGAAAATTGTGTTGTTGGAGACACTCTATGAAAACACATGGAAATTGCACTTCTTAGAAACAACTCTGATTGATTGAATCATCACTGCCACCCCCGGAAATGACACCAAAATGTTGGACTATATAAATCACTTATTAAATGACTGAACAATACGTATTTAATTATTAATCCAGGGACGTCTATTTATTCCAATGACAGTTGCACTGTCTGTGCCGATACACCAACCAGAAGTAATTTCAGAGAAAAGAAATCGTTGCTGAAGTAAATGCTAGAAATAAATCACTCATGTAGAAATAAAATAATCTACAAGATTGAAATCACACTTCAATTGATCTGTCTAGCACGCCACAAAATAAGTACCTAGCTGGTATTTCTATTATCACATGTGTAACAACATATAAAATATTGAAATCGAAGCAGATATATTCTCAACTGAACAAAAACAACAACACTCTAATGATACATAAATTGAAATACAATTACATACACACAACTACTTTAATCACTACAGTCCCTGCTAAGAAGGAGGGCCCTTCCTCCCTAGCAGGGTGCAGGTAGGGAAAGAAATTTAACGGAAACTAAATAGAATCACACATGTAACATCAATAACAGGATGATCTATATTAATCTGAACACAATTACAGAGCCAAAACAACGATGTTCTCTGCTAGCTTCTCGACCTCTAGGGCCAAGAGCTATATAGTGGTTACATCAGAAAATCCAGGGATAGATAAGTCATGAGAATATTATGATTCTCATGCTGATCAAAATAGAACTCATACAGTTATAACCACTTCCTAATAAAGTTTTGATTAGAAAATAAAATATTACAATCAAAACTGCGCTTAGGCTGTTATCCCAAAAATACAATGCTAACAACTTCTACAGCTATCATAATGGAAACACAACTGTAGTGCAACCGCTAAAGGACAAATTAGCAACAATATAGACAAGAGTAGTCAATGGTAAAACTGTGTCAGCAGTTCGCCAACGAGTCTATAACAATAGAGTGTAACAACAGTTTTCCGATGGGTCTGTAATAGCAAGGTGTATCAGCATTGCTTTGCTATAACAACACTATCTAAACTACTCCTGTGAACTCAGTGTCCGGGATCTTTGGCGCTACAAATGACATCTGAAAGTACAACACAAAGACCATTGACCTTCTCCAAACATTCATCATCAATTAGTCATAAAAAGGTATAATAGATCATAATAATTGGTGAATTGGAAAAGTAACGAAAGCAAGGTTAAACAACACAAGTTAGGGTAAAAAGGTAGGAAAAAGGGGTAAATATACTCCCATTGGTTATGGTTGTGAGGAAAAATAAGGAAGATGAGTGTAGGAAAAATGTACAAAACCAGCACCCAAAAGGTAGTTCTTAGCATTTCAGCTAAGAAATTGGTGGAGGGATCATCCTTTCACATTGTGTATCCATTTCAGTCTTCTAGGAGAAGCATTTCTACATCCGACATTAGACCATCATTCTACACCTCCTTGCAGCAGTAGTTCCTGTAGGAATTATGCATTCTAGCAGTGGAGATCTAGTGGAGGAAGGAAGTTCCAAGTATTTCAGATTGGAATCCTGTGAGGGATCATTCCCTCACTTTTGGGAGATAATTTCCATCAGTTGTGAGTAGTATTGCTTCATATAGCAATAGGATACAACTTCAACCCTCTTGATGGCACAGTCACTTCTAGTAGTTGTGCAGTTCAACAACTGTAACTTGAAAGGAGGAGCTAGAACTCAAGCTTTCCGCTTGGGAACCAGGAGAAGGGGCCAACCCTTCATGCATTGAGCTGATTGGATGCTACTATTGTAGAAATTAGATAATCATTGTAGCCCCATCTCAGCAGTTACCCAGGAGGAGTGCGTAAGTTAGCCAATAGGGGTGCATTTGGCAACCTAAAAGTGGCCAAAAACCCAAAGTAAAAATACGGCCAAACCATTTCTGGGTTTTTATGGGTTTTGCAAGTAGAGTCTATGGTTAAAATACCAGATATTTATGAGCAATCTAGTGGCTTCCCACACATGGTTATTATTCCAAGCAACAATAGTTTCCAAGAGCAGCAACACTAGCAACAACACAATTTCCAGTGCTAGGATTTAGATTTATTTAAGCCACTTATTGTTGGCTTGAGTGCATCTTCTTTGGATCACTACGTACTTTATATTTTCTATTGTTTATAATGATATGACTTAGTTTTTTCTGCTCATGGTTATAATGTCATAATATAATTTCCAATTGCAGCATATATCCAACATTTTCCAAATTTTAGTGCTACATTCTTGTTTTGCTTTATTTGGAATGTTGTAGATGTTCTATATTCCCGTCTTTTCCATTTTGGAATATTACAGTGGTATTAGAGCATGATCTTTGGCTCAACTTGTGGCAATTTTATGACATTAGAGGAATAAGAAGAGGAAGCAAAGAAAGAAGAGGTCTTCAATGGTGGAAGGATTGAGTTTTTCCACACTTCTCTTTGTATCTATGCAAGATATCTCCACATAGATTAAAGAAATGAGAAGGGGAATTCAAAGAGAAACCTCAAGAGGGTTTGAAAATGAGGAAGGTCCAAGCACCTCCTATCAACATCATAAAAAAATGTCAATGCAAAGAGCTCCACAACACTTTTCTATGTCCACTTTCCTTGCAAAAGGAGATGAATGGCATGGATATGGAGGATACTTAGAGCATGAGACTCTGAGTAATTATCTTGCAAAGTAAAAATCTCAATCTAGAGCATTTAAGGAGAATCTAACTTTGAAACAGTTCTTTCAGATCAAAGAGAATCAAAGACCCCGCAATAGTAATAGAGGAAAAGGGCACATACATAATAGATTCTTCTTGCCTACATTTGATGGGTCATCCACACACACAACAAAGACTTGGATTAAGGAGTTAGATGATTTATTCTAGATACACCCAGTAGTGGAAAGAGATGCTGTTGAGATTGCAACACTGCACCTTGAGGGTGAAGCAAAGGATTGGTGGTTCAACCATATTAAACATGAAAGAGTGACTGATTATGCATATTTCACTCAAAGGGTAGTGCTGAAGTTCAACAAAAGAAAACTGAAGGTACTTTCCATGGAAACATTTCCCAACATTGAGGAGGAAGCACGTGAGAAGCAAAGGGAAGAGGAGAAACTACCACCACCACCAATTGCAGAAGTACTTGCATTAGGAGAAAGAGCACTTGCATCTTTGCAAGATGGTCTTGAGCTCTTGAAATTGGGATCCCATGCATGATTTAGGAGATGCATGAGGAAGAAGATGCAGATACCAGTGCCGGTGCAACAATAGAGGTGCAGCCATCACCATCACCAGTAGTTGGAGAAGCCATTGCACTGGTTGGAGGAAATCTTGTAGCCTTACAAGTTATCCCCAAGTATTTGCTTATCCAAGGTTTTCAAACATTTCCATCCCATATTATTTTATCACCTTAGTTTGAGATTTGTGGGTTCATGCCATCAGGGAAATTGCATAACCAAGGGTTAGAGCACCTTGCTGATTTGGAGAAGTAAAATATAACTATGCAGAGGACCCTTAACTTGCTCAAGGAGGATATGTATAGCCATCCTAGTTTTTCATTTTTGAGTTACACACAACACTTTGTATTGAAGCATGAAGATTCAGAAGATAGGATGAGCATATTCCTAATTGATACAATGCTGGGCTATGAGTTCAACATTGTGCATGGTCATGCGATAGCAGATGCACCATCATGGAGATCAACAACGTTGTCACTAGAGAGCAGTGACGAGTTGGGGGCCCAACTATTCTTGGAACATTCTGATGACCGCTTCACTCATGAAGAATTGGAGGGACATATGATAGTTGGTAGACATATTATGATGGATAGCAGTTTCCATTATCAGGATGAAGCCTTCTTGATGAGCATCTCACAACTCAATGATAAGTTTATACCTACAGCATATTCAGAATCTTATGGATTCTACTGGGTCATCGATGAGAGGTTCTCATGAAGTAACCTCAAGGAGGATGCACTTCAACATATCATGGAGTGAAAAAATCATCAGATTGGGGAGGATGGTATTCTCCATTGGGTGGATACCAAGTTGGAGCATGATGTGAGTCATCACCTGCAGTTGGATGGATGGGTGAGGATGATGAGAAAGTGGTTGGTGAGCTACTTGCATATATATGACATGGGGTAGCAGGAAGTATGGCTGCGCTGGTTGCTTTTGGGTGAATATGGCTACCACCCAACATCTCACATTTGTATGATCTAGTGTGATGTAGCAGTAGGAGGCATGGATGCGCTGGTTTGGCCATCACATGACATATCCTATGTCAATGGGTGTGTTATTTTTTAGGACATTTCATGGAACTCACATGATGTGGCATCAGGGAGATTGGTTATGTTGGGCTGATGTGACATTATAAATGTCAATCAATATGATGTTGCTCCATGGCTTGCATGATGATGATGTGAGGTGGAAACAAGAGTCATTGTTGCTTTGGTTACTCTTGGGAGAGTATGGGCTGACTTTCTTCCATATCTTGCATGATGAGAAGGGGGGGTGGAAATAGGAGGCCTTACTACATTGAATTCTGTTAGGAGAGTATGGCCACCACACTTGGTATGATGATGGGGTGGTATGGAAGTAAGAGGCATTGCTGCAGCGGCTATTATTGAGAGAGTATGGTTCGACATTTCACATGTCAACCCATATGTCTTTGTTTCCTATTTTGCACAATGTTGAGATGATGCTTGGAGAAAGAAGGGCCAACAAGGCTAATTAAGGGTGAATGGAGAGGTACATCCTACTCCATGTAGCATGGGTTGGAGAGATAGTTCATGAGTTGGGAATTTCCTTTGGGGGGAGGAACCACTTCACTTCATATGTCTCAGGCAAAGAAGAGGTTTTGAAACAACAAATTTTTTCCACTTGGAGGTTCAGTGATGAGGAGATGCATCTAGCTATACAGTTGGAAGCCATTCTAGGAATTCTAGAGAGGCAACTATGGAGGTGGGCATTCATTACACATCGGAGCAAATGGGGATAAATTCCATATGAGGATGCCATTTGGAGGGAGGAGGATTGCTGTAGCATTCACTTTTGTAGTTGCTTGAGGACAAGCAACATTTTGGCAGGGAGGACTGTAATATTCCCAATTTTACATCACTTAATTGGAATATTAGAGTTCTTAATCTTCTCAATTAATTAAGTAAGTAAAAGGGTGGAGGGACCCATAAACCCCATAGATGAATAAAATCCACTTTTGTTATGTGAATGCAGGTTATTTAAATAGTAGATCAACATTATGGAGTAGTAGAGTAGCTTATCAATGAGGGAAGAGTAGAGATCATGGAGAATTAATGAGGAATATGATGGAGATAGTGGAGGAATAAAATTAAGATCATAGAGAAATAGTGATGAAGTGGTGCATTAAATTCACACATGATGGAGAGAGTGGAGAGTAAATGCAGAGATGATGGAGATCATGGGGAGACAACGCAGTCTTCATGGAGGCTAGTGGCGACATGCGCAACACAATAATGAGGTGGGACAAGGATAGGGGAGGCTCACAAAGCATAAAAGGAAGGTGAAGGAAGCCATAGAAAGCATTCTAGATTTTGATATTGTATTGTTGTTTGACATTTCTTTGCATGCTTCATTTGTTTAGCTAAGTCTACAGTGCTGTTTTGCACACGGGTGTCTCCGAGTAGAGATCCCACCCTTGTCCATGAGGGAATTTGAGTGCTTACTCTGGAAAGGTTTATTTGAGCAGCCATTCATCATCCGACATTGGTGCTACATTCAACCCCTCTCATCAGCACATACAAAGTTAGGAATTACGCATTCCTGCTTGAGGGTTTGAGAGGAGGAAGGTAGTTGTTAGAATTTCAGGTAAGAAACTGGTGGAGGGATCATCCTTTCACCTTGTGCATTAATTTCAGTCTTCCAGGAGAAGCATTTCTAGATCCGACATCAGGCCATCATTTTACACCTCCTTGCAGTAGCAGTTCCTACATGAATTATGCATTCCAGGAGTGTAGATCTAGTGGAGGAAGGAAGTTGCAAGTATTTTAGATTGGAATCTAGTGAGGAATCATTCCCTCACTTTTGTGAGCTCATTTACATACTTTGTGAGCTATATTTATTCATCTAGCAACAGGATATAGCTTCAGCCCTCTTGACATTGCAGTCACTTCCAGCAGTTGTGCAATTCAGCAGCTGCAACTTGAAAGGAGGAGCTAGAACTCAAGCTTTCTTCTTAGGGAGAAGGAGCTAGCCCTTCATGAATTGAGTTTATTGGGTGATATTGAAACAGTTAGATCATAAATTCATCCCCATATTAGCATTTACCCATGAGGATTGCGTAAGTCAGCCAACAGGGGTGCAGTTGGCAACCCAAAAAGGGTCGAAATTCCAAAGTCAAAATCTGGTCAAACCATTTCTGGGGTTTTCTAGGTTTTTTGAGTAGAGTCCATGGTTAAAATCCTGGATATTTATGAGCACTCCAAAAACCTCCTGGACATGGTTCTTCTTCCCACCAACAGTAGTTTCCAATAGCAGCAATAGCAGTAGCAACAAAAACATTTCCAGTGCTAGGATTTAGAGTTATGTAAGCCACTTCGTGTTGGCTTGAGTGCATATTATTTGGAGCGCTGTGTACTTTATATTTTTTTTGTTTATAATGATATGAATCAGTTGTTTCTACTCATGGTTATGGTGTCTTAATATAATTTCCAGTTGCATCATATTTCCAACATTTTCCATATTTTAGTGCTATATTCCTGTTTTTCTTTATTTAGAATGATGTAGATGTTCAATATTCCTATCTTTTCCATTTTGGAATATTACAAAAATAATTAAATAAAAAATATAAAATTTGAATAAATTAGATTGACCAATAAATGAAGCCTGACCATGCATTTTAGTGAAGCAAGGCAATTTTGGCCTGCTTCACAAAACTGCACGCACAACCTTCATTTGAAGGAAAAATTGAATGATTCAACTCAGAGCATATTTTTTTACTCATAAGTAACATTAATATAATTATTTTTTTCTAATTTAGTGATATGAAGGTCAAAGTTAATGTAAATGAAATTGTTGTAGAAATCACACTTCACGATGTCACCCCAAAAGTGTTAACAATTTGTGAATAACAAAATTTTACTGTAAGAAAGCTAGTGTGTAAAATCAGTAATTAAGTACTATAAATTTTGAATCAATAAGATTGGCCTAGAAATAAATCTTGGGCATGCATTTTAGTGAAGCAAGGAAATTTTGACCTACTTCACAAAAATGCATGTCCAACATTCATTTCAAGTCCAAATTGGATGATTCAACATGGAGATTATTTTTTTACTCATAGGTAACATTAATACAATTAAATATTTTTATTTTTTCACATATATATTTCTATTGTTCAAGAATACTCTAAATTGCGTGGATTTTATATGGCAAAAGCAAGGGTTTGCATGTCTCAAATAAATGCACACCAGGAATTTTTGGGAACAAAGGGCTGGACTAAGAAAAATCATACTTGAATTTTAATAGTTGAAACTTGTAGTTTTTAGTTAAAACCCTATAAGTAAGGCTAGATGACCTTATTTTAGTTGTAATTAGGTTTAAATGTTTTAGTTTAGGTCAAGTGACCTAGTTAGGGTTTGAAGATAAATAAGAAAGGAGAATGGAACCAAATAGAACTAGTTCTTATTTGTTGTTTTCAATGCATTCTAAGTAGATCTAGGTTTTCAATTCCACTAATCGATTGGAAAATTCCTAAAAAGGAATTCCCAACACACATGATAATGGTGACTATAATTATAGGGTTTAAGTGAATGAAGTAACTTATGAGATTCACTATCAACTAGGGAATTTATACTACCATTCCGTATTTAAGATCCACCTAGGTTATAACATGCCATGATAATACCTCTAGAAAATACACAACATTTTACTGTTAAACAAATATTAAAAGATGAAAATTTAAAACCTTTTTCATAAAAACACATAGGACCTCATAAATCAAGAAATTTCATCATCATGAACATTAATTCCACAGATATGATACCTTTCTTCAATAGGAATAGAATTCCTAACAAGAAAATGAAAAAGGTAAAAGCTAGCGAGTTCCTCCTTGTCACCAATGTATTATGATTTACAAATAAGAAGTATATTCATATTTATACATGACCTAAGCGGCCTTTGAAATGTGTGGGGAATATGCCTCCACACATAGAATGAAGTACATCCTCATTAAAATTGGGTGGGGAATAACTTATCCTAATTAAATTTCTATTGTGCATGAATACTCCAAAATGGATTGGTTTTATAGAATATAAGGTAGGGATTGTGTGCCTAAAAGAAATGCACACCAGGACCTGTAATTAATTGGTAGTGCAATAATGATAATTCCATTCTAAATATACAAACATTTTCTAAAACAATCATACTCATTATCCTAAAATAAATAATACTCACTAAAATCCAAGTCTACCACTATAGCAATTCATCATATCTGCCAGCATTCAAGTCAGAATGAATATGCACTCCCGAGAAAAACCAATTACACTCTTGGTAATGGAATTTGAAATGGGACACGACTGGACAATACCTAAACTTAGGATATAACCTTTCATTCATTTTGGTCTTGAAATAAAGGATGGGCATGCATTTTTGTGAAGCGGGAAAAAATTTCCTTGTTTCATCAAAATGCACGCCCATGCTTCATTTCTTGGCCAATATCATTGATTCAATTTTTATACTATTTAATTACTAATTTGACACACTAATTTTATTCTAGTAATTTTATGTTTCTCACAAACTGTTGACACTTTTAGGGCGACAATGAAATGCAATTGTTGTAGCAATTTCATTTATGTTAACTTTGACCTGCAGATCACTAAATTAGAAAAAATTAGTTGTATTAATGTTACTTATGAGTAAAATAATAATCTCCAAGTTGAATATTTCATTTTCGCCTTGAAATGAAGGCCGACATGCATTTTTGTTAAGTAGGCCAAAATTTCCTTGCTTCACTAAAATGCACGACCAAGATTAATTTCTTGGCCAATCTCATTGATTCAAATTTTACACTATTTAATTATTAATTTCACAATAATTTTCTTCTAGTAATTTCACACACTAATTTTCTTCCGGTAAGTTTCTGGCTTTCACAAATTATTGACACTTTTGGGGTGACACAGTGAACTGCCATTGTTGCAATACTTTCATTTACATTAACTTCGACCTTCAGATCACTAAATTAAAACAATTTGATCATATTAATGTGAATTTTGAGTTAGAAATCACTATCTAAGTTAAATAATTCAATTTGGCCTTGAAATTAAGGTTGGGCATGCATTTTTATGAAGCATACCAACATTTCCTTGCTTCACTAAAATGCACGCCCGATTACCATTTCTTGGCCAATCTGATTGATTCAAATTGTAGATTGTTTATTTAATAATTTTACACACTTTTAAATTTTTATATATTTAATTTGAGCTTAAATATTTATACTTCACATTTCATACAACATTCTGAGGTTTGCTTCGACTTTCCTTATGTGAAAGTTGTGTATAAGTGGGAAACATAGTTATGTATGATATTTTTCACATGATGCAAGGTGTTATCCTAATGTTAGTCATTGTCCAATAATGTGCCATTTCAAATTTAACTACCAAGATTATAATTGGTTTGGCCCAGGAGTGCACATTTGTTCTGATTTGAACATTGACAAATATGATGAATTGCTACATTAGCATACTTGGATTTTAGTGAGTAAGATTTATTTTAAGATAATGAGTATAATATGTTGTAGATTTTTTTTGTATTTTTTGGAAGAAATTATATTTTTTGCATTGCCAATTAATTACAGGTCCTGGTGCACATTTTTTTGAGGCACACAATCCTTTCCTTGTACCCTATAAAATCAGTCCAATTTGGAGTATTTATGCACAACAAAAATTTAATGTGGATGAGTCATTGTCCACCCAAATTTAATGATGATGTAATTCATGTTATGTGAGAAGGAATTTTCCCCACATATTTCAAATTTCTCTTAGTTCATGTATACATAGGAAGAGTGTAACACCCTCCTCCCACATATACCCAAGTAACTAGCCAACTAGGGAAAGCATGCGACGAGAGGCTACTATAATGAGATTAAAACTCCTAGGTAACCTTAAGGAAGTTGAATAGATGGAAACACAACATATATACCTTTTAAAACGACAAGAACATTCCTAGGAGGTAACCCAACCATTCATGCCTCTTACCCCTAGGTCACACTAACCTTTTGACCTCTTTGAGCCATAGACGTAGGAACGTGCTTATGACCTAACATCTAGGAGGATATAGACGCATGAATAAAACTTCATGAAAATTTCAGATATGATAAATAACAACATGAAAATGATACAGAAGAAATCACATCAATAACAACTCATCTGGACCCCTCCTATCCATGCCATGCATTTTTTCAAACATGTCACAAACATTGAAGCTACGGGTGTACACAACAGATCTGAGCATAGGGGTCTCATACTTATATGAGAATCACTAAGAAGAATTGATACCTTACATAATTAGCTGTAATAAAATCTATTTCACCATAGATACATTGTGAATTCATTTATAGGTAAAAACATGGATAGAGCCATACATCATCAGTAATAAAATACATGCTTATAACCAACATAATAATAAAAAAATAAAATGGATACAACAACAATAGAATCCACATATAAACTAGTGCATTTATACATCAAATACTAAAGGAATGAGATCTTCATTAATTAATGTAAAAACCAACCAAAGATGGGACTTCCACATTCCACTCGACCATAGATTGGCTAAGCCAAATATCTCTTCATCCAATCATCCCTGTTCCATATTCCAAGAACGAATGTGGGACTCATAACGAACCAAAAAGAACCAAACAAGCATGAATGTTATCAGATTTCTCCATCGACACCATGAGGAGTTTTCCTATCTCCTACTATCTGAGGCTTTACCGCAATCCATAGTCTGAATCAATGATTACTCGGCCCTAAACTGAGACATAATCTATAGGATTTACCGTACATCTCATCTTGGGACTACTAGGCCCAAACAAAGAGCACCCAAATCTCAGGCTTTACCGCAATCCAAACCTGGATCACTAGGCCCTAAACCGAGGAAAACCACCTCTAAGATTTACTGTATATCCTGCCATTCATAGGTCAAGGATTCCTAAGCCCACCGAGGAAAAACACTATCTAAATTTATTGCAACACACAGTATGGTTCAGGGGTTACAAGTACACGTGTTATATAAATTCTGAGATCCACCTCACTTAGCTTCAAAATCATCTCGCAAATCAACAAAACTAAAACATGAGAAATCCACAACCCCATGGCTATTTAGAAATGGAAAGGCTAAGTTGAAAACACTACCACACCTGGTAAAACCCATGCCAAGACATAAAAGAACCACATGCAATACCATCCATGCTAGATCTAGCAAGGAAATCACACATGCAAATTAATACCCTAAAAGAATCCTACTATAGCTACTTTATTCCTGCTCCTCCTTGCTTGCTTCCCCCTTCTTATTTCTTTCTTGCCTTTCTTGGTCCAATACTAAAATGCTCCAAGAAACTATAAGTCTCCAAGAGTGTGTGAGAGAGAGAGAGAATAGAATGAGAGGCATAAGTGTGAGAAAAATCTTGCCAAATGATCATGAGAAGCCTTTTTATTAACAAGGCCTCTATTTTTTTCATTTTCCATTATTTTCCTTCATTTTCCTCCTCACATGCAACCTGTGACCTTTTATCTTCCTTTTCTCCCAATTTTTCATTATTTTCATAAATAAATTCCAATTAATGCCTCATTCCTTTCCAATGAATTTTCCATTGCCTTTGCCAATTTCCTTTAGCCATAATATCCGAAATGAACACCCTCTAGGATGTTTTTACCCACGTTCATCTTGGAATAATTGTCTCTTCAACCATGGTATTTATAATTTTTACATGGAATTTTAGCCAGGGATTTTACCGAACCCTCCCCCTTAGGGGAACACCGTCCTCGGTGTTCAATGACACATGCAACCAACAAGACAACTGAAGGAAAACATACTACCCATAGAGCGTTATAATACAACTCGTTGCAGTATTTACAATGACCACTGATGAAACATGAAAAACATACCGTTTACTGGAGATTTATAACATTTCTCATTATGGTATTTACAATGAAAACCATATATACAACCAACAAATAATCATACTTTCTATGGAGCTTTATAAATCTAGCTCAATACAATATTTATAGTAATATACATATATACACATTTTCTCAACCAAAAAATAAAAGGATATGATGCTTGTATCAACAAGAAATGAATCCAGAGGCTCACACCTCCACCCTCAAAGTAATACTAGGATTCACCTCCTTCCTAGGAATTTTAGAATCCACTGCCAAAGTCAAAGCTGCATCCAATGTCCAATGCTACAATCGTGTGCCACTGTACCATCAATGAACAATTACTGGCTCATTATTTGAGGATACACTCCCAAGGTGCATTTGATTCCATATGGAAATGCTAACGGAAAAAAAAATGCATCCCCAACCTTCCATTCTTTGATACACAGTCCCTCAAGCAATCTGGTAATCCCCTTCCATGAAATCACTCACCTTTCAAGTTCCGCGACATCCACCATTCTGATCGATCCATCCCTTGGTAAGGCTTCCTTGCATTGGAAGATACAAAACCAAGGCATATAACTTCCTCAAAACCATCATACCGGTCATAGCATGCTCATGGAAATCAATGGAAACTATTGGGTACCAATATCCCACAATGGCCCTACTCCTGAAGTGTTTTACCAACATACTATTGCATGTTCCAATTTATTTTGCTGATGCTGCTAGTTCTTGTAGTCAGTTTCAACCACCCAACCAGGCATGTTCATGCATTCCTGTACCAACCACATAATTCCCATTAGACTCAAAACGAATTGAAATAAACTAAAATCATAACTCATTCTTAGCTCTTCAATAAGGTACAC
Organism: Pinus albicaulis; assembly: GCA_034641835.2. NCBI lineage: Eukaryota > Viridiplantae > Streptophyta > Pinopsida > Pinales > Pinaceae > Pinus > Pinus albicaulis. The sequence continues at coordinate 1,527,186,797 of CM076581.1, read as the reverse complement.
TTGAAATCTCGTTTACTTCCTATCACAACAATTCAAACTAGCTGTTTGATCAAATCATCATATATAAACATATCACATATGGTTATCTCAAAACACAACCATCATAGGTCAAAATCATGACTCACATGCAATCATCATAAACCATAATCATAAATCACATGTAACCACCATAAGTCAGAATCGTAGATCACATGCATAATAAAAATGAAATAAATAACGATACTTATCCTTCATCAGTCCTTACTTCTACCTTTGTTCTTTTGTACACAAACCAGATCAGTTGCCACAACTGACAAACACCCAATGCCTTCTCTTCAACCACACACACATAGACATAGTGTACATCATGATACGTACACCTTCATATGACATTCAACACCATACAATACACGCACCCACATCGAAATATGAGACATACACCTAGACCCGGTGTGCAATACAACATAATACATACGCCTACAATAGCATACAACGAATACACCTACACATGGTGTATAATAAAACCTGATACATACACCCACACCAACGTACAACACAACACAATACATAGGACAACATAATGAACACATATGTCATGATACCAAAAAATACACCATGCACATACATAGTACCGCATGCCTGCAACACAATATGTACAATATGCACACAATACCAAACGTATACCAATAACGTATGCACACCATGTACACAGTACCACATGTACACCACACTACCTGCACAACGTGTGCACAAAATCATATTTACATGACACCACCTTCACAATGTGTACACAATGCCAGATGTACACCGCGCCACCTATACAATGTGTACAAAATACCACATGTACACACCACCACATGCATGAAATGTACATGAAACCACATGTACACAGTGCCACATGCACAATAGGAACACGACACCACCTGCACACACCACCACATGCACAACATGTACACAACACCACATGTACAATCATGCACACAACACCATATACAATACATAGCACCATATGTACAACACGCGCACAACACCATGTGTACCCATCACTGCATATACAACATGTACATATAACCATACATACACAACACCACATATCCAACATACACATAACACCATATGCACACAACACTGCATATCCAACATGCACACAGTACGATATGTACACAAATCTACATATCCAACATGTACATAACACCGTCTATACCTAGCACTGCATATGCAATATACACACAACAACATATATACCACATGCATATAACATCATATGTAAAAAATAATGCATATGGTACATGTACACATCACCATAGGTACAATCGCTGAATATATAATATGCACAAAATATACACAAAAATAGTACTGCACATCCATAGACCACACACTGCTTCTAGTGTCTTTCCACTATCCATGCTTATCCTAGCATGCCACGTATCACACTACTTTCACTTCACTGATGTACCCCTCAACATGACCCGTCCATAACATAAACATAGGCATAGTACAAGCATATAATATCAATTCATGTCTACATGATACTGACCTTATTGATCTGCCAGAGTTACTCTTCTGACTAGATTCCTCATAAGACCAAGAACCTCTTCATGCCATTCACCTGCATAAGAAATCATTCCTCTACAATAATAATCCTTGAAAACCCTATCATATAGTGACATATATGCATAGATACATACACATATATATAATCATTAGCATAAAAAAATCACAATCCTGTCAAACAATTGTTAGAAATATTGTCATTGATGGCAAAGAAAGCAAAGAACAGCAGCAGGGAATATGTACAGTGAAGGCAGAGGCAGAGGTCGAGTAGCAGAAGGCAGAGGCAGAGGTCGAGCAGCGCTGAAGAAGAAACAGGCGAAGGAGACAGGCGGAAGAATACTATTAAAGCGTAACAGTCAAATACAGAGGTAGAGTGAAACGGTCGAGAAGTGGAGGTAGAAGCAGCGAAGAGGCGTTAGCGCAGCAGAGGCAGAGCTGTTATAAAATTCCGAGAATCGCCCAAGCCGGCGGATACATTCATATGTATAATTCCGAGAATCTTTACCCGATGGGCGTTACATATAATACATAAACCTTATTCCGGGAATCGCTTAACTCCAGTGGCAATGTAATGCATATAATACAGAACCATATTCCGGGAATTGCACACTCCAACCGGCGTTATACATTTAATATAACACAAATATTATTCTGGGAATCGCTTAACTCCAGCGACAAAGTATATATATATATGTATATATATATACAAAACGTATTCCAGGAATCACATAACCCATTGGAAAAGTATACATATATATATGTTATATAAGTGGAGCGCTTTATTATAAGAACCAAGATTTATATGGTGGGACCCCTCCCTAATCGCATCGGAGCATCGCAGTATAGGTCAATCGGAACATCCAACCAAATACTTGCGATTGCGATTGAATCCCGGACCCGATGGGTGTATAAATGGTGGTTAATACATATTTGAATTCCGTCCTAATCGCATTGGAGCATCGGATTATAGGCCAATCAAAACATCCAACCAAATACTTGCGATTGCGATTGAAGCTCAGACCCGATGGGTGTATAAACAGTGTTTAATACATATTTGAATTCCGGCCTAATCGCATCGGAGCGTTGTAGTATGGGCCAATCGGAACATCCAACCAAAAACTTGCGAGTGCGATTGAAGCCCGGACCCGATGGGCTTATAAATTATGATTAACAAATTTTTCAGTTCCATGTTCCAATCGCATCAGCAAAATGCAGTGAAAAGTGGTCAATCGCATCAGAGTTAAAGTGGAGCATCAGAACATCACAACAGAAAGTTGCGATTGTGATTGAGATTCGGACCCAATGGACTTATAAACTATGACTTGATAGGTTTGAGTTTCGGAACATGTTAACAAAGATTTGCGATTGCGATTGAAATACTGGACCCGATGGGTTTATAAGCCACAACTGATATATGTTTGAAGTTTCGTCATAACAGTGAATAATTGGAATCAGAGCATTAAGACATCGATACTTTCAAATGGAAATTGCAGCAATCGCAATCGGAAGAAGTTGAGGAGTGATACATTGCATCGGAAAGATCGGCAAGTGGGCCCCTTAACGGGAGGGCGATTACTAATATACAACGATTGTGATATATTTCCGTTCTGCTTACGGAAATTCCACATCAACAAGACACTTGTTGTATGAAAGGCGTTGGAATATGCCTAGATTTAAAAGGCAGCAGTTACACCTCAGCAGAGGACAGAAAAGCAAACAGAGCATAAAAGAGATAAAGCACAGTCAAGGAAAAGACAAATGTGCAGCGATCCAAAAGGCTGTATGAGTGAGCTAGAGATCTCATTGTAATTAAATGTAAATATTTTTAATTTATTTATATTGTTGTGATGCATTGGCAAGTCTCTGGAGGAAAAACAAAGATTCCACTGTAATATTAAAATAAGCACCTACAGTTACATTTTTTTTTGAGTGAGCTGAAAAGAAATGAAAAGGAAGAAAGCGAAGAGGTATGGCTGTCCATTCCAAATTCTTTGAGGAATGCTAACATTCACAAGAAAATTCTTATAAATAATATCATCTAGATATGCAAGGGGATAGAGAGAGAGTAAATCCAGAGAAGGCAGAGTATAGAAGTGTAAGGCAGGGAAGACTAAAAGAAGAGCAGAAAGAGAAGCTACAGAACAGAGCTGATATCTGAGGTAAATCAACAAACATTTAGTTTGTTAATTTGAGTAAGTTGGAGCTTCCCTATCAAGTTACAGCTTGATAGCTGTCAGTTGTAGCTGACTGAGGTTGAAGCCTTCTGTAGGTTGGTGCCTATAGAAAATTGAAGGGAGTTGGTGCTTCCTTGCAAGTTGTAGCTTGCAGAATTGAGGTCGGAGCCTCTTGTAGGTAGGTGCCTGCAGAAAACAATGGTGGGAGGGAGTTGGAGCTTGCCTTTGCATCACAACAATAATAAGATGTGGTTTTCTCCCTTTATGGGTTTCCACTTATATTTGGTGTCTCTGTGCATGATATTTATGTATTGATCTGATATGTATCATCTGCTTAATACCTGCTGCTCTCATATTAAGTTTACTGCTATATTATACTAACATTTGCTGCTTACATTTGAAGATTACTCTCACATTAAATTGGATATGAAATGAAGGTGTAAATAAGTTTAATGAAAAGTTTTAAAAGATCAGGAATGTATTAAACTGATTCACCCCCCCCTCTTAGTTTAATTAAAGGTTCAACAATTGGTATCAGAGCCGGTTCCTTTGTTCAAGTCTAACAACTGAAAGGAGATCCTAGGTTCCCAAGATGGCTAGTAAAGAAGGATGCTCAACCAATAAAGCCCCTTTTTTCACTGGTGAAAATTATGCTTTCTGGAAAATCAGAATGAGGACATACATAATGTCTCTAGGAATAGAAGTCTGGGCTGCTGTGGAATTAGGATATGCCCCGAAGGCAAATGACACAGAAAAAGAATCAAAACAAGATTTTGTGGCTAATGCTAAAGCCATGAATGCCATCCTGAATGGATTTTGTGAAGCAGAGTTTATTAAAGTAATGCACAAAGACACTGCCAAAAAAAATATGGGATACTCTTGAAAACATACATGAGGGAGACCAGAAAGTAAACACTGCCAAACTTCAAGTCTATAGAGCCCAGTTTGCAAACTTAAAAATGAATGATGATGAAGACATTGCCAGTTTCTTCCTAAAAGCTGCAGAAATTATTAACAATATGAAAGCTCTTGGAGAAAAAATGCTAGAAAGTATAATTGTGCAAAAGATTCTAAGATCTCTTCCATCCAGGTTTAATCCAAAGGTGTCTGTAATAGAAGAAATAGCTGATTGGGAGACCTTGACCATGAACCAACTACTTGGAAATCTAACAGATTATGAAATGAGGCTCCCACGAAAGAAGCCAAGTACTAGGGAAGCAGCCTTTAAAACAGAAAATAAGAAAGAAGAAGAGGGAGACATATGCTCTTGCTTAGATGAATAAGAGGCAAAGTTTGTCAAGAAATTGGATAGAGGCTCAGGTAAATACAAATGTAAACTCCCCTTCATATGCTTTAACTGTGGAAGAGTGGGACACTATGCTGCTAAGTGTCCTCACAAGAAAATAAGGAATCAGGCTCAAGAGTTAGAGAAAAATAAATCAAAGAACTGGTAGAAAGGAAATAAGTTCAGCAGAAAATCCTTCTATGTTCAACAAGACAGCAGTACATCTGAAGATTTGTTGGGTATGTGTTATATTCTTTCCACGATTAGCCCCACGCGATGTATGTTGCGTCGGGTGTAGCTGGGGGGTCACGAGGGGCAAAGCAGTCCCCACCATTGGGGTCCGGGGACCCACTCATAGGCGGATCCGCCCATGGTTTTGTGCATGGTTTTGCACATGGTTTTGGGGTTCGATGGTTTTCGGCCCCTGGTAGTTTTTGTAGATCCGGTCAAGGGAACTACGGTTATGTTCTAATCCAGGGTTAATGGATTGGGGTTTATGTATGCTCCGACATGTATATATATGTGTTGTAACACTAAAAGGAATATAATGAAAAATCAAGCTGGTCGTCCCGATTTGGGATCCAGGGGAAAATCTCTGTGTTTATCTGTTTTATGTTTTATGCTCTTGCTATTATTTATTTTCTGTTATAAGAATCGTGTGTAGATATTTCTGTTCAGGGTTAAAACCTACATTTGGTATCAGAGCTGTTTCGGCTTCAAGGGGACGCCTTTGTTGTTGAGGGTTTTTTGCTCGGGCCTGTGGTAGACCCTATTCAGTGGGAGATCTGCGGGATCAATTATTGCGGTGAAAGAAGATGGCGAGCGGCGGAAAGATAGAGATCGAGAAATTTAATGGTCAGAGTTTTGAGTTGTGGAAACTCAAGATGGAGGATCTGCTGGTGGATAAAGATCAGTGGATCGCGGTAGATCCAGGGACTAAACCAACGGCGATGTCAGATGAAGACTGGAAGAAACAATTTAAGGCAAGACAAATACGGAGAGGCAATCTGGGATTCCATATTTGTTGGTCGGGTCTGGGCACGGGCGAAGAACTCATGGGAAAAGCTAGGGACTTTGTACCAATCTAAGTCTCTAGTGAATAAATTTTTCCCAGGAAAAAGCCGTATAACCCGAGGATGAAGGATGGAGACTGGGTGACGAGCATCTAAACGCCTAATATCAGGGTAGTCACCACATCTGATATTAAAATCTCAGAGTGAAGATAAGCACGCGCTATGTTCTCTACCATTCATGGGACACTGTTATTGCAATATTAGGTAGCAATACAACTACCTTGAATTTGATGACATTGTCTCAAATTTCTTTGTCATTTCTGAGAAATGAGACAGAGAGAAATATGGAGGGCCGAATGAGATGCCTCCTTTTGGGGCAGACGAGGAAGGTCCCAGAACAGAAACAAGAATAAGGTTTCGAGTGGGAGATCTAAATCTAGAGGGAGATCTAAATCTCCTGGAAAGTTTGTAAAGGTGTGCTGGAAATGCGGAAAGGAAGGGCACTAAAAAAAGGACTGCAGATCTAAAGCTCCTGAGAAAGGAAAGGGATCTGATGATGCTCCTTCTACAGAGGCAAAAACCACCTCGGATGAAGGTGGGGATGTGTATTTGGCTTCTTCTTCAAATACACATGTAGATCAAGAGTCATGGTTGATTGACTCAGGTGCATCCTTTCACTTCACTCCCCATAGGGAGTGGTTCTGCGAGTATGAGAAATATGATGGTGGTGATGTCTTCCTAGGGGATGATAGGAGGGCCAGAATCATCGGACGTGGAAAGGTCAAGCTGAAGCTGCAAGGTGGAAGGATTAGAACACTTCCCGGTGTTCTGCATATTCCTGCATTGGCTAGAAATTTGATTTCTGTAAGCAAGATGGATGATGCAGGTGTAAAAACAGTGTTCGAGAAAGATGCCTGCAAGATGGTTCGGGGAGCACTGGTATTAATGCGGGGAGTTCGGACTGAAACTCTATACAAGCTACAAGGTAGCACTGTTATTGATGGGTGTAACAGTTCTGTGGTTCCTGAAAGTGGGACGGAAAGTCTAGTTGTCTCTGGAGAAAAGACCATGCTATGGCATCAAAGGCTTGGACATATTGGAGAGAAGGGCCTTCAGATACTACATAGAGATGGTATGGTAGAAGGTATGTCTAATTTTTCTCTGGATTTCGATTTCTGTGAACATTGTGTATATGGGAAGCAGAATCGGGTGAGTTTTCCTTCTGGTGCTAAGAGGGCAAACAAGATATTAGAACTTGTGCACAGTGATGTGTTTGGACCTGTGTCAGTTCCATCACTGGGAAAGTCTGTGTACTATGTTTCATTCACAGATGACTTCTCAAGGAATACATGGATATATTTCTTGAGGAAGAAATCTGAAGTCTTTGACAAATTTAAAGAATTTAAGGCTCTGGTGGAAAACCAGACAGAGAAGAAGATAAAGGCGTTGAGGACAGATAATGGTGGGGAGTTCTACAAGAAGGAATTTGAAGAGTTCTGTAAAAAGTGTGGTATAGCATAGAAGAAGACTACTCCATACACACCTCAGCAAAATGGAGTTGCAGAAAGAATGAATAGAACACTGATGGAAAAGGCAAGAAGCATGCTCAGTGGTACCGGGTTAGGACAAGAATTCTGGGCAGAGGCAGTGGAGACTGCATGTTACTTAGTTAACAGATCACCTTCATTATCGTTGGAGGATAAGACTCCACATGAGGTATGGACTGGTAAGAAACCCTCTCTTTCACATCTGAGGGTATTTGGATGTGATGCATATGTACATGTTCCAAAGGAGAAAAGGAACAAGTTGGATAATAAATCTGAAAGGTGCATCTTTATTGGGTATAAGGATGGTTTAAAGGGTTACAAGCTTTGGAACCCAGAAACAAGGAAGGTTGTGTACAGCCGAGATGTGGTGTTTAGAGAAGTGAAAGATGTTGTTAAACATGAAGTCCTACCAAAGGAACCTGAGAAGATAGAGCTTGAGCTAAAGGAGGATGAATCAGACTCTACAACAGAAGAAGACTCAGAAGATGAAGAGCCACAAACTCCAACTTTGAGAAGATCAGTTCGGGAAAGAAGGCAACCATAAAGGTATAGTCCATCTGCTTTCTGTTCAGGTTTTGCCTTAACTATAACTGATGATGAACCCAGAACTGTCAGGGAGGCAGTAGATTCAGAGGATGGAAAACTCTGGAAGGAGGCCATGGTTGATGAAACGGCATCCTTGCACAAAAACAATGCATGGGATCTGGTGGAGCTTCCTACGGGAAGGAAGTCACTCCTGAGCAAATGGGTGTTTAAAAAGGTGATGAATGTAGAAGGAAAAGTGGAGAAATACAAAGCTAGGTTGGTAGCAAAAGGTTAGTCCCCTGTGGTTTGGAAATGATTTTAAGGGACAGGTTTTTCTCGTTGCCAAGGTTACTTCTATTAGATTACTTTATCCGCACGCCATTTGATTTTGAGATATGTCGATGGATGAAATAGTGTGAAGACACATTTCTTCACTGGGATCTAGAAGAGGAGATTTACATGAAGCAACCTGAAGGCTTTATGGTGAAGGGTAAGAAAGAACTAGTATGCAGGTTGAAGAAGTCTCTGTATGGGTTAAAACAGTCACCAAGGATGTGGTATCAGAAATTTGATACCTATATACGTGGACTTGGCTTCACCAGAAGCAAGGAGGATCACTGTGTTTATTTTAAATTAATTGGTGACCGTGTTATTTATTTGGTCTTGTATGTGGATGATATGTTGTTGATTGGAAATGACAAAGAAATTATCCAAGATTTGAAGACCCAACCGTTCTCCAAATTCGACATGAAGGATCTTGGTGCTGCAAACTATATTTTGGGCATGGAAATTAAGAGAGATCGGGCAAAGAGGAAGCTCTGGTTAAACCAGAGGAAGTATGTCGAGATTATATTGCAGAGGTTCAATATGCAGGATAGTAAACCGGTGAGTGTTCCTATTCCTGTAGGTGCAAATATTTCTGCTGAACAGTGTCCCAAGACACAAGAAGAAGAGGAGGATATGTCCCGTGTTCCATATGCAAGTGCAGTGGGTAGCCTGATGTATGCAATGGTCTGTACTAGACCAGACATTGCACATGCAGTGGGAGTATTGAGAAGGTTTATGTCAAACCCAGGGAAGGAGCATTGGACAGCAGTGAAGCGGGTTTTCAGATATTTACGTGGCACTAGTGATTATGGCTTGTGCTACCGGGGAAGACCAGGATTGGAAAGAATGTTGGACATTCGTGGTTTTGTTGATGCAGACTGGGCTGGAGATCTGGACCAAAGAAGATCTACAAGTGGGTATGTGTTTAGCCTATTTGGAGGTGCAGTCAGTTGGATGAGTAAAAGACAGTCTGTAGTGGTGCTTTCAACTACAGAGGCAGAATACATAGCAGCCACTCATGCAAGCAAGGAAGCAGTTTGGTTGCAGAGATTGTGTTCAAGTATGGGGTTGGTACAGAAAGCTATAAGGATAGACTGTGATAGCCAAAGTGCAATTTTCTTGGCTAAGAACCCTGCTTATCATTCAAAGACAAAGCACATTGATGTTCAATATCACTTTGTTAGAGATATGGTTGAGGCTAAAAGGGTGTTGCCGGTAAAGGTGGACACTTTGAAGAATGTTGCAGATGCATTGACGAAGTCTGTGAGCACTCAGAAGTTCTCTTGGTGTAGAGAAACAATGGGTGTTGAAGAATTGGGCAAATGACTACGCTCTCTTGTGGCCCCCCGTGGAAAGAAAACAACAAGTGGGAGAATGTTGGGTATGTGTTATATTCTTTCCACGATTAGCCCCACACGCTGTATGTTGCGTCGGGCGTAGCTGGGGGGTCACGAGGGGCGAAGCAGTCCCCACCGTTGGGGTCCGGGGCAGCGCCCCGACCAAAATTTGTTTTTTGTGCGGACCCACTCATAGGCGGATCCGCCCATGGTTTTGTGCATGGTTTTGCACATGGTTTTGGGGCTCGATGGTGTTCGGCCCCTGGTATTTTGTAGATCCGGTCAAGGGAACTACGGTTATGTTCTAATCCAGGGTTAATGGATTGGGGTTTATGTATGCTCCAGCATGTATATATATGTGTTGTAACACTAAAAGGAATATAATGAAAAATCAAGCTGGTCGTCCCGATTTGGGATCCAGGGGAAAATCTCTGTGTTTATCTGTTTTATGTTTTATGCTCTTGCTATTGTTTATTTTCTGTTATAAGAATCGTGTGTAGATATTTCTATTCAGGGTTAAAACCTACAAGATTCAGATGAACCCTCAAGTGAAGAAGGAACCTCCGAATTCTTATTGATGGCCATAGAAGATCTTGAAGGACTTCTGCTAAAATATGAAGAAGAAGAAGGGGAGGTCGACCTTGAGGGGGAGCTAAGAAGTGCTCTGGAAGAGATTGACAGACTCAAACTGAAGTGTAGAAAACAAAATGAAATTCTTCTTAAGTATGTAAGAGAAGAACAAAACTCAGAAGTCCTCATACAACTAAAGGTAGATCTTGAAGAAGCCAAGAATATAGAAGACATGTTACTTCAGCAAATCAAGGATAAAACCCGAGAACAAGAGAAACTGGAAGAAGAAGTAGTATGTCTTAGGAAGAAACTAGAAAATGCTCAAAGGACAGTGCTTATAAACTCTTCTCAAACAAGCTCTAGTAAGTTGAATGAAATTCTGGTTTCTCAAATATCCCCAATGATAAAAACAGGAATATGCTATGAAGGAGAATCGAGTAAAGGCAAAGAAAAGGAAAACAAAAATATTATTTTTGTAAAAGCAAAGAAGAATGATGAAGTAGCTCAAACAATTCCTACAAAAGAAGAAATCACCAATAAGGAAGACAGAGATCAGAAGAAACCACTAGTAGCAAAGAATGTAATAAATACTAAGACCCCTGACTATGTAAAAATTGGAAACCATCAAAGAAGATTCTTCTCTCCAATGAAGAATGCCACCTGTTATGTCTGCCACAAGTTGGGACACATTGCTCCATATTGTCATGCAAGAAGGAGTAATTCAAATCAGCAAAAGATGCAAACATTGAAGAGACTGCCTCAAGCAAACAAATGGAAGAGACAAACTTACATCAGGTATGCAAATATCTTCTATGGTTACTACTTTTATTGCAAGGAATTTGGTCATAAAATCATTGAGTGTAGAAAGTATGGACAAATATTGATGTTTAACACCTCAAGGAGGTTTATGATTCAAAGAAATTTCGTTCATACTCATAACTCTGCAAAAATTAGGATCAAATGTTGTGTATGCAATCAAGTTGGACATATACCTTCCAAAAATCCTCTAAGAAAATGTAGTCCATCATCCCACAAAAGGTACCAAACAAAAGGGTGCTTCCAGTGGATAAAGAAGGAGAATAAATGTGACCTGGCCCTAACTACTCAAGACCTAAAAATCCAGTGGTACCTGGACAGTGGCTGCTCAAAACATATGACTGGAGACAAAAGCAAGTTTATAACTCTTGATGAAAAGAAATCTGGCAATGTTACTTTTGGCAATGATAAATCAGGTAAGATCAAGGGAAAAGGCTCATCACAAGACAGATAATAAAGAGGAAAGGCCTGAAGGATGTACTATTTGTATATGGGTCAAAGAAAATTTACCGAGTGTCACGATGTGTGACAAAGGTCAGAAGTTCTCTTTTAGAGCACAAGATTGTGAAGTCGATCAAGCACAATAGGAAAGACTCTCAAACCAAAGGTGTTCGGAACAGAGAGTAATGTTTACACAGTAAAGAGGAGAATGAAGCTTGCCATCTTAAGAAAACTTGAGGAGTCATGGCAGTGGCATAGGAGAAAGGGAGACATCTCAGCCTTTCTCGACCATATCATTAGACTGAGAAAGAAGAAAGCTGTCAGAGATATGCCAGAAATAAAAAGGCCCTCAAACACAATATGCAAATCTTGTCAGTTGGGGAAACAAACTCGCACATCCTTTAAATCTAAAGAAGAGTTATCAATAAGAAGACCACTGCAACTTGTGCACATGGATCTGTGTGGACCTGCAAGAACTAAAACACCAAGTGGAGAGTCCTACTTTATGCTGATAATAGATGATTTCTCCAGAATGACATGGGTTGCTTTTCTCAAGAATAAATCGGAAGCTCTGGAAAAGTAATATCTAAAGAATTAGCAAGTTTAAAATCAACCTGGATGCCAAAATGAACGTATCGTATAGAGGAGGAGAACGATTATGACTTGTATGGACTCATGCAATGAACATGGCATAAAACAACAATTTACTATTTATGGTGAACACCTCAAAGGTAATGGAAAAGAAGAGAGACAAAACAAAGATTCGTCTGCTCAAATTTCCGCAGCTATGATGCAAGAGAATAACATTACTCAAACCTTTTGGGCAGAAGCTGTACACACAGTAGTACATATTTTAAACAAAGCTCATTTAAGACCTAACAGTGACAAGACACCTTATGAGCTATGGCATGGTAAACCTGCATCAATCAAGCACTTTAGAGTCTTTGGTAGCAAGTGCTACATAAAGAGCAATGATGAAAATCTGGGGAAGTTTGATGCAAGAGCAGATGAAGGAATACTCTTAGGATATGCATCCAAGATTAAAGGATATAGATGCTACAACAAGACTATTAGAAAAATTGTAGAAAGTATTGATGTAAGATTTGATGAAGAACTTCCAAATAGGACAAGAGATATAGACTGCCGCAGCCATCCTGAAAATCATGAAGAAGAGGACCAAGATGATGAAGAAACGAACAAAACATCAGAAAATGCTGAACTGAACTCAAAAACCCCCTCAAGATACACTCAAAAGAACCATCCAGAAGATCAAATCATAGGAGACAAGAGTGTAGGAGTGCAAAAGACTTGCAAATAACCCATTTACGTACTAATGACATGATGGAAGATTGTTATCACAAATAGAGCCAAAGAAATTTGAAGAAGCCAGCAAGGACAAGTATTGGGTAAAAGCAATGAATGAAGAATTGGACCAAATTGAGAAGAACAATACCTGTGAACTAGTTCCTAGACCTATTGAGAAAAATATCATTGGTTCAAAATGGGTATTCAAAAACAAAATGAATGAGCAAGGACAATTAATCAGGAATAAAGCCAGGCTGGTCTGCAAAGGATACTCACAAATTGAAGGACTTGATTATGAAGAAAAATTTTCCCCAGTAGCCAGAATGGAAGCTATTTTAATGCCCCCTGCATTTGCATGCTACCAAGACTTCAAGGTATATCAAATGGATGTAAAGTCTCGCTTTAATGGATCTAGAAGAAGAAGTCTACATGGAACAACCAGAAGGCTTCTCATTGACCGACAAAGGAGACTATGTGTGCAGACTGAAGAAGGCCCTATATGGACTAAAACAGGCTCCTCGTGCTTGGTACTCAAGAATGGATAAGTATTTGCAAAAACAAGGCTTTAAAAGAGGTGGAGTAGACAAAAATCTATACATAAAAGCCCATGAAGATGAACTCCTGATTGTTGTAGTGTATGTTGATGACATTATGTTCGGAAGAAAAAAATATGAACTAGCAAAAGGGTTTGTTGATGAGATGAAAACAGAGTTTGAAATATCTATGATTGGAGAGCTTAGTTTCTACTTGGGACTGCAAATTCAACAAAAGAACGCACCTTCATCTCTCAAGAAAAATACTTAAAAGAAATGCTGAAAAAATTTAAAATGGAGGACTGCAAACCTGTGACAACACCCATGATCACGGGATGCAAGCTGTGTGCTGATGATGGGACTACAGATGTAGATCAAAAACTCTACAGATCCATGATAGGAAGCCTATTGTATTTGACAACATCAAGACCAGACATCATGCTAGTAGTAGGACTAGTGGCAAGATATCAAACAGCACCTAAACAAAACCATCTTCTGGCAGTAAAAAGAATACTTAGATATCTACAAGGAACAATACAGTATGGAATTTGGTATCCTAAAGGCAAAAGCTTCACTTTAACAACATACACAGATGCAGATTGGGCCAGCTGTGTTGATGACAGGAAAAGTACAAGTGGAGGTGCTTTCTATCTAGGAGAAAGTCTGGTGGCATGGTTAAGAAAGAAACAAACATCCATCTCTCTATCTATAGTTGAATCAGAATATATAGCACTAGCAGCATGTTGTACAAAAGTCATGTGGATGAAGCAGACTCTACAAGACATGAAGGTAAGCATTAATGAACCTATTTCAATCAAATGTGATAATACAAGCGCTATAAGTATATCAAAAAATCATGTGCTTCACACAAAAACTAAGCATATCCAAATCAAATATCATTTTCTCCGAGAACAAGTAGCTCAGAAGATAGTAAAGTTGGAGTATGTGCCAACAAAAGAACAGACAACTGATATATTTACCAAACCTCTTGCTAGAGAATCATTTCAATATTAGAGAGATAAACTAGGGGTAGTATATGCAGATACTACTCTCTAATATGAAGAGAAAGCAGAGTCTCAGGGGGAGAGCAGAAACGAAAATATCATTCCTAAAGGAAATCAGCAAGCAAGGGAAGCATAAAATAGGTCCACAGGATCAAAGAGCTATAAGATAATATTCTCAGTATTATCAGCATTCAGCGTGAAAAAGCCACAAGGACCTTTCAGTCATTAAATGCATCATCCCTGTCTGCAATCTATCACAGATTACAAACAACAGGCACTACAGATGAAACACAGCTATAAAACATATATTGGATCACTATATCAGACAGAGACAAAACGAATATTCAAGTTCAATAATCCTTAAAGTGTTCTCTCAACAAGTCCTATACAACAGTCTGGAGCAGCAGGGTACAAAGTCAGAAAATGGTGGTCTAAACACAAATCAAAGAAAGGAAATGCAACAACAGAGCCTATACGGAGAAATGAGGCGCCATCCTTTGCCGTTGATGTCAAAGGGGGAGGAAGAGCAAACAACAGAAGAAAGGATTCTAACAGGCAAACAGAGGAAGTGTATTACCCAAGTCAAAGTAAAGGGGAACAGCAAGAAATATTCATGGCAAAGAAAGCAAAGAACAGCAGAGGGGAATATGCATGGAAGGAAGGCAAGAGTAAGAGGTCGAGCAGCGCCCACAGAAATTGTGCAAAGGAGACAAGGAAGAACACTCGCTAAAGCGTAATGTTGAACACATGGGTAGAGGAAATGGTTTGTGCGCGGGAGGCATGCTGAAGAGGCGCAGTTGTTATGCGCAGCTGTTATAAATTCTCGAGAATCGCACCAAGCCGCCGGATACATTCATATGTATAATCGAGAATATTTACCTGATACACGCGATATAATACATAAACCTTATTCCGGGGAATCGCTTAACGAAGGCAATGTAATGCATATAATACAGAACCATATTCCGTGAATCGCACACTCCAACCGCGTTATACATTTAATATAACACAAATAATATTCTAGGAATCGTTTAACTCAAATAAAAGTATATATATATATATATATATATATATATATATATATATATATATATATATATATACAAAACGTATTCCAGGAATCGCATAACCCATTGGCAAAGTATACATATATATCAGTTATATAAGTGGAGCGCTTCATTATAAGAACCAAGCTTTATACGGTGGGACCCCTCCCTAATCGCATCAGAGCATCGTAGTATAGGTCAATTGGAACATCCAACCAAATACTTGCGATTGCGATTGATGCCCGGATTCGATAGGTGTATAAATGGTGGTTAATACATATTTGAATTTCGGCCTAATCGCATTGGAGCATCGCAGTATAGGCCAATTGGAACATCCAACCAAATACTTGCGATTGCGATTGAAGCCCGGACCCGATGGGTGTATAAACGGTGGTTAATACATATTTGAATTCTGGCCTAATCACATCGGAGCATCGTAGTATGGGCCAATCGAAACATCCAACCAAAAACTTGCGATTGTGATTGAAGCCCGGACCCGATGGGCTTATAAATTATGATTAACAAATTTTTCAGTTCCATGTTCCAATCGCATCGGCAAAATGCAATGAAAAGTGGTCAATCACATCGGAGTTAAAGTGGAGCATCGGAACATCACAACAGAAAGTTGCAATTGTGATTGAGATTCGGACCCAATGGACTTATAAACTGTGACTTGATAGGTTTGAGTTCCGGAACATGTTAACAAAGATTTGCGATTGCGATTGAAAGACTAGAATCAATGGGTTTATAAGCCACGACTGATATATGTTTGAAGTTTCTTCATAACAGTGAATAATTGGAATCAGAGCATTAAGACATCGATACTTTCAAATGGAAATTGCGGCAATCGCAATCAGAAGAAGTTGAGGAGTGATACATCGCATTGGAAAGATCGGCGAGTGGGCCCCTTAATGGGAGGGCGATTACTAATATACAACAATTGTGATATATGTCCGTTCCTCTTGCGGAACTTCCACATCAACAAGACACTTATTGTATGAAAGGTGTTGGAATATGCCCAGATTTAAAAGTCAGCAATTACACCTCAGCACAGGACAGAAAAGCAAATAGAGCAGAAAAGAGATAAAGCACAGTCAAGGAAAAGACAAATGCGCAGCGATCCAAAAGGTTGTATGAGTGAGCTGGAGCTCTCATTGTAATTAAATGTAAATATTTTTAATTGATTTATATTGTTGTGATGCATTGGCAAGTCTCTGGAGGAAAAAAAAAGATCCCACTGTAATATTAAAATAAGCACCTACAGTTACATTTTTTTTTGAGTGAGCTGAAAAGAAATGAAAAGGAAGAAAGCGAAGAGGTATGGCTGTCCATTCCAAATTCTTTGAGGAATGCTAACAGTCACAAGAAAATTCTTATAAATAATATCATCTAGATATGCAAGGGGATAGAGAGAGAGTAAATCTAGAGAAGGAAAAGTATATAAGTGTAAGGCAGAGAAGACTAAAATAAGAGCAGAAAGAGAATCTACAGAACAGAGATGATATCTGAGGTAAATCAACAAACATTCAGTTTTTTAATTTGAGGAAGTTGGAGCTTCCCTATCAAGTTGCAGATTGATAGCTGTCAGTCGTAGCTGACTAAGGTTGAAGCCTCCTGTAGGTTGGTGCCTACAGAAAATTGAAGGGATTTGGTGCTTCCTTGAAAGTTGTAGCTTGCAGAATTGAGGTCGGAGCCTCCTGTAGGTAGGTGCCTGCAGAAAACAGTGGTGAGAGGGAGTTGGAGCTTGCCTTTGCATCACAACAATAATAAGATGTGGTTTTCTCCCTTTATGGGTTTCCACTTATATCTGGTGTCTTTGTGCATGATATTTATGTATTGATCTGATATGTATCATCTGCTTAATACCTGCTGCTCTCATATTAAGTTTACTGCTATATTATACTAACACTTGCTGCTTACATTTGAAGATTACTCTGACATTAAATTGGATATGAAATGAAGGTGTAAATAAGTTTAATGAAAAGTTTTAAAAGATCAGGAATGTATTAAACTGATTCACCCCCCCCCCCTCAGTTTAATTAAAGGTTCAACAACAATGACATTCATACACACATATATACATATAAACATTAGAATTAAGAAATCATGTTCCATGATGACCTTGTCAGACATGACATACATACATACATACATACATACATGTATATATAAAAACATCAAAATAATCATGATCAAAACACAACTTCTATAAATCATAAGGTCCATGTTAGGAGAACTTCCTTTATTCGTGCACAACACGCACAGTGGTGAGAACAATAGTTCCCAATACAACTAAGGCATATAATACCTCAGATCCACATTTTTTACCTTTTCCTATTACCTTTCTCATGACTGTCCCGCCACCACCCATTTACACCAATGGACTCAACCAATTCATTCAACTTTCATGATCTTACCTTTAGTTT
The DNA here is from genome assembly GCA_034641835.2 of Pinus albicaulis. Lineage (NCBI taxonomy): Eukaryota > Viridiplantae > Streptophyta > Pinopsida > Pinales > Pinaceae > Pinus > Pinus albicaulis. The sequence goes on along the minus strand of CM076581.1, from coordinate 1,527,168,915 downwards.
CCCTTATACATGCACCGAGCTTCATCTGAGTCTTGCATCACCTATTGGGTTTCATTCAGCTCTCCCAAATCTCCATTAACTTCTACCTTTCCCAACCAATTTCTAAGAACCAAAACATAAAAGGAAAGAAAAATAAACAAAATAAAAAAACTATGGAAAACCAATAGCAATACGACACCACGAACAAAGTCGCATGATCATGCACTAGACACAATCAAGACCACAAATCAAGTGCAAACAAATAAAAAGTTCGAAAGCACAAGACTTAGCAACAAACACCATGACCCAATCCCCATGGTTCCCAATGCTTCCAAAGGAAATCTCAACCTTGGTCTTCTTTAATATTTCATGGCATTCTCTTGCCATGTAATCCCCTACATCATACTGCCATAAATACATAACTGTCAATGCATAAATAAACATAACAATACACCAGTTACCTTATATTATTGTGCCAACATGTTTCCTTATAACTAAACATGTGCACCTATCAAGGAACTCCAATTCTTCGATGAATCCATCCATATATGGAAATCAATTTTTATACCTGTCAAATACACGTTTACGAATATAGCATATATCCACATAATGTCAAAAAAATTCAAGGTTAAGAAGACTTACTGTTTCCATGCAAAGCACTCATTTGAATGGAATTAGGGTTTCCAATCATATCCCAAGGAATTCTTACCCAATTAATTTCTTTTACCATTTATCTTGCTATAATTGAGTCTTTCTATATGCTATCACATCACCCAACTATTATTCATATAAACAACTCAAGGGTTACCTTGTCATCCTAATACCAAGCATGTTTCCCTGCAATTGTTCACACATGTCAATCACATGTTCCAAATATCAAGACATCATATCTATTAACTAAAATCAACCTCTACCATGACTAACTGCCATGTCATAATCAACTAATAGTTAAAATCATAATACTACAACCATCACCTACTTAAACTCAACCATATATCACTTGCCTCAACACATATGTGTTAGTACAACCATATTAAAACAATATCATTCCTTCATGAAATATTATAGATACAAAATCATATCATATAACTAATAAAACATTCAAACAACATATAAAATACATAATAAACACCAAACACTCAAATACCAAATAGACGATGTAATCAAACAATCAAGCACCAAGTAGACTGTTGATTTTTGTAGCATCAAATCTGATTCAACCTTGAAATTTTATAGAGAGGCTAAGACAAATGTATTCTCCAAGACCCATAAATAGTTTGGGGAAATTCCACCTGGATATGGCTTAATTAAAATAATTAATCAATTATTAATATTTCCTAAGTATAAATTTAGGAAATATGATTAATTAAAAAGTATTAATTAAGTCAGGTGAAAATCTTCTAGAAAAAGGCATGCCTCAAGTCTTAGTTAATATTAGCCATTGATTAAGTTTTAATCGTGGTCATTGAAGTCTTAACGAGAGATTATAAGTGAAATCGATGGGCACTTGGAGAACACTCTTGGAGAGATCAAATTCACTTGCAGATTGATTTCCAGAGTAACAGCGCTGGGTTTCGGGAGAGAGAGTCAATGATCTTGTTATAGTGAGAGAGGGGAAGAGATACTAAGGCTGGAGGAATATTTTCTAGATATAGTGAGTGCAAAGAAGAGAGGAAGCAAGTGACACAGAGAGGCAATGCAGAGGCAGCACAAAGCTTCAGAGGAGATCCATATTTTTCTGGGAGACATAGCTAATTCAGTGCCAGAGGACATAGTCAAAGACTGGAGGGCTAGGAGGGTCAATTTTATAGAAAACGATTGATAAGATAGAGAAGGTGACACAATTTATAGCTATTTGGAACAATACTGCGTAGGATGACGCAGTGACTACGCAAAGGCAGCAGTGAGCACCTCATCCGAAGCCTAGATCAGTGTCGGATCACCAATTGTAGAGTGAGATTTTTCTCACTAAATTATTGTAAGATTTACTCTGTATGGTTTGCTATATTTAGATTAACCATAGACTTGTACTCAGAATTTACTACTGCATAATATACAAACCCTTAGATGTTGCATCAGTTTTCCCGCATAGGATTTTTCCAGGGACTTTGTCCAAAAATAACTGAGTTATATGTGCATGTCTTTCCAGTTTGTATTTATTCTGCTATATTTATTTTGTGAGGGATGAAACGTATTGATTTCGATATTTATTGTAGAAAAAAATAATATATATATATATATATATATTTATATTTATTTATTTATTTCCAGTTTAATTAACAAATAGAAGAAATTTAAACAATTGCTGCAGTAGGATTCAGGGTCTCCCAATTTTCACTTGGTATTAGAGTGCAGATAAGAAGCAGAGGAGCTCAATTGTATAAGGAAAGAGGGAGCTTCGAGGCACTGGGTAGGAAGTTTCTCGAAACCCCAGGAGGTTGCACAACCCATTAGCCAACATGGAATATTTTGGAGGAATTTTTTTTCCTCTAAGTGAGTCAATAGAGAACAAAATTTCCAGATCAAAGATTGTCAGAGAAATATGGAGAAGCAACATTTTTCTTGCAGAGTAGATCTTCAGCTAGGATGAGGTTATTTTGCAGCAGTTGTTGGAAGAATAATGTCAAAAGGGAGGAAGAGCACACACTAAGGGAATTCTTTCCTCTGGGAACTTCTAGCCAAGAAGTTCAAATTCTCCATGTAGACTAGAAATAGCCATGAGCATATTTTTCCACTCCAGTAGGGAGTGCATAGAGCTAGTCAAAAATTAGACAGAGGAGAAGAGGTTGAGCTCAAAATTTCAGGCAAGATGGCATCAACAAGGTTGAGAGATCAAGACTTATTGGACGGTTAAAAAACTATGTGATCTAGAAGACCAAGATTTCTTGTCTTCTAGATGAATATGATCTCGAAACCTATATCAGTTCAATGGTAGTTGTACCCACAGACCCAGATCAACATAAATACTACAAAAAGGAGATGGAGAAAGCAAAGAGGTTGATAAAGAGGTTGATTATTGATAGAGTTAAGGATCATGTAGTGTCTCACATAGCTGGAAATGACATTGCCAAGAAGATGTGGGATGCCCTTGCTATGCTATACCAAGGATCTTCTGAGTAGTGGAAGATGTATTTGGAGGAGAAGTGTACCAGGATAAAAAAATGGGAGCATATAGACCCCTTACTTACTAAACTTTGGGATATCCAAGATCAATTGTCTAAATTTGGGTCAATTCCCCAACCTACAAATTTTGTACGATTTTCCCTGAATAGAATTTTAGAGGAGTGGCAAGTTTTCGTCTTGAGTATCCTAGAAAAATAAAACTTGCTAGATTGGGACAAAATGCAGGCATATCTATAGTAGGAGGAGATGAGGCAAGACTTGGTGAAGAGAACCATAGGAGAAAACATCAACAGTGGGATGAACGAAGTCAAGGAGGAGGAGAACACAACCATTGCATCAAAGGGGTAGCAGGAGCAATGTAGAAGAAATAAGGACATTTCAAAGGTGAAAGGCTTTAGATGCGGTGAACTTGGTCACTACAACACCTAGTTTCCTCTCAGGAAGAGGGAAAAATAGGAGAAGTAGGATCAGTGAGCTGCATCCACTCAGATAGATAGGTTGTCCTCCAGACTCGAGGAAGAGTTTTCCATGACCACTGATATACCTCCAAGAGTGAGGTGGGTTGATTTTGTTTTGTAGCCCTAGAGAGATACAATTGGGAAGGATCCTTGAGGATTCCACCTCTTGGATTAATACCTTGCTATGAGATCCCATATTAGTAGTAGAAGGATGGACCAACAGCAGTTGGTGCAGTCAGGTGCTAGAAAGACAGATATAGTAGTCGGTAGCAGTCAGAGACTGAGTAGCATAGTGCAGAGTCAACTGCACCGAAGAGGGTTTAGTGACAATGTATAGACTATAAAAAGTCAGGACTCGGGAAACAAATGCATCAAACTAAACACAATTGGTTCAATATGATGGAAACATCTCAGTTGTAGTAGTAGTATATGAGAGACAATTGTAGATGTTTCAGTGGTAGCAACAACAAGTTGCAGTATAGATGCAGTAGTTGGATGTAATATTTCAAAATAGGAAAAACAGGAATATCAAACATACAACTGGAAAATGCAGTAAAATCAATACATCAAGAACATGAGAAAATAATTGAGCCATTTATTATGTATGATAGCAGAAAATGAAGTACAATACCTTGAGGGGAAATGACACTCAAACTAGGCAAAACAAGCCTGAAATGAACCTATACATCAATACATAAGAAACTGTTGCTACATAAACTGTTGGGAGGATATGACTGGGCACACCTGCTAGAAATAACTGCTGCTAGAAATTAGGAATGCGTAGATATTTTTATAGGGTGCTCAGAAAATGTCGAGATCAGAGATCTGGGCTTTCTAGCACAATTCCAAGATAACCCAGAAAGGGTTTCCGGAAATACCCAAGATGAAAAATGTATCCCTAGTGATGAATTATGCTCTCCAGTTGGGTAACTACTAGGAGGTGGGTGATATGATGAGAAAATAGCTGATACTCCTCCCTCATGACTTTTTGGATGAAGGGCTACTCCCCTCACTGGAAAATAAGCTCAAAAACTTGGGTTATCAACCCTCCACTGAAACTGCCCTCCTGGATTGCGTAATTCCTGAAGGAGATTGCACTGCTGAAGGTGACTGAATATTGGCCTGATTCCAGATGATGGAATGTAGCTCAAAGGAACCTCTCTTGAGTGGGCACTCAAAGTCCCCCAAGGATGAGGCCGGTATTTCCACCTGAAAACACCCTTATGCTAAACAACACAGCATACTCCGCTAAATAGCTGAAGCGTGCAGAAATTCATAAAATACCATACATAAAAAATATTCAGAATCCTTTCTATGGCTTCCATCCCTTTCCTTATATGCTTTGTGAGCCTCCTCCCCTTTGACCCCACTCAATAATGATGCTACTCTCATAGAGACTTCCTCCCATTATGATTGCGTTGTCCTCCACTATCTCCACTACCTCCATGACTATGCTGTTTGTCAATCTTGACTCCATCCATATGCATTGACCCCCATTCACACCAAGGAGTGATTTATTCAACTAGATACACTGATCCACATTCACATTAGAAGTGGTTTTATTCCTACTAAAGAGAATTATGGGTCCCTCTACCCTCTTGTTCATCTATCTTATTGACAAAAACAAAATTTAATATTCTAACTAGCTAAAAGATAATTAGGAATATTACAGTCCTCCCCTCCCATATGTTGCTTTTCCTCAAGTAACTGCAAGGATGGATGCTGCAAAATATTCTCTCCTTCCCAAGTAGAATCCTCATCTGGTAGATTCCTCCATTGAATCATATATTCTTTAATCACCCTGTTCCTTAGCTACCTCTCTCAAGTATCCGAGATATATTTTGGTTTTAAAACCATATGGCCCTCATCATCAATAGGTGGGGTATCCATAGTAGAAACTACATGTTGTCCAATGGCCTTCTTGAGGCATGAGACACGAAAAATGTTGTGTATCTTACTCCCAATGAGGAGCTTCAACTCATATGCTACTTCTCTAACACGACAGATCACCTTGTATGGCCCATAGAAATTAGGCTTAAGCTTCTCCTTTAGCCTAGATTTCTTGTAAGGCTAAAGACGGAGATAGACCAAATCATCCACCTCAAACTGTCTCTCCACCCAACCACGATCTGCATACAACTTCTGCTGATTTTGGGCTATAGCGATGTTGTCATTAAGAGCACAGAGTATATCTTGACTCTCTTGGATCCACTCTTTGGCTCTAGGAGCATTTCTTGCTCCAAACATCACATCAACAAATGATGAAGCATCATACCCATATAGAGCATGAAATTGATACATATCGATTGACATATGAACTGTCGTATTGTAACAATACTCTCCCAAATGGAGCTAGCGCACCCATGCTCTCTGCTACCCTGAAACATAGTTTCAAAAGTATTCTTCCAACCACCTGTTTACTATCTCTATTTTCCCATCTGTCTGGGGGTGATAACTGGTACTCGGTGTCAACTCGATACCCACCAAACGAAAAATCTCCTGCCAAAAGCCACCCATGAAGCGGCTATCTCTATCACTGACTATGGTATTAGGAAGACCATGAAGTCTGAAAACATCTCCAATGAAGAGCTCAGCCACTTTTGAAGTCGTGTACTGTGAATAAATGGAAAATAAATGTGAATAATTTGTTAGTTGATTAATGACCATAAAGATACAATCCTTTCCCTGTACTGCTGGAAAATCGGTAATGAAATCAATAGAAATTATCTCCCATTTCCCTTCTGAGATAGGAAGTGGCTGTAACAACCCTAGATTATGGTTGTTCTATCCTTTTTTCTGCTAGAAAACTGTGCACTCCCTGATGTGTTGGAGAACATCCTCCTTGAGACCCTTCCATGAGAATTGATCCCTAATGGCCCGATATGTTTGTGTGAAACCTTGGTGGCCTGAGTGTGGTGAATCATGTGTTGCATGAAAAATATTATCCTTGAGCTTAGAATATCTTTTCAAGAAGATCAGATCCTGGTAATATATGATCTCATTCGTTACTCTATACCTCTCATCAGTCACCTGCCCATCTAGTATCTCACATGTGAAGCGGTCTTTGGAATACTCCACTAGTAGCTGGGCCTTCCAATCTGTATCCACACTCATCAATGACAACATTGATGGTATCCATGATAAGGAATCAACTATCACATTTCTCTTCCCTTTGACATATTCAATGTGAAATTCATATGCCTGGATTTTGCTAACCCATTTTTGTTGCCTCTCTTGGAGCTGCTTCTGTTCAAGAAAATACCGAAGATTGTTGTGATCAGTCTTCACTCAGAATCTGTTGCCCACCAAATACTTCCTGAATTTGAACAATGCATTCATAATAGCCAACATTTCCTTATCATATATGGGATACAACCTCTCATAAGGCAGCAAATTCCCACTCTCAAAAGCTATGGGGTGGACCCCTTGCATCAAAGTTGCTACAATTCCCTCTCCTGAAACATCACATTCTAGCAAAAATGGCTAGGTAAAATCTGGTAATACCAACACCGGGAAACTTCTCATCACCTCCTTGAGCCTATCAAAGGCCCTTTAAGAAGTATATTTCCAACCAAATAATCCCTTCTTGGTCAGATCTGTGAGTGGTGCTGCTAGTTGGGAGAACCCTTTGAAAAACTTCTAGTAGTAGGTGTGGATTCCTACAAACCCCCGAATTTATGTTACATTCTTTGGCTCTGGCCAATCCCTAATTGTACGGATGTTCTCCTCATGGACCCTTAATCCATTCACTCCAATGATGTGGCCCGAATAAAGCATCTGAGTGAGCTCAAGCTCACATTTAGAGAGCTTAACAAACAATTTATGCTCCTCCAGAATGTGTAATACTATCTTAATATGCTGCAGATGCTCCTACCATGTGCGGATGTAGATAATAATGTCATCAAAGAAAACCAGCACAAATTTCCTCAACTGACCATGAAAGATGTGGTTCATACAAGACTGAAAAGTAGTTGAAGCATTGGTTAACCCAAAGGGCATCACTAAGAACTAAAAGTGACCATAATGACATCTAAGTGCAGTCTTGGGGATATCCCAATCACTTACCTTGATCTGATGGTACCTCGACCTCAAATAAATATTTGAAAAAACTTTGATCCCCTTAGCTCATCCATCAACTCATCGATCCTAGGAATTGGGTACCTATTTTTCATTATCTTCTTATTCAAGGCTCTATAGTAAATGCACATCCTCAATGTACCATCCTTCTTCTTCACCAAAACTATAGAAGAAGCAAAAGGACTGGTGCTGGGTTGGATATGTCCTAAAGCCAAGAGCTCCTGATTAGCTCTTTCAATATCATCCTTGTAGGCTTTTGGATTCCTATAGGGTGTGGTGATCACTACTTGTATCCCCTGCGCCAACTCAATAGTATGCTCAAACCCCCAGTCTGGTGGCCTTCCTAGTGGTGTATCCCCAAATACTGTATAATAGTAGTCTAGAATAGACTGCACATTTGGGTGGACTGGTGCACCCTTTTCTCCTGCCTCTAACACACACAATTCTACTTCCCATTCTATGTCTCCTCTACACAAATCATCCTCCATCCTATGTGCTGAGACTATCTGAGGTGGGTAGGTGTGCATGCCTCTGATCATTTGGTGATTACCGCTTTTCTTACCTGTCCATTCCATATCCAAGGTCTCCCAATACTTGGTGACCTTCCCCAGTGTGATTAACCATTGTACACCCAATATCACATAGGTGTCAAGAATATCAACAACAAATAAGTGATCTGTCAATGTGTAAGTCGCGAAAGTGATAGTCAATGCCGAAACATACTTCACACACTGCATGGTTCTAGCTCCTGGAACCAAAACTGAGAATCCCTCAAAATCATCTATGGGAATGCCTCTCCTCTGCACTAATTGGGTATCAATAAAATTGTGGGTAGCTCCATTTTCTATCAATACTGACACCCGCTGCCCCTGAACAGTGCCTCGGACTCTCAATGTAAGATACTTGGGAACTCCCCACAAAGTTGTAATGGTTCCCCCAGTTGGAGAAAATGCTCCATTTCCACCTCCTGGTGGTGGTGGATCTCCTCCTGGTGCTACAACGCTAGTATCGCATTCCAACCCTTCATCTTACTCCTCTTCACTATCAGAGAATACCTCAATATAATGTGCCTTTTCAATAGCATACCGATGCCTTGGTGCCCATGGTTCTTTGAAAGTGAAGAAATGCTTCCTCCTCCTAAAATATTTTTGGACATCATCACTAAGAGATCCTTTGTCTTGGTTCCCCTTTGAGGGAGGAACCTTCATATCCTTCCCCTTTTACTAAAAGGAGGGCTTTTGTTGGAATGGAGCTCTTGCCCTTGGAAAATTATATTGTAATTCTCCAGCCCTCTCAATGGAATCTTGGAGTGTAGTTGGTCTAGTATATTTCACCAACCCATGCAAAGGTTCTACTAGCCCATCAATAAAAATATATACTCTTCTAGCTGTAGACAGATTTGGTACCATGACTGAAAGTTTCAGAAATTCAAAGATATAAGCCTTCACATTTCTTGACTTCTTGAGCTTAGATAGCTCAACAAAGTGTGCCTCTGGATCTCTTTGGTCAAATATTTCTTCCAACCTCTGGGTGAATTCTGCATATGCAATCACACCTGCATGTCCCTTCAAGATGCAGTGTTACGATATTAATAGATTCAATATCTAAAACTTGGTTCAATTGGAAATAGATGTCTAATTTCTCTACCCAAGCCTTGGATGTGCACTTGGGTGACCCATTAAAATAAGGTAGAAAGAATCTACCCATAGTATGCTGTAGATCATTGTTCTACATGTACCCTCCACTTCTATTGTTATTACAGGGTCTTCTATTATCCTTGATCTGATAGAACTCTTGGAAGTTCAGATGCTCTTTGAACCTTTGAAATTGAGATTCATATTCTAGGAATTAATCCTTAAGAGCCTCCTGCTCTTGGGGTCCTCCAGCCCCATTTCTCACTGCTAGGAATGTAGGCATGGTGGAGCATTGTGAAACTTGCAACAATGCTGGTTGCTCACACCAATGATGTGAGGTGCCGAAACTTTCTCCATGTTGAAACCATCTTGGGGTTTCCTTCTGTCTTTCCAGCCTTATCTCCTTGATTTATTTGGAAATATCTTTCATATTTTGGAGAAGAAGTTTTGGAAACTCTTTTTCATCCATTGCTCCAAATGTTATAAATGTAGTGCCCCACAGGCTGAGCCAAGATTATGCTCTGATACCACTATAATATTACAAAATAGGAACAATAGGAATATTTAAAATAAAACTAGAAAATGTAGAAAACATAAATACATCAAGAAAATGAGTAGATCATTGAGCCATTTATTACATATGATAATAGAAAATGAAGTACAAGATCTTGAGGAAAAGACACTCAAGCTAGGCAAAACAAGCCTGAAATGACCCTATACATCAAGGCATAAGAAACTGTTGCTACATAAACTACTAGGAGGCTATGAATGCACACTCCTGTAGGAAATAACTACTACTAGAAACTAGGAATGCATATATATGCTGATAGGGCGCTCAGAAAATGTCGGGATCAGAGATCTAGGCTTTCTAGCACAATTCCAAGATAACCCAGAAAGGGTTTCTGGAAATACCTGAGATGAAAAATGCAGCCCTAGGGATGAGTTACACTCTGAAGTTAGGCAACTACTGGGAGGTGGATGATCTAATGTGAAAATAACTGATACTCCTCCCTCCTAACTTGTCGGATGAAGGGATTCTCCCCTCACTGGAAAATAGGCTCAAAAACTTGGGTTATCAACCCTCCACTGAAGCTGCCCTCCTGGATTGCACAATTCCTGAAGGAGACTACGCTACTAAAGGTGGCTAAAGATTTTCTTGATACTGGATGATGGAATGTAGCTCAAAGGAACCTCTCCTGAGTGGGCAATGAAAGTCTACCCAGAAGCACCCTTTTGCTAAACATCACAACAGACTCCGCTAAACAGCTGAAGTGTGCAGAAAGTCATAAAAGACTGTACATAAAGAATATTCATAACCCTTTCTATGGCTTCCATCCCCTTCCTTATATGCTTTGTGAGCCTCCTCCCCCTTGTCCCCACTCAATAATAATGCTACTCTCATGGAGAATTCCTCCCATTATGACTACATTGTCGTCCACTATCACCACTACCTCCATGACTGTGCCATTGATTTGGTCAACCTTGACCCCATCCACATGCATTGACCCCCATTCACACCAAGGAATGATTTATTCAACTATTTACACTGATCCACATTCACATTAGAAGTGGTTTTATTCCTACTAAAGAGATTTATGGGTCCCTCTACTCTCTTATTCATCTATCTTATTGGCAAAAAAAATAAAATTAATATTCTAACTATCTAAAAGCTAATTAGGAATATTACATTGGAAGCAGTATGCAGGGTCAACAACAACATAGATGTAGAAAAAAATCATAGTTGCATAGTATTTTTTGGGAAACAGTAGCCAGACATCAGCAACACAACAGGAGATGGTGCAGAATCATAGTAATTATATCAGGAGGGAAACAATACTAGAGCACATTCCTCACTAAGAGGGAGCACTGATTTTTGCAGCATCAGATGTTCTCTAGCCTTGAGATTTTGCGGAGAGGCTAAGATACATGTATTCTCAAAGACCCAGAATTCATTTGTGGAAATTCCACCTAGAGATGGCTTAATTAAAATAATTATTTAGTTTTTAATATTTCCTAAGTCTAAACTTAGGAAATATGATTAATTAAAGGTTTGAATTAAACCAGGTGCGAATATTCTAGAAAAAGGCATGGAACGAGTCTTACTTAATCTTAGCCATTGATTAAGTTTTAATCATGTCCGTTGAAGTCTCAACGAGATATTATAAGAATAAATCGATGGGAACTTGGAGAACATACTTACAAAGATCAAATTCACTGGTAGATCGATTTCCTGAGTAGCAGTGCCGAGTTTCTAAAGATAGTGTCAGTGAGATCATAACAGTGAGAGAGGGGTAGGGATATTAAGGCTAGAGGAATATTTTGCAAATCCGGTGAGTGCAAAGCAGAGGGGCATCAAGTGCCACAGAGAGGCATCAAGTGCCATAGAGAGGCATTACTAAGCTTTAGAGGAGATCCATATTTTTTCTGGGAGATAGAGTTGATTCAATGCCAGAGGCCGAAGTGAGAGACCAGAGGGCCAGGAGGGTTAATTTTCCAGCCATAGAATGATCATATAGTGAAGGTGATGTAGTTCCTAGCCGTGTGATACAGTACTACGTAGGATGATGCAGTAACTCCACAGAGGCAGTGCAGAGCAACTTATCTCGGGCCCGTATCTCTGTCAGATTGCCAATTGTAGTGTGATATTTTTCTCACTAACTTGTTTTCAGATTTACTCTTTATGGTTTTCTATATTTATAGCAATGTCATAGAGTTGTACTTAGAATTTACTACTGCATAAGATACAAACCCTCAGATGTTGCATCGGTTTTCCCACATTGGGTTTTTTCCAGGGACTTTGTCAAAAAATAACCGATTTATTTGTGTGTGTGTTTCCCGATTTGTATTTATTCCGTTGTATTTATTTTGTGATGGATGTAGCATATTGATTTCGATACTTACAGTAGCAAACAATAAATAAATTTTTCATTTTAATTAACAAATATAAGAAATATTACTAGTTGTTGTAGTAGGATTCGGGGTCTCCAAATTTTCACATAGACAACATAAGAAAACTCACACCTTAATGTATTTTAGTGGAGGCTATCTTGTCTACATAATCAATCTAGTTAGCATGATATAACTTCACAACAAATCAACTCAAACCTAAATAAGGTCATGATATCCATAATAGTAACTAGCTAACTTGTTTACATCACAAACTCATAAATAAATGCCATTCATGCATAACAATCACAAATGCATAATCAACCTAGATTAGTACAACACAATGTCACAAATAAGTCGACTCATACTTGAATGTCATAACCCTAACCATCTGCATAGGCTAATCCAATTTAGCATGATACATATAAAATCAATATATTAATGTTATAACCCTAATCATCAAGTTAACTAACATATAACAACGATAAATTAGCATATAACATGATCATTAACAACATATAACATAATAATTTAGCTAACTACAAGTTAACATATAACATATTCACCAACAACATATAACATAATCATCAAGTTAATACCATGCGTGACTAACCAATGCATGTACATATGATCGCTAATTAAATAACATCTATGCTGTATGTAACCATAAAATCAACATAATGAAAGGCATACACATAACTATAATGCATATGACTACATTGATCAACTAGAATTTATCACATATGTAACCATAATAATAATAGAATGACCAACATATAAGTAACCGTAATGCTTACAACAACCATGAATCAAAAACCTGCATGCCAAGAATAAAAACTTGTATGATGATATTCTCTTACCCCATAGTCCATTGTTGCAACTTCACTTTAATGATATGCATCTCCTACTCTATCTCAACCAACACATTAGCATCATAACATACCAATATCATCATGATGACCTAATTTCATACAATTACCTTATGCACAAAAATCTCAATCAAACCAATTCAAACTTGACTATATGCATCCACTTGACATGTATAAACAATCATGAACGACAAATGCATATTCAACATATGACATCACACAAGCAATAATACAAAGATAACAACGAAGCATGACCAATATGTAACCCTACCATAAGAAAGAAATGCATCTACAATATGTAACAATATGTAAGAAAGCATGCACATAAAATACACAAGCATGAGCAACACATAATCAGTCATACACTCATGAAAACATGTTGACAACAACACCATCAACATTTGCATCGTGACACCACTGCCACCATGGCCAACACAATACGAATGAAACAAGCACATACACCATAGGTATGAGAAAAAAATATGCAACCAACAAAAAATCATGACCAACACACCACCCATCCAGTACAAGGGTTGAACCATGCTCTGATACCAATATTTAACACCCTCCTCCCACATCTACCCAAGTAACCAACCAACCAAGGTAAACATGCGACGAGAGGCTATTATAATGAGATTCAACCTCCTAGGAGACCTTAAGGAAGTGGAAGATATGGAAACACAACATACATACCTTGTACAACAACAACATCCCTAGAAGGTAACCCAACCTTTTAGGCCTCTTACCCCTCGGTCACACTGACCTTTTGAATTCTTTGAGCCAAAGGCATAGGCACATGCTTGCAAGCCAATGTCTAGGAGTCTATAGATGTAGGAATAAAAATTCATGTTAGCATCCAGGGCCCCAATTCCTCAATTATGTGCCATTGTCCTCGAGATTTGAGCCACCTTTTCAGGCCTAGAACCCAGTGCTATGCCCATAAATTCATGAAAAGTTTAGAGATGATAAATAAGAATAGGACAATGATACGAAAAAAATCACATCAATAAGAAATCATTTGGACCCCTACTAGCCATGACAGGAATTCTGTCAAACAAGTCACAAAAATTGAAGCTACAGGTGTAAACAACAGATATGAGCATAGGGGTCTCATACTTATATGAAAATCACTAAGAATCATTGCTCCCTTACATCATTAGCTGCAATGCAATCTATTTGACCATATATAAATTGTGCATTCATTTATAGGTAAAAACGTGGATAGATACATACATCATCACTAATAAAATACATGCTTATAACCAACATAATAGAAACAAAAATACGATGGATACAACAACAATAGAATCCCAATAATAACCAGTTCATTTATACATCAAATACCAAAGGGATGAGATCTTCATTAATGAATGTAAAAACCAACTAGAGATGGGACTTCCACATTCCACCTGACCATAGATTAGATGAGCCAAATCTTTCTTCAGCTAATCAACCCCATGCCATATTCCAAGCATGAATGTGGGACTCATAACCAACCAAAAAGAACCAAACAAGCATGAATGCTATCAAATTTTTTTTCCTACACCGTGAGGAATTTTTCTGTCTCCTAGTCTCTTAGGCTTTACTGCAATACAAAATCCGTATCAGGGATCACTAGGCCCTAAACTAAAACATAATCTCCAGGCTTTACCATACATGCCATCTCGGGACTACTATGCCAAAACAGAGAGCACCCAACTCTCAGGCTTTACCGCAATCCAAACCCGGATCACTAGGCCCTAAAACAAAGCTAACCACCTCTAGGATTTATTGTATATCCTGCCATTCATAGGTCGAGGATTCCTAGGCCCACTGAGGCAACCCACTATCTAACTTTACCACAACCCACAGTCTGGTTTAGTGGTTACTAGGCCATGTATTATATCAATTCAGAGATCCACATCAGTCAAGTTTGAATCCATCCGTCAATTCAGATAAACCAAAACATGAGAACTCCACAACCCCATGGCTATCTGGAAATGACAAGGCTAGGATGAAAACACTGTCACACTTGGAAAAACCCATGCCAAGACAAAAAAGAACCGTATGCAATACCATGCACGCCATATCTAGCAAGGAAATCACACATGCAAATTAATACCTGCAAATAATCCTGCTGTAGCTGCTTGATTTCTGCCCCCCCTTGCTTGCTTCCTCTTTATTCTTGCTTTCTTGCCTTTCTTGGTCCAATACCAAAATGCTCCAAGAAACTCTAACTGTCCAAGAGTGACCGAGAGAGAGAGAATATAATGAGAGCCATAAGTGTGAGAAAAATATTTCGAACTGATCATGAGAAGCCTTTTTATTAATGTGGCCTCTATTTTCTTCATGTTCCATTATTTTCCTTCATTTTACACCTCACATGCAACCTGTGCCCTTTCACCTTCATTTTCTCCTAATTTTCCATTATTTTCATAAATAAATGCAAATTAATGCCTCATTCATTTCCAAAGCCTTTTCCGTTTCCTTTTCCAATTTCCTTTAGCCATAATAACCGAAATGAACACCCTCTAGGATGTTTTGTCCAACATTAAGCTTGGAGTAAGCGTCCCATCAACCGTGGTCTTATATTTTTTACATGGAATTTTAACCAGATTTGTTACAGAGAGACTTATAATTTGGAAATCGTAACATATTAGTGACAAGAGGAAGGAGTTCACTATCTTTTACCTTTTTATTTTTCTATTTTGTAACTATACTACTATTGGGGAAGAGTAGCACTGTCGTGGAATTGATGCTCATGATGCTGAAATTTGCTAGTTTATGAGGTAATATGTGTTTTTATGAGTTTGGCTTTAAGTTTTATTCTTTAATATTTGTTTAACATTGAAATTTTATGTATTATTGAGGTATTATCATGGCATGTTAGCACCTAAGTAGATATTGAATAATGAATGCTTGTAGAAAGACCCTAGTTCATAGTTGATCCAAGGCTCAAGTTTTAGCTAAAAATTGAAAGTGCTCTAAATTGCTTCGAACTTGAATGAACAGATAGAGTTCATCGCTAGGATTCTGGTGCAAGTTGTTTCATCAAAATCTGAGTTCATATGGTTGAGTTATTATCTGCTATTCATTTTCCAAAATAGGCAAAAAATGAGCAGAACAGGTACAATGCTGATGTGGTAGGCATAGTCAGAAGTTGCAGGAACATACTCTATTAAAATCCAATGGTATTGTGCCAAGTGGCACCACCTGATTCGTCGATGATGACTAGGAAATGAATTTTTTTAATTCCTAAGTCTAAGTTGAATTTTATTTAAGATGGAATCTCATTATATGGTGGCCAATGGGGAAGGGCCACGTGGCATGCCATGTACCCCCCTCATGGCAACAGGTTGGAAGGTTGAATTGTGGGTCACATTGATATGGACTAAGGTATGGTGGGATTGTTGGATATATAATATGTATTATAGTTTTAAACCTACACACACACACACACACACACACACACACACACACATATATTAAAGTTTAAACCCACCTCTCGACGGATTTCACCAAAGATGGAGGACCACTACCCAAACTTGAATAAGGTTTAAAGTTGGTGGATTTGACAAGATTGGTGGAAGGATGACGTTATAAGTTGACAAAAAATATTATGGTGGGGTCGGGGCTTGAACCCCTGATCTCTTGCTCGCAAACCAACCGCGATATTGTCTATGCTACTGGGTGTTTCTAACTCCTATAGAATTCCGCATACATTTGAACTAAGGTTGCCAACATTTCGGGGGTTGGAGGGGGCCAGCCCCTCGGGCCATCCCCCTCCGCATGTGGCCATAAGCCAAAGACCAGGCACCAAAGAAAATAAACCGTCGGATATTAACCACGTTTAATTAATGTTAAGAAGTGGCTTAATTTTGATAAAACACAATTAGCGCTTAATACATGCTTAACTATTAAAACAATCGTATCCACCCAAATTACATGCTTAGTAATAATTAATTTGAAATTAATGCTGGCGGTTTTTCTAGAGGTGCGCCAATTTTGGCGGCATTTCTAAATTTAGAATTTTAACTGGCAGTTTCTCTAGTTTTGGAGGAGAAATTGGGGCAAAAACAGTTTTGGTCATAACTCACTCAATTTTTGACCAAAATGAGCTTAATAAAAGTCATTCCTAGCTAATTTCCATGTTGGGAACTCAATGGAGTAGGTTGCAGAGGAAGAAAAGGTGATCTACAGGTGTTTTAGTAAATTTGAAGATTTTTGAAGGCTTGGGAAAATAGGTGTTAGGGTCATTTCCAGAGCATCCAGAGTCCAATTACAACAAAAAAAAATCATTTTTGGGAGATTATGATGTTATAAAATCATTGGAACAGGTTCCAATAGGTTCTGAAGGTTGTAACAACAATTTGATCACACTTGAAGCTAATACAAAGGTCACACTATGAAGTTGGACCAAGGATATGTAGCTGAGGATGGGTGAAATCCTTTATCAAAATTCTCTGTGTTAAGCTCTGTTATATGTGCTTGCTATGTTTACTATTGCTTCTATTATGTCATTTAAAATTATGATTTTTAAGCTTATGAAAAACTCATAATTTCACTAAGTACACTGTTTAAACTCATGAAGGATAAGTAAAGAAAAACAAATAAATGTTTATATCTGAAATGAAACTCACACATCATTAACTAGCAAGTCATTTTAGATCAAGTTGGTATCAGAGCACAAGTTTTCTTTCTTATTTTACTTGAAGAGTTTTTAATAGTGAAAAAATACTGATGCTTACAAGATTGAGATTGCAGAGAGGAGAAGGGAAGCTAATGATAGCTAGTCCAGAAGTTAGGACAAGAAGGAAGAAGGCTGAGATAGCAGCATCCTTACCCAAAGGAACACTCAAGGAAACAATTGAAGCACAAGAGGCTAAAGTGGTTGAACTGATACAAGTTGTAGAGATAGAGCTTGAATCAACAACCAAAATGTCAGGTCTTGAAGGAGCTCATGAAAATTCTGAGGAAGAGGATGTCAAGAAGGAGTTCAAAGAAATGAAAAAGATGGTGAAACTTATGTATGAATATTTTATGGAAAAGGAAGCTGGAGAAGGTTCAAAACACCCTTATAAATAAGAATATTAAAATAGTAAAAAAGGAGGAAGAGAGGAGCTCAAAAGCTAGTGGTGGAAAACCACCTCCTTCTCCTCCACCACCATCATCATCATCCTCATCCGCATCTTCAACTTCCAAATCCACTACAAAAATTCATACCCATACTAATTCCAATATCCCAAAAGGTAAGACTCTATTAATCAAGATGGACATCAAATTTGAACTTCCTACACATAATGGAGAAGTTAATGCTGAAAAACTAGATAATTGGATTCGTCAATTAGAAGTTTACTGTAGAATTCAAAATTTTCAAGAATAATTTATTAAAATCCAATTGGCTTCATTAAGGCTAGAAGGAGCAACATTATTTTGGTGGGATGCAAAGACACAAGAGGAAATGCACATCCATGGTAAGATTTCCATTACTTGGGTCGAATTCATTTCTTCCATTAAAAGGAAATTCTATCCATTAGCCTATATGCAGAAAGCAATAATGAGTTGGAAAAAATTTAGACAACTAAAAGGTCAAAGTGTCCAAGAGTATACACAAGAGTTTAGGAAAAGGGCTTTATTACTTGGAGTAGACTTAAATTCACAAGACACACTCTTGAAGTATATAGGAGGCCTACATTCCTTATTAAAACATGATATTCTCATGTTTAATCCAAATAACTTAGATGAAGTATGTGTGAAAGCCACACATCTTGAAGCAAACGGTAATTTTTTTTTTGAAGAGGCTAGTAAGAAGAAGCTATTCAAGGGTAAGGGAAAAGAGAAAGGAGGAAAATGGAAGGGAAAGAAGAATGCAAGTGCAAAGCAAGAAGGGGAGAAAATAACATGCAAACATTGTTCCAAAGAGGGGCATGATGAAGCTCACTGTTGGCAACTACATCCCAAACTAAGACCAAAGAAACCAAATAACAAAGTGAAAAAAAAGACGACTTCCATCACACAAAAAGATCTTGGATCTGATTTAGGAGATGAAACCAATATAGTTGCCATGGTTAACAAAGGAAAGGAAGCAATTTCAAGTTATAGTACTTCAAACAGTCACAATAACACTTCAAATGAGGATACAAGGATAGAATTATTACATGTTAGAGTAATTTCTAATCATACAAATATTGATGCCTTATTTGATACAGGGTCACAAGCAAACTTGATTTCAGAAGAATTAGGTAAAAAAATGAACCTTGAAACTATACCTCATCATAAGCCATACCCTTTGGGTTGGATAGTTAATAATGAAAATTTATAGGTGACAAGGAAATGTATTTTCATATTTTCTATTACTACAAACTTTGTTGATGAAGTTGAGTTAGATGTTATACCACTTGATATTTTAGGGATTATCTTGGGTAGTCCATATTTGTATGACAGGAAAGCGGTATTCTACCATTATGAGAACAAATATCATTTGATCAAAGATGGGGTGGAGTATATTGAGAGCTCATCGAAAGAAACTAAATATATCTTTAGTTAATGCAGGGAAAATGAAGAGGCTAGTAAATGCAAGTAAAAATATTGTGCTTCTTATGATCAAGAAAAATAAAGATGTTAACTATGAACCTTTTGAAGGATGTGATGACAAATTTAAATCTGATTTTTTTGATGTGGTAAGTTAGCATGGCGAGATGTTTCAATAACCAAAGGGGTTTCCACCCAAGAGGGGAATTCAATATGAGATTCAACTGCAACAGGATGTTCCACTTCCGAATATTGGTATGTATCGCATGTCAATCATGGAAATCAAGAATAAAATACAAGAGTTTCTAAGCAAAGGTATCATATGCCCATCTACTTCGCCATGTGCTTCTCCAATAGTTTTGGTTCCAAAGAAGGATGAGACTTCACGCATGTGTATCGATTTCTGTGCACTGAACAAAATCACGGTAAATAATCGCTACCCACTTCCACACATTGATTATTTTCTTGATCAGTTAAAGCATGCAAATTATTTCACTAAGTTATATTTGAGAAGTGGTTATCATCAAGTTAGGATAGTTGAAGAAGACATTTGGAAAACTGCTTTCAAGGCTAGACAAGGATTGTATGAGTGGTTAGTTATGCCATTTGGCTTAACAAATGCACCAGCTAATTTTATGAGAGTGATGAATGATGTAATTAGACCATTTCTAGATGACTTTGTGATTTTTTACTTATATGACATACTCATATTCAACAAATCAAGAGAAGAACATGTCATGCATGTGAACAAGGTACTTGATGTTTTGAGAAAAGAAAAATTGTTTCTTAAGATGTCAAAGTGCGAATTTGGTAAGACTTCATTGGTATATTTGGGACACATAGTTGGAGGAGGTGAATTGAAGATTGATCCTTCGAAAGTTGAGGTCATTTTGAATTGGCCCAAGCCCAATATAGTTATCGAGGTAAGAAGCTTTTTAGGGGCAATACAATATTGGAGGAAATTTATTGCTATTTTTTCTTCCATTACAACACTATAACATGCATTTAAAAGCATAAAGAAAGTATTCCATTGGGGAGATTTGCAACATAAATCATTTGATGCTTTAAAGAAAAAGATAAGTTCTGCACCGTTACTAGCAAATCCAGATCTAAGATAGCCATTTGAGATCCAAACGGATGCAAGTGATTATGCTATGGGAGCAGTGCTCATGCAACATGGTAAGCCTATCTTATTTCATTCTGAAACTTTTAGTGGAGCTGTGAATAAATATCCTACATATGATAAAGAGTTATATGCATTGGTACAAAGTGTAGAGAAATGGAAGCATTACTTGATGGGAAAAGAGACCATTATCCATATCGACCATATATAGAAATTATATACAAGATGCATGTATATATCTAGATTCTACTGATCTAACAATATTTATCTTCTTGCTAAATACAGAATCCTTCCACTGTTAATATTTTGCGGAAATTTAAAAAATCAATTGCAAACACATGAAGCAATAAAAAAATTCACACATAACGTAGTTGTTTAACGGGAAAGCCTAAATCTAAAAACCCCAACTATCATATATTATGTATCATGGAGATCATGTAACAATCTCTTACAAAGCTTAGTACATCAAGCTCTCAGTACAATCAATCGTCACACACTAATCAGAAGAAATCTGCAAATCCATGCACTGATTTCTTGCCACCTAATAGCCTGCCTCCACTGCGCAATCCTTGCTGAAGAAGACCCTTGAATGAATTCAAACCTACCTTGCTTGCACTGTGCAATCCTCATTGGCAACTCCAATGTGTGTGTGTGGTGCAATCAATGCATCAATATAGTCACAACGGATAGTGCATCTCACCCTTTCACCTATCTCTCCACTGGGACTCCACTGGAACTGACATGCACTGTAGTTAACTGCTGTATTTTTTCAGTTGATTAATGAGCTATTAGTTGTGGATTAATTAAATAATTAATTCACTCCACTTTCACTAGTGTATCATTCAGTTAGACTAGATACAACTAGCTCAATTGAGTTTAACTCCATTAACTGAGTTAAACTAAATAACAACTCCATGAACTATTCCAACTCTATCATAACTTTTCCACTTCAGTTATAACGAGTCCTCCATGCATGAACCACCAGTAAACCCTTGGAATTGCGTAATTCTTTCAGCCCACTGATTTTCCAAATCTGCACACTGAAATAAAGTGCTCCAAGAGAATAAGTTGATATTTAGAGTCTGATTATTATTAAGGGCTAATAATAATCAACACTTATATTTTTAGATCGATGATATATAAATAAACTTCACCCAATATTCTAAAAATAGCATTTCATATATTTTTCCAACTTGACCAACCATCAACAAATAGCATCCTGCAAATTCTGAAATATGATCACCATGTCTAAAATTAGACATAGTCTAAAAATAGACTTACACCTAAAAATAGCTTGCAGGCCCACTTAGTGAAGGTGACTGATTTTCACTAAGCTCATCATCTTATTGAATCTAAACACTCCCTCTCAACAAGATAGGGATTATCCTTCACTCCGATCCTGCCTCTATGGTATTCGAATTTGCTCCTACCGAGTGCCTTCGTCAAA
The DNA here is from genome assembly GCA_034641835.2 of Pinus albicaulis. Taxonomy (NCBI): domain Eukaryota; kingdom Viridiplantae; phylum Streptophyta; class Pinopsida; order Pinales; family Pinaceae; genus Pinus; species Pinus albicaulis. Next base: position 1,527,146,809 of record CM076581.1, on the reverse strand, counting down.
ATATCTGCATCCTGATCTTCTGTAGGAATGTACTGAAGCAATATGATCTTTCGATGCACACAATATCTGATATGATGATACTGGATATCGATATGTTTAGATCTATCATGAAACACAAGATTAATCGAGAGTTTAATGCAACTCTGATTATCACAATGTATCATTGTAGGATCTAAATGTGAACCGAACAAATCAACCAGGATCTTCCTCATCCAGATAGCCTCACATGCAGCTTGAATTTCTACCATGTATTCTACTTCCGCTGAACTGAGTACCACATATATTTTTCTCCTGCTGTACCAAGAAATTGTTGTAGATTCGATACTAAAAATCCCCCCTGATGTGCTCTTTCTGTCTGTTGGGCTACCTGCCCAATATGCATCCGTGAAGCCATGCAACTTCACCTCATCCATCTATCTGTACCATAAGCCATACTCAGATGTGCCCCTGAGATACCTCAGGACATGCTTGCCTGCCTTCCAAAAGATCTTAGTAGGCTTAACCATCGCTTGTGAAAGCTGGTTCACTGCATAGCATATGTCCGGTCTTGTATTAACTAAATACATGAGCTAACCCACCAACTATCGATAAATAGTGACATCCACTACCTCTGTCAATGTAGCATCCTCTTTCCTCCAATTTCCTGGAAGAGGAGTATCAATAGGCTTGTAGCCCTGCATGTGAAACTTCTCAAGTATCTCCCGAGCATACTTGCCTTGAGACACAAACAGTTCACCTTCCCACTGCCATATTTCCAATCCAAGGAAATAATGAAGGAGGCCCAAATTATTCATCTCAAACTCCTTTGCAAGATCTGCCTCGCATTAGTGTATCAACTGCTCATCACTCATTAGTATTAAATCATCAACATAAATAAAAATGATTAAAAGCTTACCCTCCACCACAATTTTATACAGGTTTTCATCCGCCTCACTCTTGGTGAAGCCAAGTCCAGTGAAATAGTTGTCGATCTATGTGTACCAAGCACGAGGTGCTTGCTTCAGCCCATACAATTCTCTTTTGAGTCTACACACATGCGACTCACTTTTGAAGATCTAGAATCCTTCAGACTGCTCAATGTACACTTATTCCTCAATGATCCAATTAAGGAACACAATCTTCACATCCATCTGATGAATGCGCCAACCCATCTGCACTGAGAGAGCAAGGATGGTCCTTATGGAAGAATACCGTGCGACAGGTGCAAAGGTTTCTTCATAATCAATCCCCTCGATCTGTGAGAAGCCCCGGGTAAAAAAATTGCCTTATACTTCTCGACACTCCCATCAGCAGCTTGCTTTATCTTGTAGATCCATCTTGATCCTACAATTGATTTACCCACCGGCCTTGGAACAATCTCCTAAGCACTATTTCTAACAATGGAGTCATACTCCTCCACCATCACATCTACCCATGTGGGCTCCTGCACTGCTTCTTCAAAAGAAGATGGCTCTGTCATGATACACTTGCTCATGAGAGCCTTGTATCCAGTAAATCAGTCAGGTGACTATCTATGTCTGTGCAATGATGTAGGGACTCCTAAATTCTGTACCGCATCAAGCTTCAGTCTCTCAGCTTCTGTGGTACACTTTCTGCCTTGTCTGATGTTTGGTTTTGCATGAGTGGACTCCTCCACTCCATGAATCTCCTCTTGTGGTTGATCCAGATTAGGAGGTTCATCTTTCAGAACAGGCAGTTCCTCCTCTACATGCAAGTCTAGCTCCCTCTCAAGCATAGCTCGTGTAGCACCCATGATTTTTCTATTCTTCCTCTCCGTGACCCCATTCTGCAGTGGGTTATGAGGCGCTATGGGTTCTCTTCAAATTCCTTATTTTCTATAGAAGTCTTTGAATTTGCCTGAGATGTATTCACCACTATTATTGCTTTGTAGAGCTTTCACTTGCTTCCCTGACGCCTTCTCCACCAATGCTTTAAACTCACAGAACTTTGAGAATGTTTCGCTCTTCTTTTGCATGAAGAAGATCCAGCATCTACGAGAATAGTCATCAACAAATATAAGATAATACCTGTGTTTTTTTTTTGAAGCAACCGAGAAAGGTCCACACACGTCTGTGTGAATTCTCTCAAGGATCATCGAAGCATGGTTCTCCTTCTCATGAAAGGTAGTCTTCACAAACTTACCCATAGTACATCCCTTGCACTGATCTGACTGTGCAAGAGTACCCTTGGGAAGTCCAGTATAAATCCGCTGCAAAATCTTCAAAGCGCCATGGTGAATATGGCCCAATCTCCTGTTCCATAATTTAGCCTCATCTCGGATCACCACTTCTTCCACTTTGCCCATCATTGTAGTGCAGCCATCTACCTCCAGATTGTAGAGATTCTTAACTCAAATCCCTATCCTCTTGGTTTGACCCATTGTTTTATGTTGCAGGAAAGATTTTCCATCGCTAAAAACAACGTCATAACCTTTGTCTTCCAACATTGCCATCGAGACCAAGTTCTTCTTCAGACCTGGAATATGCATAACATATTTCAACATAAATGGATTACCTAACTCCCTCTCAAAGGTAATGGTCCCAATGCTGGTCGCACTTTATCGAACATCATTGCCCATCTCTATATGCATTTGAAGGTCCTTCTCCTTCAAGTCACTAAACACTCCTTGTCTCCTGTCATATGGAAAGACGCACCACTATTAAGATACCACACTGATCCCATTGATCTTGAAACCAAGAATGTGATCAAAGAGAAATCAAGTTCAAATTATGAGGCTAAGGCCTCACCCGCTGCAGCTCCAACAACCTTCTTATTCTTCTTCTTTTGTGGGAAGTTAGTGGCAAAATGCCCATGTTCATGACAATGAAAAAACTTCACCTTGGAAAAATCTTGCTTCTTGCCTTTAGCTTCGGATTTTGGATGGGATTTCTTCCCCTTCGCTTTCCTTTCTTTGGAAGAAAAAGAAAAATTCTCTTCACCATCATTCTTCGATGAAGAGCCATCCCTGGTACTTCACCTTATCTCCTCCTGCACAAGATCCGACCAAAGTCGCTCCCATCTCGATAGTTTCTCCCGTCCATTGACAGAGTCTTCGTAGCTATGAAAAATATTCAGAAGCATAAGGAGAGCCAAGATCAATAAGTCTTCATCATAAATAGTAATCCCCACACTTCCCATTTCATCCCTATAGTGTACAGACTTCGTGAGATATTTTGGAATACTGTCGCCCTTCTCCATTTTTATTTTTCTGAGTTTATATTTCAGTGCCAACTTCCTCCGGTCATTGCTACTTTGGAAAAAATATGTCAAAGCCTTCCACATTACAAATGGAGTGGATTTCCTATGAAGGCTGGACACAATATGGTCCTTCACACCTTCCAACAGAATTCTTCTTGTCTTTGCTACCTTCTTTTTCCATGCGTCAAGTAATGCAGCATTGCTAGATCCCGGCTTAGGAACATCGCTATTGATGTACTCCTTCAGTCCATTATCTTCTAGTACCGCCTCCATCCTATTCTTACAAGCTATGTAATTTGAGTTTCCATCAAGGGCATACTCCAATCTCAACCCATTGAAAGATATTTCAATGTATACTCAACTGTCGCACAAAGAAATTTCTGCAGCAAATTCGAATTGTCCACTAGCACAAACTCGAAAATTCTTCACTATTGCAATCTTCAAGAATTAACACTACTCTAATACCATGTAGAAATTATATACAAGATGCATGTATATATCCAGATTCTCCTGATCTAATAATTTTTATCTTCTTTCTAAATACAAAATCCTTCCACTGTTAATCTTTTGCAGAAATTTAAAAACTCAATTGCAAACACATGAAGCAATAAAAACAGTCACACATAACACAGTTGTTTAACGGGAAATACTGAAGCTAAAAACCCCAACTATCATATATTATGTATCATGGAGATCATGTAAAAATCTCATACAAAGCTTAGTACATCAAGATTTTAGTACAATAAATCATCACACACTAATAAGAAGAAATCTGCAAATCCATGCACTGATTTCTTGCCACCTAATAGCCTGTCTCCACTGTGCAATCCTTGCTGAAGAAGACCCCTAAATGAATTTGAATCTACCTTGTTTGCATTGTGCAATCCTCATTGGCAACTCCAATGTGTGTGTGGTGCAATCAATGCATCACTATAGTCACAACAGATAGTCAATCTCACCCTTTCACCAATCTCTCCAATGGGTCTCCACTGGAACTGACATGCACTGTAGTTAACTGTTGTATTTTTTCAGTTGATTAATGAGTTATTAGTTGTGAATTAATTAACTAATTAATTCACTCCACTCTCCCAAGTGTATCATTCAGTTAGACTAGATATAACTAGCTCAACTGAGTTAAACTGAATAACAACTCCATGAAGTACTCTTCCAACTTTGTCATAAATTTTCCACTTCAGTTATAATTGAGTCCTCCATGCATGAACCACCAGTAAACCCTAGGAATTGTGTAATTCCTTCAGCCCACTGATTTGCCAAATCTGTACACCGAAATAAAGTGCTCCAAGAGAATAAGTTGATATTTAGAGTCTGATTATTATTAAGGGCTAATAATAATCGACACTTCTATTTTTAGATCGATGATCTATAAATATAATTTTCCCAATATTCTAAAAATAGAATTTCATCTATTTTTCCAACTTGATCAACCATCCACAAATAGCATCCCGCAACTTATGAAATATGATCACCATGTCTAAAAATTGATATAGTCTAAAAATAGACATAGTCTAAAAATAGACTTACACCTAAAAATAGCCTATAGGCCCACTTAGTGAAGGTGACTAATTTTCACTAAGCTCATCATCTTGTTGAATCTCAATCCCATAAGCCATTGCAGTATTTACAATCACAGTCCAAATTGCAGAAATCAAAGAAATTTCAGGTGGATGGGTTTTCTACAACAATTTCACTTGGTTATCCAGTACAAGGGTGGAATATACAATAAGGTAGCTAATATGCTCTCTAGGCCTATTGGAAATTCAGCTATTATTATAAAGCACAATTCTTTTATGGATGAAAGTTACATTGAACAAGATGTGAATGATAGTGATTTTCAAGATGTGTATGAGAAATTGGGTAAGGGAAACCAAAGTGAAGAGTTAGATTATCATGTGCGTAACAGTTTGTTGTATCACTTGGGCAAGTTATGTATACTACAGGGAGAAAGAAGAAATATCATAAGGGAGGCACACACATAATTGATTGCAAGAAATTTCAGTGTAGGAAAGAAAGTAGCACATCTGAAAAGGTATTGTTATTGGCCACACATGAATGAAAGGGTTTCTCGTTTTATTAGAGGATGTTATTTATGTGAAACAAGTAAGCCTAGCAATAGGAAGCTTGGTTTGTACACACCACTTCCAGTTCCTTTTCATCCTTGGGAGAGCATCTCAATGGATTTTGTAGGAGGCCTTCCTATGTCAAGGAAAGGTCATGATTATTTGTATGTTGTGGTAGATATGTTCAAAAAAATGTTTATTTTGATGGAATCTAAGAAAAATATTACATCTGAACAAACTGCTAATATTTTCTTTCAAAATGTATGAATCCATTTTGGTCTTAATACTTCTATTGTAAGTGATCGAGAATCTCGATTTTTTGGGAATTTTTGGTCAAAATTTTGGGACATGATGGATACAAAGTTGAAGAAGAGTACATCATTTCATCCACAAATAGAGCTGGTAAATAGGACTTTTATTCATCTTCTAAGAGGCTATTGCAACAAGCATCCCAAGTTGTGGGATGAACAGTTACACTACATACAACATGCATACAATTGGGAAAAACATTCTTCCACAAATACATCACCATTTGAGGCATGTTTTGGTTACTTGCCAAGAACGCTATTGGACTTTGTATTTGAGAAAGGTTTTGCTATAGATGGACATAGTGACATAGTTAAAGAAAGAAATTTCATTGAGAAAATTTAGTTGGTACATCACACAGTGCAAGAGCAACTTGAGAAGAGTTAAAGTAGCTACAAGGCAAGGCATGAAAAAAATCGGGTTGATCTCCAACTTGTACATAAGCAACGAAATATTGCAAGGGGAAGGTAAAAAGCTCAAACAAATCTATTATGGTCCATTTAAAATTTTGGAAAATATTGGTACAAATGCATTCAAGCTAGATTTGCCTCCTTATATGCAAATTTATTCTGTCGTTAATGTTGAGAATTTGAGATTGTTTGAGCCTTCTTTGATTGATGATCAAGGAGAGCATGCTCAGCTGCCATCAATAGATGATTTATCTCTAGAATATATTTAAGAACTTCAGCAATATCTCATACTTGACAGAAGAATTAAAACTTCAAGAAGAGGGGATGTTGAATACTTTAGAGTTAGACTCAAAGGTCAAAATCCTTCAAAGGCAAAATGGTTGGAGATTGGAAAAGTGAGGGAGTTGTACCATCACTTGTTGAAAAAGTGATAATATCTTTTGGGGTCCAAAAGGCTTCTAGTGGGAAGGAATGATCTAAGGCTCAAGTTTTAGCTAAAAATTGAAAGTGCTCAAAATTGCTTCGAACTTGAACAACCAAATAGAGTTCGTCACCAGGATTTTGGTGCAACTCATTTCATCAAAATCTGAGTTCGTATGGTTGAGTTATCATTTGCTGTTCGTTTTCCAAAAAAGGCAAAAAATGAGTAGAACAGGTACAGTGATGATGTGGCAGGTACAGTCAATAGCTACAAGAACATCCTCCAGAAATAGCCAATGGTACTGTACCAAGTGGCACCCCCTAATTCGTCGATGATGACTAGGAAGTGAAATTTTTTTATTCCTAAGTCTAAGTTGAATTTTATTTAAGTTGGCATTTCATTATATGGTGGCGAATGGGGAAGGGCCACGTGGCATGCCACGTACCCCCCCATGGAAGCAGGTTAGAAGGTAGAATTGTGGGTCACATTGATATGGACTAAGGTATGGTGGGATTGTCGGATATATAATATATATTATATTTTTAAACCTATATATATATATATATATATATTAAAGTTTAAACCCACCTCTCGGCAGATTTCACCAAATATGGAAGACCGCTACCCAAACTTGGAGAAGGTTTAAAGTTGGCAGATTTGACAATATTGGTGAAAGGACGATGTTATAAGTTGGCACAAAATATTTTGGCAGGGTCAGGGCTCGAACCCCTAACCTCTTGCCTGCAAACCAACTGCGATATCATCTACGCTCCGGGGTGTTTCTTACCCTTATAGAATTCCACATACATTTGAACTAAGGTTGCTGACAGTTGGGGGGTTGGAGGGGGCTAGCCCCCTCCACATGTGGTCATAAGCTAAATACCAAGCGCCAAAGAAAATAAACCAGTGGATATTAACCACGTTTAATTAATGTTAAGACGTGGCTTAATTATGATAAAATGCAATTAGCACTTAATACACACTTAACTGTTAAAACAATATTACCCACCCAAATTATGCGCTTAGCAATAATTAATCCGAAATTAACGTTGGTGGGTTTTCTAGAGGCACACCAATTTTGGCGGAATTTCTAAATTTAGAATTTTAACTGGCAGTTTCTCCAGTTTTGGAGGAGAAATTGGGGCAAAAACAGTTTTGGTCATAACTCACTCAATTTTCGACCAAACTAAGCTTAGTAAAAGTCATTCCTGGCTAATTTTCATGCTGGGAACTCAATGGAGTAGGTTTTAAAGGTAGAAAAGGTGATCTATAGGTGTTTTAGTACATTTTAATATTTTGAAGGCGAGGGCCAACCGGCGTTGGGGTCATTTCCAGAGCATCCAGAGTCTAATTATGGTAAACAAAAAGTCATTTTCGCGAGATTATGATGTTATAAAATCATTGGGACAGGTTCCAAGAGGTTCTGAAGTTTTTAAAAACAATTTGAGAACACTTGAAGCTAATATAAAGGTCACACTATGAAGCTGGACCAAGGAGATGTAGCCCAGGAGGGGTGAACTCCTTTATCAAAATTCTGTGTTAAGCTCTGTTATATGTGCTTGCTATGTTTACTATTGCTTCTGTTTTGTAATTTAAAATTAAAATTTTTAAGCTTATGACAAACTCATAATTTCACTAAGTACACTATTTTCCAATCACATGCTCTTAAACAAATTCATGAAGGATAAGTAAAACAAAGCAAAGAAATATTTATATCTGAATTGAAACTAGCACAAAATTAACTAGCAAGTAATTTCAGATCAATAGTGAATCCCATAAGTTCCTTCATTCTATTAAAACCCAAAAGAATTTAATCCTTAACTAGTTCTTGAACACCTCCATCATCAAACTCAAAGACATAAGCCTCATCTTTGGACATACTATTTTTTAGACCATATTAGAATAGATTTTAGATTACTTTGAAATTTTGGTTGGATAATTTCCTTAAGATAGATTAAGTTTAAGTCATAGGTTTTCATTTTCAATGCTTAACTTAGGATAGTTTATTGTACTTCCATTACCTAACAACGACATAGGATTAGGTTTAGATATATTTTAACCGAAACATACTATGTTGATGCCTCGAAGCCTATGATACCCCAGGTCGATAATTGGAGTAAATGTCAGTTGTTTTTAAGACATATAAAATGTCTGCCATTAAGTTTAACTCATAGGTTTTCCTTTTCAATGCTTGATTTAGGATAGTTTCATATACTTCTAGTACCCAAAAGCGGCATAGGACAATCTGATGTCATGATTCCAATAGAATTGACGGTTTGTCCAACCGAGGCTCAATTTTCCAGTTATGGCGAGTTTCAAATTGCTTCCCAATGCCATTTAAGGACACATGGAAAATTTAAACCGAGGGCAGAAAAACCTATCTGAGCAACGAAATTGAGTCCCATTAGCTCCTACGAACATTTTTAGTCAAGGGAAATATATTCACAGTGCCCAGAGCCTCGTTTGGCATAATTCTCAATATATGAGCATATAATGCAGAAATTATATTGCATGCTAATGAGCAAAACCCTAGTTATGAAAATTGTTGATCTAGAAAACGATCGGTCCATGCAGTCACTAAAGAGGGGCACCCCTTGTGATAATTCTATGTCCTGATTCCAATATAACTAACAATATGTCCAACTAGGTCTTGAATTTATACTTATTGTGAGTTTCAAATCACTTCCCAATGCCATTGAGGGACACACAACAAATTTCAACCAAGGGAATAAAAACCAAACCAAACAAAAAAATTGAGTTCTTTCAGATCTTGCAAGCGTGTTTGGTCAAGGGAGAGATGGCCGTAGTGCCTAAACCCTCATTCAACACAATTAAAAAGACACAAGTGAATTATGGTATATTTTCAATTAAATTATGGCATATTGTATAATTCTATTTGATTGTAGACTTATATACAAAGTTAAAGTTGACACAAAAAAGAATTTTATATATTGATAGGAGAGGGTTGGAACTTAAGGTTATGTAATCGAATTAACAGTTTATTTTTAAATTGTATAACAAATTATTTTTATGATATTTACTAACTTTTATTAGATTTGTTACATGTTTAACATCATTGGAATTACATATGAGCTGTAACTTAATTTAAATTTTATTATGGTATATATGTTCACTTTGATATGATGGAATATGATTATGGTTTCATTTCATATGTTGTAATATTATAAATATAACAAAATTATTAAATATTGCATGAAATAAATAATACCTTTTCTTTTTTTCTTTTTGCAAAACACAGGTATTCTAGAAGATCCATTTGATCCTGAGATCGATCCAGATTATGTTGGGTTTGGTTCAGACATTTGAGACAATGATGATGAGGTAGATGGAGAGGACATCGAGGCATCCGACGATGATGATGACATTGATGATGATCATGATAGAAATTTTGACGATGATGAGCAATTTGTTAGTAGTATCCAGTGAAATTGATCATATAGAAACCATAATGTATAATTGTTGATAAATCTTTATGATGCCTCTTTTCATGTTTATTATAATATGTATCATTTTCACCTGCAGTACGATGTGGAGTTATATCATTTTAACATGTATCATTTTGACTTATATCATAATGACATGTATTATCTGGGCTTGAATTATGTGTAGATGGTAACGAACCAACAATTTCATTTATTAATAATAAAAAAATTGGTCCAATTATAGTTAAAAAAAATTATATTGTTATTTTATTCCAATTCCATGGCATATTTGTAACTATAAGAAACTAAAATAATTCTTCTTTGGAAATCTCTTTGATGTGAATTTGGGCCTACATTATGTGTAGTTGGTCACAATCATAATTTTTTTTTATTAATAATATAAAAATACCATATAATTTATTTAAGATGCATGCTATACTTAACTAATTAATCAAAATAAAAATTATTAAATTAATAAATGGAAGCTATAAATGAAGCAATATGAGTTGTTAAAATGGAAGCATAATGTGGCCCTAAAATGGAAGTAAAATTTGACATTAAATTGGAAGCCATAATTGGAGAGATTAATGACTATATATAGGAAGCTAAATTGGTTGCTTAACAAGAAGAAAATTTGGAGGCTAATTAAGAAGTAAATACCAACACTAAAAGGAAGCAAACCTTGCAACTAAAAGGAAGCAAACCATGAGGCTAATAATGAAAAAATTCTAGAAGCAAAAAAAGAAGAAAAAATGGAAACCAAACTAGAAGCATTCAAGAATAAATCTTGGAAGAAAAACTTGGAGTTACCTAAGAAGCAAGAAAAGAAGAAATTTAGGTAGAAAACAAAGAAGTAATAGTGGAAGCATTAATAGGAGTTGAACTTGGAATTACCTGAGAAGAAAAAATAGAAGCTATTATGTAGCAAAAAAATAAGTGATAATGGAAGCAATTTTAGAAGCCAAACTTGGCGTTCCCTAAGAAAAAAAACAAAGAATCCATTCAGGTAGCAAACCATGAAGTAATAATGGAATCAATATTAGAAGCAACAAAATAGACTACGATGAAGCCGTATTAGAAGCTAAAGAAGATGCCGTAATGGAAGCAAAGCTAGATGTAACAAGTGATGCCATATTGGAAGAAAAAATCAAAGCAACAAAAATGTTATAATGGAAGCATAACTTGGCGTAAATTAGGATGCCAAAAAAGAAACTATTTTCGATGCCATATCAGAAGAAAAAGAGGAAGCATAATTGGGAGAAAAAATATAAGTACAAACGGATGAAACAATGGAAGCAATAATGGAAGAAACAATTCTCAATGCTAAACCTGGTGGTATTTTCGGTGCTATTACTAGTGCTATTTCCAGTGCCTAAATGAAAATTCATTGTAGCGTCATATTTCATGCCACCAATTGAACCCAATTCATAGGCTCAAATACACTAATTTTTGGCACTATTTCTGGCTCTAATGGTCTGTTTTGTTGTAGTGACGTATGACCCTGTGCTCACAAGTTAGATCGAGTCCTTATCTAATATTTATTTCAAAGATAAAGTGTTAGGGTTTGTGGGTTCGAAATATTCTTAGGTATCCAATGGCTTATTATTCTTCCTTTGAGTTTTTTGTTATAGGACCCCGATTCAATACAATGAATATATGAATACATGCCCATGCCTAGTCTAAGCCTTGATTAGGCTTGTTTACTCTTACAATAGAGAATTGTATAGATTGTTTACAGGTCTCAGAATCTTGGTCTAGTTTTTTTCGCCTTTATGAATAAATGGTTTTCCATAATTTCCTCTTTCAGGTCTTTGTATCTAGGCATAACATAGTTTTTTGTTTGAATTAAAACAATATGTCTTTATTCAGAATGAACTAGAAATGTGTGGCTTCTTTGAAATTTATTTTTTTAGTGTTTTTCTTTCCTAGAAGACATATCTGTAATTAAAAAAAAATCTGTACTATACCTTTTATTTCTTGTCGATTTATGTTTTTCCGGTTTTAGCATTGTCTATCATTTACACTATTAGTTACCTGTAAAACTATTACGTAGCTTGATGTAACCATGTTTCTGGCATTTATTCTTTAACCTTTGTACATAATACTTCTGGGTTTTGACATATTTTGAAGCACACACACACACACACACACACACACTACAATTCTTGTACTCACAAACTAGACTACATGACTCCAGGTTTCTCATTTTGGTATTTATATTTTTGAATTATTCCATCACATGGTAGGGACGACATGTTTGTTGAGGAATAACCTGGGAATATTTTATTAGCATTAAACCATTACCATGATAAGCATAACATATATTCTTGTACACACACACACACACACACATACACACACACATAAAATTTTGTGGAAACATATCTAGGATAGTCTCCTACTTAAACCATAGTTTTCTAGTACATGATCAATCCAAAATTCATTCAAAATTTTACCCTAGCATTTACATATAGAAATATTTTCATAGAGTTAGCCATAAAAGAGTTAAACCATCTTTAATAGGAGACTTATGCTCATTAAATACACGCATTCATTCCCATCTTCCACTTAGAAACATAATCCAATCTTGGAATTCAAATTCTAAACATATGATAATAGACAACCCAATTACTTATCTATATTTCTAAAAATGTAAGAGGAGTTACGATGCTCCGTACAACCGATGAAATATTGTCTCAAAAATTCCCCTCAATTTCCAAACTCCTTTTCTATAAGGAAACTACTCAGTGAATTTCACAATTTTACCTCCTCAAGTCCTAACAACGTCATGCTAAAAATGGTCTGAAATTTATTTTATTCTATTTATGTTAAGTCTTTCTCTCCCACTGAAAATTCACTATTCATATTTCCTTTGTCTCTTGCAATATTTCTTCCTTCCACCTATGACCTTTTATCTCCTGTAATGATAATTTTGGTGGTTCACTCTCTCCCCTAGAATATGGACGCTTTTTTTTGTGTCAACTATCATTCTTGGACTACAACTATTTTTTAATTGTTTCCTAACAATTGGGAGCCTAACTAATCGGATGGTGGTTCCTCTTATATCTTCAAAATAACAATAAGTGAAAAAACCAATATTTCTTAAATAGAAATAAGTATTTACAGATCTCATTTAATTTTTCAACCTTAATTTTTAGCCTCGTGGACATCATCCATACTTATGAAAAGTATAATCATAAAATTCTAATAGGAAATGATTCCATTAGGGGAAATACATCTCCCCTCCCCTTAAGGGAACACTACCCTTAGTGTTTTTTTTTTGCATTCATGCCTTCTCGAACAACATAAGAAATGCCTATTTCATTTATTCCTCTATCTCCCAGGTGGCCTCCTCAGGTCCAAAGTGCTTCCATTTCACTTTGACCTGGGTGATGACTCTATTATGAAGTATAGTTTTCCTCCAATCTAATATTTTGAATATACTTGTTCAAAATCGGCACATGAAATACATTGTGAACCTTAATATGGGTTGGTAATGCTAGCTAGTAGGCCACTGATCCTACTCTTGCTATTATTTCAAATGGTCCACAAAATTGAAGTGCTAACTTAGCATAAATTCCTAGTTTCAAGGTACTCTTATTTTGTCTAAATTTAATGCATAAAATTTCCCCTGCTTGGAATTATTTGTAGTAAATTTTTAAATATACATAACTCTTCTTCTTGTGCTAAATCACCTTTAAGTTTTGTTTCACTTTCTTCATAATTTTTTCCAATTCCTGGAAAATATTTGGTCCCAATACAAGTCTGTATTTAGGTTGACTCCAACTCAAAAGAGTATGGAAATTTCGTTTGTATAGGACTTAAAAAGGGATCATTTTAAGGGAGGTCTGATAGCTGTTGTTATAGGAAAACTCAACCAGATGCAAATGATCTTCCCACTTAGTGGGAAAATCCATTACATAAATGTGTATCATGTATTCAAGGATATGATTGGGTTTTTCGGTTTTTCCATTTTTTTGTGGATGTTATTATGCACTTTACCCACGAGAATAACTGAATGCCAAAAATACAAAAAATATTTATAAAAGCATAGAAATATCTCATGAATTGAGTAAAGTTGCAAATATATTTTATTATTTAGAAGCATAATACAATGTTCACTTGCCTCTTCAAGGGGGTAACCTACAACAGAGCAGAACTCAATTACAATAAAACTCGATGATTCTTCCCTTGATATCTAGGACTATTTATAGCTTTATGACATCCAAAACCCTAACTACCAGTGGTCCCTTGCATAATATGGATCAAACAATTTATTTATTAACTATGGCCCATTTATAACTAATTTTGGTCCCTTTTATATAATGTGGGTCAATAAATTACAACCATTATTAATGCAGATAAACACTTACGGGATTTAGTGACTCAACTAACTAGCTATGACTCTGACTAGGCTCGTTGGGCTTATTACATAAATAAATGGGTTAGGTTTGGAACCTAACATGCCCTCCCTCATTAAAAGTAGCCTTGTCCTCAAGGTCAAAGTTGCAAAAAATATTGAAGAATAGTGTTTGGTTCCCATGTCGCATCTTCTGGAGAGGTGTATTTCCACTTGATGAGGACTTACTTGATCGTGCGACCAAAAAGATGTATTTTGTGAGTATCAAGGACCTGTTTAGGTCAGAGCTAAAGTGAGCCTTCCTCATCCAATTTTGGAAGACTTGTTTCAACCCTGCAATTATTCCCCACAACTTTCTTAAGGAAGGATACATGGAAGACTAGATGGATTTTTGAAGTAGTTGGCAGGGCTAGTTTGTCAGCGACAACTCCTATACACTGAAGTACCCCATAAGACCCATAGAATTTTGGTGCTAGTTTCTGGAAAACCCTTTTCTTTGAGATAGGTCTTCCTTGAACATTAGAGTTGCAAGAACACCTGGTCACCTACTTGAAATGACCTCTATTAACGGTGTTGGTCAACCTATTGCTTCATTCTATTCTTATATTGATGTAGATTATATTTGAGATGAGCGATCATTGTGATGCAAGTCTACAAGAGCTTATCAATTGCATGTACTTTGGAAGATCCGGGGATATAAGAAGCTTTTGAAGGTGGGAGTTGGACATACACTACTTCATATGGCATCATCTTGGTGGATTCATGATAGTTAGTATTATACCACCATTTATCTAAAGGAATCCACTTTACCCATTGATGTTTCTTCTTTAAAGTGAAGCATTGCAAACAGGTCTCCAAAAATTTGTTGACTTCTTATGTTTAACCATCAGTTTGGGGATCATAAGATGTACTCATTTGGAGTTTCGTTCCATGTAGTTTGAAAAGTTCCTGCCAATTTTTTTTGGTGAAAGTGGGGTCTTGATCAGATAGAATGGAATTCAACATACGATGCAGTTGGAAGATTTGGTCCATGAAAATTTGAGCCACCAATGTTGGCATAAATTGGTAGAACGCAAAAATAAGCATATTTGGAAAGTATGTCAACAACCACCGTGATGATTGATTTGTTATTTGATTTAGGGAGACCTGTGATGAAATAAATGGATATATTTGTTTAGAAGAAAGTAGGGAGTGGAAAGGGATGTAAGGTTACTAGTAGCTTGATCGTTTCCCCTTCGTTGCATAGGCATATTTCACATTTAGCTACAAAAGTAAGAATGTTTTTCTTCATGCCAGTCCAAAAGAAAGAGCGGTGTGCTTGTGCATAAGTCTTCTGAAATCATGAATTCCATGCAACCAGAGAGGAGAGTAGCTCTTCCAAGATGTGGTTTTTGAGGGTGGAGTTCTGGGATAACACCACCCAATCCTTATAGCAAATAAAATCATCCTTCCAAGAGTATTCCTCTGAGGAATTAGGATTTCCTTGTAATCTATTAATGATCTAGGAGAAAGAGGGGTGGGAGAACCATTCATGACGGGATTCTTCAATCCAATCTGGTATGGGTAGAGAGAGGGATAAAAGTGTGCCCTCATACTAAAATTGACGTGATAGGGCATAGACCACTACATTGTCACACCCCTTCTTGTAAATGATCTCATAATCATATCCCACCATTTTTGCAAGCCATTTATTTTTTTGTGGCGACGATAGACATTATTTGAGGAAATATTTTAGGCTATGATTATCAGTGCAGATTTGGATATGATTCCCAATGAGTATGGTCTCCAAGTGTCTACTACATGTAAGATGGAAATCATTTATTTCTCATATGTAGATTGACCCAGATGCTTGCCACTGAGTTTTGACTCGTGAACAATGGTATACCTTCCTACATTAATAATACACCAATGCCCATACCTGAAGCATCACATTCAATCACAAAAGGTTTTGTAAAGTATGGTTGGGCCAATATTGGAGTGGACCACATGGCTTATATGAGAGCCAAGAAGGCTTGCTGAGTTGCGTCAAACCATAAAAATTATTTTTTTATTGAGAATATTAGTGAGGGGTAGGGAAATGCGTCCGTAATTGCTGGAAGATTTTCTATAGTAGCCCGTGATACATAAGAATCCCCTAAAACTCTTCAAGGTTTTTGGTTGGGGACAATATTGCATTTCCTGAATTGTTTTGGATCAACCCTCACTCCTTCGAGGCCCACAATGTGTCCCAAATACTCTACTTCTTCCATGCCAAAGTAAAAATTGGATAATTTGACAAACAATCTATGATCTTGGAGCAGTTGCAATACATGGTAAACATGTTGAAGTTGAGTGTCCCATATTATGTTTTGGATGAGAATGCCATCACAAAAGACCAAGACAAATGTATTGATATGTGATTTTAGTAGGTGGTTCAAGAGGCTATGAAAAGTGGATGGGGAATTACAGAGACAAAATGGCATGAACAAGAATTCATAATGGCCTTCATGAGTTCATAAGGCTATCTTGGGAGTGTCAACATCCTTCCTCTGTATTTGGGTGGATGGAAATTTATCTTAAAATTTAGAAACCTTAGAAAATCTCACTAGTGCATAATATGTAATCTGTAAAATTTGTGACAATACATGTTTGTAAATATATTCATATTATAATAATTTATATGGTATCTATATAAAATTTTGGTGATTATTAAGGTAAAATAATTTTATACCATAATATTTGGGTGGATCATTCTTAGGAAAAATAGAAGTTAGAGAATCATTTTTTTGGAAAAATCATAGAAAATTAGCCCACCTGCAAATATTAGCCCCTAAAATCTTCCCTACCAAGTGAAGGTCCAACTTAGTAAAAATTTTGGCACCATGCAGTTCAACAAGTAGATCATCAATTATTGGTATATGAGATTTTTCCTTGATAGTGAGCTTGTTAAGGGCCCTAAATTCTGGACACATGCACCATTCACTGTATTTCCTTAAAACCATGAAACTGGAGATGAATAAGGGTTGGTGCTGGGATGAATAACACGAGCTTCAAGGAGTTCCTTGATGTTTTTTTTCAATTTCATTATTTTGTGCAAAAGGATATCGATATGGGCAAACATTGGGCAGTTGGGTACCCAGGAGTAAAGGGATGCTATGATCCTGTTCACGCATAGAGGATGGGAGCTCCTTAGGTTTGTCAAATACCCACTGATGGAAGTCTAATTATTGTTGCATATCGGGATGAATGTGAGGAGGAGTGGATTCAATGGCATGCAAGGCATTAATTTGTGCTACTATCCCATGATGGCCCTCCTTTAATAGATTCTTGATTCGATGTGAGCTGATGATAGTAGGAGCACTTTTCTAGAGTTCACATAGTGTATGAGTGTGGAAGTTCTACTAAAAGCTCATATATAACTATTGGAAGTCTATTGTGATAGGGTGCAGTGTGTGGAGCCATTCAACACCAAGGACAATGTCACAACCTCCCATTTAAATGGAAAACATGTGGGTTTTTAGGCCATAATCCCCCATTTGAAGCTTAATATTTTCACAACGTTATTCACATTTCATGGTCCCCCCATTAGTGAAAAGGAATTGGAAATTAGATACCTCCCTAAAAAAACAATGAACAACTTCTGCTACTCTCTTATGGACAAAGTTATGCATGTTTCCACTATTAATCAACATCACTACTAGGCGATGTTTAATAAAACCTCGGATTTTGAGAGTTTGGGGAGAAGAAATTCCGACCAGGGAATGGAAGGAGATAATCAACTCATATAGCGTAGTTATAGTATATGTGTATAGGGATATTAGGGGTTCACCCTCTTCTTCCTCAGGAAATTCAGTGGATGAAGCTTCATCAACGGATCTGTTTTCAGTTGCGTCGATTTCAAATAATTTTGGATCCTTACATTTATGTCCTGGGGGATATTTATCATCAAAATAGTAACAAAGTCCTAATTTCCTTATTTTGGCCAATTATTTCGGCTACACCTTTTGAACCTTAAGTGTTTGGGTGGGGATGGTAGCTAGGGTGGGACATGCCCGTGTGACAAAATTTGGATGATTGGATTGGGAATTTAAAGCGAATTCTACCTATAAGGCCTTGCTGCATGCTTCCAACCAAGTAGTTTGGTGATGCATTTAGACATGGGCTTGGATGGATTCCTTTAGGCCCTTGATGAAACATTCCAAGTCAAAAGCATCTACTAGTTCTTCCATCCTGATGGCCAATTGTTTAAAGGCTGCAATGTAGTCCCATACTATACCTATTTGTCTAATCTTAGTGAGATGACCCAGAAAGTGAGATTATCGATCAAATTAGTCACAAATGGATTTTGAGAACCTGTTCCAAGTTTGCCTCCCTAGATAGAATTTATGATTCCACTGCCATCACTTCCATCTCTCTTGGTCCAAGTAAAGAGCTCCTACATGTAGTTTAGTGTCATCATCCCATATATTATTAATGTGGAAATATTGTTCCATTTTGTGCAACCCATACTACCGGGTTAGAGTCATCAAATTTGTCCATGTCCAACTTGGGTGTCTGGTGGCTCAAATATTGGTGACCTCCATGGAGATGAATGTGATGGCTAGATTATCCATCCACGTGTGCATAAACACTATGTTCTTCCCTCATGTGTTCACTAGAATTCCTCAGGGCTTGAAATACTTCTGTGAGTTTGTCATTAAAGGATGCCTGTAAGTCATTGAATTTTTTCTCAAGGGCTTTGAATTTATCTACAACCTTATCTGCATCAATAAATTGAGACATGGTACCATCAATACACTAGCCCCGATCAAATTTTGAGCTTACTTAAGAGTAGTATGGTTGGAAATAGGGAAATCTTAGGATTCTAGTGATGTGGAACACTTGAAGTTGCGTTAGGAAAATTGGAGGCTTATAGGTTAATGGTACCACTGTGATAAGCTCATCATCCTGAATCTTATGGGACAGGTATCTTGCAAGAAAATTGTGATGGCCCCAGACTGGGTAATAAAAAATGTCTTGGCACTACAAAATCTGTAGTGATAATATGATATGGACCATGTCGACCAAAACCATCACTGCACAAAGAGTGTTATCTATGTTGTGAAAAACCCAACTGCTGAATCTTATCTGTATGATGATGACATAACCCCAACTACTGGATTTGATTTGTATAATGACGACCGAACCTAAACTATTGGATATAATTTAGATGAAAAGGTAGGGGACAATATTTAGATAGCTAAGGGAACTATGGTCACAAAGGAGTGTCAGGTGCTACAAATCATAATATATGCAGAGGTCTAATAGTAGTACTCTGCCCCAATATTTCAGAGTGCTAAATAAGGAGGATTGACCTCGCCCTTATCCGTACTACCCAACTACCCTATTGTATGTGCGAGTAATCTCCCTGAGTGTTGTTATTAGTGTACTGTAGCAACAATATGGCCGAAAAATTATCTAAGGTTAGGTTTCAGGTTACCCTAAGGGGTCTTCCGATATACCCAAGGGTACGTGGAAATGCAGTCTGTTTGTGGTTCTATCTAATGTGCTACTATTCGAAGGGGCACCCACAAGGGTTACAAGGGAGTCCAACCAGTGTGACCACCTCTTGTAGTTCCTACGTGAATGCCTCCTCAAATCCATAGGTTTATGTGCTCAATGACAAATCCTGTGGTTTAAATACGTCGAAGCATGTCCCTTGCCTAAAAAACAATTATGCCAAAATTGAAGATAGAACTAGCTTTGGAAAGTGCTCTAATACCACTTGTTATGCACTTGACCTGTGAGAATAAAAGAATGTTAGAAATACAAAAAAATACTTCCAAAAACATAGAAATGTCACATGAATTGAGACAAGCTGCAAATATATTTTTATTATTCGGAATCATAGTACAATGTTCACTTGCCTCTTCGAGGGGGTAACCTCCAACAAAGTAGAGCTCAATTACAATAAAATAATTGATCATTACCTTGCTATCTAGGACTATTGATAGCTTTATGACATGTAAAACCATAAATAATAGTGGTCCCTTGTATAATACGGGTTAACCACTTTAGTTATTAACTATGTATCATTTATAACTAATTTTGGTCCCTTTTCTATAATGCGATTTAACCACTTAAAATTATTTTTAATGTGGATTATTGCTTATGGGATTTATTGACTTGCCTAACTAACTATGAATTTGATTAGGCTCCTTAGGCTTATTATATAAATAAAGGGGTTAGGGTTGGACCCTAATAGATGTTATGTAGTACTGAGGTTCAAATTTGTTCCAATTATTGCAAACAATTCTTTCCAGAAAATGGAAGTAAATTTCACATCCTTGTGAGATGTAACTATTTTCAGTATTCCATGTAATCTAAAAATTTATTTCATAAAATTTCTTCCACATGAATAAATTTATAAGTTGATTGAACATGTATAAAGTGACAATCTTTTGTTAGTTTATCTACTATAAACATAATCAAGTCATGCTATCTTTTAGTTATAGGTACTCCAGTGAAAAAATCTAATGAAATTTTTTGCCATTTCCATTCTAGTATAGGAAATGGATTCAATAATCTTCCAGGATGCTATTTTTCTACCTTTACCTTTTGGCACTCCTGGAATTTCTCTAGATACCCATCTACGCCATTTTTAATTGCGAACCAAAAGAGTTCTTTTTTGAGTGCAAAAACGATTTGTTGATAACTTGGGTGAGTCGAGAAAGGCCTTTTATTGTTTTCATCAAGAATTATTTTTTTGAGCCTGGGAAAATTAGGGACATATATTTTATCCTTAAAGGTTAGGAGGTCATTCTCATTAATAGCACATTATTTATTTTCTAAATTATCAACATTAATTTTCATCCTTTCCAAAATTAGATTATAAGTTTTATCTTCCAAAGCCGTTTCTTTTATTTGTTCTATAAAATATGTTTTAGTACTACATATGGATATCCCAAAAATATGCTTCAAGCTTTGACTTAGCACATTATCCAATTTATTTTCCTTCCCCTTAATAATTTTAATATCAAAATCATACTCACTAAAGAAATCCATCCATCTAGCTTGTCTGTAATTTAAGCCAGGTTGAATGAGGAAGTATTTCAAACTAAGATGATCAAATATTAATGAAAATTTACTACCAATTAAATAATTATGCCACATATTTAGTGCATGTATAACGACAACCAATTCTAAATCATATAATGCATATATCCTTTCATGGTATTTTAATATTCTAGACTCGTAAGCTATCACATGATATTCCTGCATTAATAAGTCCCCTCCCAGGCTTTCTAAACAAGAATCACTATAAATTGTGAAATATTTATAAGGGTCAACTATTTGGTGTACAGGTGAAACAATGAGCAGATGCTTCAATTGTTCAAATATTTCTTGAAATTTCTTTGTCCATTCAAACTTAACTCCTTTTTAATGCAAGGAAGTTATGGGGCAAGGAAATTTAGAGAACCCCTCAATGAATCTAAGATAATACCTCGTAATACCGATAAAAAATCTAGCATCTTCCACATCCTTGTGAATTGATCAATTAAGAATGCCTTTGACTTTTTCAAGGTCCACAAATATGCCATCCTTAGAATTTACATTCCCTAGATACTATATTTGATCCAGGTAGAAGTCACACTTACTGAACTTAGGATAAATTTGATGTTCTCTAAGTGTTTTCAACAACATTTTTAAGTGACGTTCATGTTATTTTGACATTTTTGAATAAACAAAAGTATTATAGATAAAAATTAACACACATTTATCCAAACTCTAACTAAAGAAACTATTCATCAAGCACATAAAATAGTTGGAGCATTTGTAAGTCCAACATAAGCACAATAAAATCATAGTTCCCATATTTAGTTTTGAAGGTTGTTTATGAATATCTTCATCTTTAATCCTTAATTGATGGTATCCAAACCTTAGATTTATTTTAGAGAAAAAAAGTGGCTCCTCTCACCTGGTCAAATAGATCATGAATCCTAGGCAACAAGTATTTATTTTTAATTGTTAAATTATTCAACTGTCCATAATCAATATATAATTTGAATGTACCATCCTTATTTTTCACAAATTAAACTAGTGTCTACAAGGTGAAACACTATTTTATATATCCTTTATTTAGTAATTCGTGAAGCTGCATTTTTAACTCCATTAATTTTGGCACAATAATTTTGTAGGGTGCTTTAGAAACAAGTGTGTCCCCTAATATTAGTAGAGAAGTAAATATCTCTCTTAGGTGGTGGTTCAGGAATATCCTTTAGAAACACATATTTATATTCACATATGACCACTAAGTCATCTAAGGTTCTGGTTTTAGTTCCTTGTGAATGATCCTCTACTTGAAAAACAAACAACTCACAGTATTTTCGAGCACACCTTTTTAACTTTAAGGTGGATATATATTAGATGGAAATGGGTATGGGTATACCTTTTATGAATTATACATGTCCTTCATCCATGGTATAAGTAAAATTTTTATCTAAACAATTAGCAATTTCTCTATGCCTTTCCAACCAATCGATCGCCACCAATACGTCATAACATCCCAAAGGAAAAATATTCAGGTTTATGATGGTTTTATTCCCATTTAATTCAATGTGACATGCCTATACCTAGTTAGTAATTTTCCTCTTAGCACTGATATCCAATTGGACCAGCCAAGACTTTATGTATTTTCTGTATTTAATTTACATTTTCCACTATTTGGGGACTAATATAATTCAAATCGGCACCTTTATCTATAAAAAAACATTAACTTCTATCCCAACCATCATGGATTGGTGCTCATCTTGATGCTCCTCCAATATTGCATTAATTCTTGGAATACTTCTGGCCACATCGTTCATGGTGGAAACCTCTTGGATATTTTACAAATTTTGACTAGGTTTCACATTATAAGTGAAATTATGCAGGAGGTGAGGCTCCACACAACCCCAACATTTCAATGATTCTATTTGATTCCCATTAAAACATTTATTGTTTAGATCTAGTTGTCTAGTTCCAATCCACATTTGGGTCTTTTGCGATTGAATACTACTTCTATAGAAATTTTGGTTATGGTAATTATTACCAAAATTTTTAAGAGAAGTAGATTTAAACCCTTTTCCCCCTTATACAAATATGTCCTTATTTTTTCTAGGCCGTGATTTTACATTTTCATGCCTTTTTTTAGATTGCTTATAGTAGATTCTATTCCTTCAGATGGCTTCATCCATAGTTTTTGATTATCATATTCGATTTTATCTTTAAATGAGAGTGGAGGGCAGTTTATAAATCATTGCACTTTGGTTTTTTCTTACGAATATAAGGCACATATCTCAAAAGGTGAGTAAATTTCGTCACCAGTTCATCCATGGTCATTTGACCCTCTCTTAGTTCATGGAATTATTTTGCCTTGTCATCATAATATATTGTTAAATATTTTTCCTTGAAAATTGTTTGAAATTATTTGCAACTAACACCCCTTTCTTACAAATTATGTACATTTCTGACTTCTTCCCACCATAAATATGCTTTTCCATGTAATCAATATGTAGCTAATTTAGCCTTCACATTATTGGGATAATCATAAACATTAAAACATAGATTTATAGTGAGTTACCATGCCTTTGTTGCTTCCTCTATAGGGAAATTTTTAAGGATGGTAATTTATTTTAATGTTTAGAAACCTTAACGAATCTCACTAGTACATAATATGAAATTTGTAAAATTTTTATAATTTTTTTTGTAAAAATATTCAAATTTCTAGTAATTTTATATAGCCTCTATATAAATTTTTTGGCAACTTTTAAGGTAAAAAAAAATTATACTATAAAATTTGGGCAAATAATTTATAGCAAAAATGGAAATTAACGAATTTTTTTTTAGGAAAATGCATGGAAAATTATCCCACTTGAGAATATTAGCCCCTAAAATTTTCTTTCTTCCTCTGACTCCTCGTCATAGGTTGGAGGTCTAATTTTCTTGAATTCTCCTTGCAAAAATACTTTTGATTTCTTCCCTTGGCTAGGAATCATTTTAGCTAAATTATGCTCCTCCACATATTCATATTTATCATCTGTACTTTCCTACACACTATATTTTTTTTTTTCCTCGTTTGGGGGTTCCTCCCTTGTCTTTCTCCTCCCTTATCGATTCCAAAATTTTTGGATTTAACTTATCTGTCAAAATTTTGATAATTTTTTCCTATTAAGTGTTGGCCTTAGATAACTTCTCATTATTTGCATTAAGACTAGCTAAGTTTGTCCTCAACTCTTTAACTATGTTCAATACTTCCATTATAAGAAGTAGTGTTTGTTCTCCCAACTATACCCATATATGTTCTTTTCCTATATGTGTTCTTGTTAATGGTTTTGCCATCACTCCTTATCCTCTTTACTCTCCATGTAAGATAGAACATTTATTTTGTTAAACATAATTATGATTGGGATCCTAGGCCATAGTATTGTAAAATATTGCTTTGATACCATATGTAATATATCCCATTCTTAAGCAACGTTTTTTTAATAAGTTTGAAATTGGTGAGTCTACATCATATTCATGTCCAAGAATAACACCCAAATAAAGTGGAGAATTCAACCTGTGACTTAACATCTAGAAATGTATTAACAACACACCCAATTACCATTTATCTAAAACCCCATAGACAAAATCTCAATTATTATTATTATTATTTACATATACATATATACATATATAACATACAATATCATGGAGAAAAATAACCTCATAAGTTGTATTTATGTTCATTACTTTGTTACATTTTAACATCATCAGTTCTCTTTAAGACCTTTTCAATATTTTTTCATTGTAAAATTAGCTTCTTAACATCGTCGACCATTTCCTCCTCTTTTTTATTATGCCTCTTAGCCCATTGGCATTTCTAATAATTATGTTAAAAAATGGTTGCTAAGGCATCGTAAACATGCCCCCATGTTATCACACATCTATAAATTCATATAAATACTAATCCACAACCCTTACGAATGTCGAATCAACACCACTCTATTAAAAATCACTTATGTATTCCGTTTGTGTTATGGTTGGACTTAATAACATGTTGTATGGATTATTTTTTATTTTTTAATACTATTGTGGCTACCCTTGGTTCCCTTTTAATTTACGGTGATATATTGAATGTATTGTATTTTTATGGGTTCCAATATAAAAATAATTAGGGCTATGTAGATAACCTCCATGGTGACCCCTCATCCCGACCATGTGATCGATTAGAAAATGGATGATTAGGATTTTTGTTTGCAATGTAAAAATGGACATATATTTTCTTGGGGGTAGGGTAACTACCCAACCACCTCCTCCTACTTAGCGTCATTTGCATCCTAGAGCTCTGTCATCAGATACCTTCATGAAGGCCAATGACGCGGGAGGTTTTTCTCACTTGTCTTGGCACTCTAGCCATCAGGGTTTACGGCATAAACTTAATTCCTAGGATATAGCCATTTCCCCTTTCTAAGTTGCAGAGGTGTTTTTAAAGAGATTTAAAATTATTGGTATATAGAGGTTTATTGTTACAAATTAGAAGTTTATGTTAATAATTTCCATTTTGGATGATATTTCTTTCATGTAGTATTTTGAAATTACTAGGTAGAACACACATTTATACTTTGTTCTATCTTTGTATCTAGGTATAACACACATTTGTGTTTGAATTCAAACAATTAGTCTTTATTCATGACAAACTAGAAATGTGTAGCTTTTTTGAATTTTTTTTTAATAATTTTATTTCCTAGAAGACATCTATATAATTAAAAATAATTCTATACAATACCATTTATTCCTTGTCGATTTATGTTTTTCCAGTTTTAGCACAATTTATCATTTACACTAGTAATTATTTGTAAAAGTATTATCCAACTTGATGTAATCATGTTTTTGGAATTTATCCTCTAACCTTTTTACATAATAATTCTAGGGTTTGACACACTTTGTAGTTTATATATATATATATATATATATATATATATATATATATATATATAAAATAATGCTTGTTGCACCGAGAGGCGTATTCTATAGCCTAGTATGACCCCGATGTGTAAGTATGTCGGAAGCCAAAGATTAAATTTTAAATAAATAATAATAATATAAATATTGTCAGCTTACAAAAAAATATTGTCGGCTTAAAAAAAAATTAAATAATCAATAGCCATATAAATAAATAAACAGCTAAGAATCAAATAACAAAACTAGGGAAAGACTTATTCAAGGAGCGGATTCATATAATTGCAGCAAGTCCAGCATTGAACGAAGAACGCCATAGAGATAGCCCCGTGAGAACGATTCTTATGTGAAATCAAATGGTCTAGCAATGGAATGATAACACAAATTTTATCTGCGTTCGTCCGACACTTTCCACAGTTGATCAACCGAGTTTCATCCACACGAAATTATTTTGGGTTCAAGTATGCATTAAATTGCAAAGAGACTAGCAGATTCGACCTGCATCCATTGCTTATAATATTTCTAATTCAATTCAAAGCATAACACGCCCGCCTTCAACAACCTAAAACTCATTGTATAAAGCATACATTAAGACCCTAAAACCTACTGCCTCAGCCTTTTGGAACAGTACGCAATAAGCGCAGTAATAAACATCCTGTCTCGGCCTTTTCGAACAGTACACAATAAGCGAAGTAATAGCAGTGAATGGAGATATAAATTAATAATAGCTTCCGTAAGAGAAATTTTGAATTTATACAAGATTTCTTGCCCCAATAACTCCATGCTAATTACACTGCATTTACAAGTGGTGGAAAAAAGGTTGTGGAAAAAATATAAATGTTTTTAAATAAAACTATAAATATTTAGTTACAAAATTATTATTTAATAAAAATTTGAGAGTTGTGAGATAGAATCGGTATTGAGTTATTTTGGAGTAAGATTAAGCATTCTGAACCCTGAAATCATAACGTTCCAAGAAAATGTATTTTTTTTGGTATTTTGTCAAATACTATTTGTGCATCTTCAATGTTTCTACACTTTGAGTACATGCCTACTAGGGCACTGCAAACAAAAAACATCAGATTCGAATCAGCTATTTTATCAAATTCGTATATACCTACTTTCACTTTCCATCCAGCTACATATTCTACAGCCAAGTCAATAATTGTGTTAATTTTTCAATAATTGTGTTAATTTTTCCTTATAATATAATATTATGTTATATTATTGCAAGCAATAATATAATATAAATTATAAATACCAGTATTACATAATTATTTTTTCATGTTTTATTAATTATTTTTAGTTTTTAATGTGTTATTTATTATTTTTAGAATTTTTCATCAAAAAAATTATGGAAAGTGTTGCATGAAATTAAAATAATATAATTTTATTTTATTTTATTTTATTTTATTTATATTTTATAGAAAAAAAATAGAAGCAAATAGTTGTTGTTAATCTGCTAACCAATCTGTAAAAAAATTCAAACGACAATTTCCAAATTCCATAGATTTAATCACAGAGATTCAAAATCAAATTTGAGTTTAAACCTAATAATTATGGTTAAATTTTAATTTTTCTTCTGTAAAGGAAATGTGTTGATCAAGAGAATGAACTAAGTGCAAACTAACTGCCATAACGTTCTTATATGGGAAGGGGAAGGAAATGTGTTCATAACTTCATACAGAGAATAAACTCAGTTCAAATTCAAGAAATATAAAAAATTATATGTTTAAATTCAGGAAGTATAAAGCTATTATATGTAAAAGGGAAGATTGATAACTATTAAGGTTATGACGATTGCAGATTTGGGTATTCAATTAGTCTGGATTTGGTTTTGCTTCATGCTTATTTGACTACTAAAATGCATATATTTTACTTTTTTGGATTGTATTTGTAATTTCTTACTGGAAAATATATGTTTTTTTTATAATTAAATTTAATCAAACTATGTTAATTAGAGATTTAGAGGAAAACCATTATTTTTTAAGTAATATTTGCCTTTAATTTATAGTTTACAAGTTTTAATTTAATAGCTCTAGAGTAAATTGATTTAAAATAGTCTTAATTTGAAAGTGGAATTCAATTAAATTGTCTGTTTTTCAAATATTATAGAAACTGAGATAAATTTTTTTTTTAGCTTTCATCGGATTTCAAAATATTCCCAAAATCCACAATCTAAACAACAAATGATTTTATTTGAAATTATTTTCAAAATAAACAATATTGATTGTCTATTTTCCAAATATTCTGGAATTAGATTATGAAAATATTAACCTCCATCCAATTTCACAATATCATCAGAATCCACAATCTAAACAAGTGGTTTAATCTGAAAATATTCCCAAAATGAACCATCAAAATAAGTCTCTTAATTTGACAACTCATGATTGTAATAATCTAAGATCTGAAGCTCAAATGGATATGTTCCAGTAATACCTATACCTTCATGCCTTTGTAGAAACGAGTGCCTGGAAACTTGATGGGAAGGGACAACATTGCATCTGAGACACAGTCGACATTTTTTCTCAGATAATGAAGCCTCTCATCTCCTTGCACACTCATAAGCATATTGCATATTATCTCGAAGGTAATCTACAATCATACAATTCTACAACATTGAGCCATGGCAGATAGTTGTTAATCTGTACGAGAAGACGATGATGGAGGAGAAGCACCATAAGCAAATGGAGCATTTAGGGCAAGTGGGAGCATTCACTGCTGGAACATTTGCACTGGTACTATTTATATCTATCTCTTATTATTTAATTCTAAACTTAGGGGTGACAAGGTCAATTTTAAAATTTCGAAGGAATGAATCGTTTTGTAAAATCTGAATTCCCGTAATTTGCAAGAGTCGATAACCTAGACAAACCAAAAAGGTATATTTATCTGTTTATAGCTTTAATCGAAGTACTAATTCTCTCATTCGCTATGAAGTACGAGAAACATAAAGCAAGTAAGGATCCAGAGAACGCACATAGGCACAAGATTGTGGAGGAGATTGTAGCAACAGCTGCAGTGGGAGCCGGGGGCTACGCCTTCCACGAGCATCACAAAAAGAAGGAATTCAAAAATGCAGTAAAAGATCACCATTTCTAGCCACCTTCTTAGGCACTGTAAAGCCTATGCTAGGGATGATATTAGAGACCCGCATCATACCTCTAGAAACAAAATTATAGGAAATAAAATCCATGTTTTTCATATCGATAGCAAGATAAATCATAATTAATTAACTTCCTTATACATGTATAGTACAAAATTATACAAAATTAAAAATTATAAACATATAGCACAATACTACACAAGTTAAATGAGATGGTTTCCTGAATAAATCAAGGAGGAAGATATTTCTACTAGGCATAAAAAAAAAGGAATTCAAAAATGCCTAGATCAACTTAGTTTGGCGATCAATTTAATGACAATCTGCAGGTACGAGAAACATAAAGCAAAGAAGGTGGCTAGAAAATTATTTTAAAAGAAGGATCCAATGTTCCTCATATTGATAGCAAGATAAATCATAATTATAGGAAATGAAATCCATGTTCCTCATATCGATAGCAAGATAAATCATATAGAAGGATCCATCATTCGGTATGCAGTACGAGAAACATAAAGATAAATCATGTTCCTCATCATTCGGTATGCAGTACGAGAAACATAAAGCAAAGAAGGATCCAGATAATGCACATAGGCACAAGATTGCAGAGGATATTGCAGCAACAGGTGCAGTGGGAGCCGGGGGCTACGCCTTCCACGAGCATCACAAAAAGAAGGAATTCAAAAACGCAGTAAAAGATCATCATTTCTAGCCACCTTATTTTCAAATAATTTAAGGATCCAGAGAACGGACATAGGCACGAGATTGCGGAGGATATTGCAGCAATAGGTGTAGTGGGAGCCGGGGACTATGCCTTCCACGAGCATCACAAAAAGAAGGAATTCAAAAATGCAGCAAAAGATCACCATTTCTAGCCACCTTCTTTTCAAATAATTTAAGGATCCAGAGAACGCACATAGGCACAAGATTGCGAAGGAGATTGCAGCAATAGCTGCAGTGGGAGCCAGGGGCTACGCCTTCCATGAGCATCACAAAAAGAAGGAATTCCTTCCACAAGCATCAAAAAATAAGGAATTAAAAAACGCAGTAAAAGATCACCATTTCTAGCCACCTTCTTTTCATGTATTTTTCAATATATTCTTCCTATCACATTTGAATGATATGATAGATGTATTTGTTATTTAATATATTAACTATTTCATTTTTTTGATCACCAAACATATAAATATTAATAACATTTGTTAGTATTTATATTTCTAATCTTCAAAATTTCAAAGTATGATGTGCATCTCAAAAATATACAAAATTTTTAATAATATGAAAAATGATGCTTGCAACTGGAACCAGCCTAGATCCATCTAACTCTGGATCTATCAAGTGCTGAGAGGGATCAAATCTCTCGAGGTGCAAACCTTTCCTCAAGTTTTGCACTCAAAAAATAGGTTTTCACCTTGAGAGATTTGATCCCTCTCGGCACTTGATAGATCTGGAGTTAGTTGGATCTTAGTTTTCTGAAGGATTCTGTCACACAGTAGGGATTGCATGATGGTTGAGGGATAAAATGAGAACATTTTCTTAGTTTTAACCCATGACCAAGCTAACCTTGGAATATACATTTGTATATTTATATATATGTAGATTTTTACGAAAACATATCTAACTCCTGTTTAGCCCATAGCCCATAGTTTTCAGTATAGGATCAATCATAAATTTAGGTAAAATTTTTCTCTACCATATACATACAAAAATATTTTCAAAGGGTTATTCGTATATGAATTAAAACCTCTTTAACATGAGACTTATACTCATTAAATTATTTCATTCATTCCTATCTCCTACTTAAAAACATAAGCAAGTATTGGAATTCAAATTCTCAACACATCATATCAAACAAACTAATTACTTATTTATATTTCTGAAAATATAATAAGATCTACCACAATCCTCCCAACCAATGAAATGTTGTCTCAAAAATCCCCCAAAACTCCTAAATACTTTATTTTTTAGGAAACTAATCATTAAATTTCATAGTTTTACCTCCTCCCTCTAGCCCTAACAGGATCTTGCTAAAACTGGGATGAAAATTCTTCTATTATGTGTAGGTTCAATATTTCCCTCCCAATAAGAACTCACTATTTATATTTCCTTTATCTGGTGTAATATTTCTTCCTCCCACTATTGACCTTTATTTCCCATAGACGATGGATTATTATTATTAATTTTTTTTGTTGTGCATCAACTGTCCTTTCTTGGACAACAACTGATTTTTAACCATTTCATGAAATTTGGGAGCCTGAATACTAACTTAATGGCTCCTACTATATTTTTAAAATAGTAATAAGTAAAAACAAAAATATTTCTTTAATAGCAATAAATATTTACATATCTCATTCAATTTTTCAACTTTGCTTTTTATCTTCACAATCATCATTCATACTTATGAAAATTAAATCATAAATATCTAATGGGAAATTATTCCATTAAGGGAACTACAAATATCCAACTCAAATTAAGGATTTTATTGAAGCATTAGGTGCAATTAACCCTTCCAATTCTTTCTTGATCACATTTTCCTTAGAGAAATCAAAACTGTGACTTCTACCTCTAGTTTCTTCCTAGATCTCAGTGACCATACATAACTTCACAATACATAAATGTGTATTTTATGAGGGGAATATACATACATCATGTCTAAGACAATATGAAAAAAACTAGGATCCTCGAGCTTGTAACTTCATCTATTACCTTGAGGTTATTGTTAGGTCCCTATATTACTAGTTGCGCCGAGAGGAGCATTCTACAGCCCAGTATGACCTCGATGTCGATGTGTAAGTATGTCGGAAGCCAAACAAAAATTTCGGCTTGAAAAATAGCTTACATAAACATATAAATGAACAATTAAAAATTCATTAAAAAAAAATTTAAACAATATAAACTTAAAATATGAAGAGGTTTATTAACATTCAAAAAAGAGATATGGTAAATAAATAAAATATGGTAAATAAGTAAAAATATAAATAAACCATAGGTGTGGTAAATAGATAAAACCTCTTTTTATATTACTCATGAGGTATGGTAAATAAATAAAAATATAAATAAACTAGAGGTATGGTAAATAAATAAAACCAATTTTTATATTTACTCAATAAACCACTTTATATTCACAAAAACTCAAAAAGAGGTTTTATTTAGGTGAAGCCTATGGGACAAATTATTATTAATACCATTGGCCAAATACCAGGGACAAATTATTAATAATACCATGGGCCAAATACCATGGGACAAATGATTAATAATACCACGGGCAAATACCATGGGCCAAATAACATATTTATAAAAGAGGTATGGTAAATAAATAAATATAAAAGAGGTATAAAGAGGTAAGGTAAATAAATAAAAATATATCAAATACGATTAGAAATCAACATC
This sequence comes from Pinus albicaulis, assembly GCA_034641835.2. NCBI lineage: Eukaryota > Viridiplantae > Streptophyta > Pinopsida > Pinales > Pinaceae > Pinus > Pinus albicaulis. The sequence continues at coordinate 1,527,114,163 of CM076581.1, read as the reverse complement.
TAATTATATATGAATTATATGAGCCAAATACCATGGACCAAATTATTATCAATACCATGCCAAAAAAACATTATTAACCCTAACATTAATATTAAAATATTAATATTATTAAATTTAATAAATTTATATTAATACAATATTAAATTTATTATATTGTAATATATATTAATATATCATGATATATGATAGAGGTGGAGAAATACAGGGAGTCACAAGGGATATATGGAGATAAATTGAAGGAGAGGGGAGAAGAGGAATGAAGAGAGAGAGAGGGAGAAGAGTGAGAGAGTTAGAGAAGGGTAAGAGAGGGAGAGGGAGACATAAAGATGGATGTGGGAGAAAGATAAGGAGAGAGGGAAAGAGAAGGAGAGAGGATTGGAGGGTAGAGAGTGTGAGAGAGAGAAAGAAGGGGGAAGGGAGATGGAGGTAGGAGAGAAATGGAGAGAGAGGAAGGATGAGAGGAGGAGGAGAGAAGGAGGGATAGAGAGATGGAGTTGGAGGCAGAGCGAGGAAAGGAAGAAGAAATACATAGAGAGGGAGTGACAAGGGAGAGATGGAGAGAGAGTGTGTATGCTTATGGGTGGGATAAAGATACATAGGAGTGATGGAGACAAGGGGGAGAGAAGGAGAAAGGAGGAGTGATGGATACAAGGGGGGAGAGAAGGATAAAGGGATAGAAATAGTAAGATAGTTGGAGAGTGAGATAGAGTGATGGGGGAAGAGAGAGGATTGGAGGACAGAGAGAGAGAAAGAAAGAGAGTTGGGGGGTAAAATAGAAGAATTTGAGAGAGGAATGATGAGAGAGAGGAAGAGAGTGATGGGGGAAGAGAGGATTGTAAGAGAGAGAGAGAGAGAGAGAGAGAGAGATGGGGGAAGATAAAGGGACGTAGGAGATAAAGGGAGAGAGAGGAAGGAAAAGGGAGGGGACTTGAAAGAGAGGAGGAGAGAGGGAGGGATAGAAATATGGATTTGGAGGTGGAGAGAGGGAGGGATTGAGAGATGGAGAGAGAGAGAGATGGGGGAAGAGAAAGGGAGGTAGGAGAGAAAGGGAGAGAGAGGAAGGAAAGGAGAGGCGACTTGAAAGAGAGGAGGAGAGAGGGAGGGATATAAATATGGATTTGGAGGGGGAGAGAGGGAGGGATTGAGAGATGGAGTTGGATGAGGAGAGAGGGAGGGAAGAATAAATACATAGAGAGTGAGTAGTGGAGAGAGAGGGGGAGTAACAAGGGAGAGATGAAGAGGGAGTGTGTATGTTTTGGGGTGAGATAAAGAGACAAATAAGGAGATATGGAGAGAAGGGGGGAGAGAAGGAGAGAGAGAGACATATGGTAACAAAGTTGGAAGGTGAAGATAGAGAGAGAGAGGGGGGGGGAGAGAAAGGAAGAGAGAGGGTGAAGAGAGGTAGGGAAAGAGATATGAAGATGGAGAGGGAGAGAGGGGGAGGTAAGAATAAATACATAGAGGGTGAAAGGTGGAGAGAGAGAGAGAGAGGGAGTGATAAAGAAGATGGAGAGAGAGGGAGAAAGGGTAGCAGGAAGGAAGAGAGATAGAAGCGAGAGAGAGAGAGAGAGAGAGGAGGAGGAGGAGGGAGTGATAGATAGATAGATAGATTGGAGAAAGAGAGTTTATGTTTTGGAGTTGATATAGAGAGATAGAGTGAGATATAGATATAGATGTAAGGTGAAGAGAAAAAAAGATAGATGGAGAGGAGGGAGGGACAAGGAAATTGATAGATATGGAGTGAGAGAGAGTGTGTGTATGGTGGGGTGAGATAAAGAGAAAAAGAAGGAGAGATGGATGTATATATAGATATATATGGGGGAGAGAGGGAAGAAGGTTTCCTGCAGTAGATGCATTGATTTCAGTGTAGATGGTGATTTCTAATCCTATTTGATTTCTTGCACTAGATGAATTGATTTTGGTGTAGATGTTGATTTCTAATGATATTTGATTACTCACACTAGATGGATTGATTTTAATGTAGATGATTTCTAATCCTATTTGATTGCTTGCACTAAATGCATTAATTTCAGTGTAGATGATGATTTCTAATCCTATTTGATTGATTTCACTAGATGCATTAATTTTAATGTAGATTTTGATTTTTGGTTATATTTGATTTCTTGCACTAGATGAATTGATTTCAATGTAGATTATTTTTAATCCTATTTGATTGCTTGCACTGAATGCATTGATTTCAGTGTAGATGGTGGTTTCTAATCCTATTTGATTTATTTCACTAAATGCCTTGATTTCAGTGTAGATGGTGATTTCTAATCTTATTTGATTGCTTCCACTAGATGCATTAATTTCAATGTAGATGTTGATTTCTAATTATATTTGATTGCTTGCACTAAATGCATTGATTTAAATGTAGATGATTTAACTAAATGCATTGATTTAAATGTAGATGATCTATAATCCTATTTTATTTCTTGCACTAAATTCATTTATTTCAGTGTAGATGGTGATTTCTAATCCTATTTGATTGCTTGCACTAGATGCATTGATTTCAGTGTAGATGTTGGTTTTAAATCCTATTTTCCTACTTGCACTAGACTCATTTATTTGAGTGTAGATGTTGATTTCTAATCATATTTGATTACTTGCATTAGATGCATTGATTTTAGTGTAGATGTTGTTTTCTATTATTATTTAATTTCTTGCATTAGTTGCATTGATTTCAGTGTATATGTTGATTTCTAACTTGATTTAATTGGATGTATGATGGTACATTAATTTTAAAGTCATTGGATTAATAGTGTGCGTGCAATGATTTGAGTGCAAACACAAAAAGATATTGACAATGTACATTGATTTTTGTGTTATAGTAATTCAACCTATTAATATTGGAGGGCAAGAGAGACAAGGTATGATGTTTACTACAAGATCTCGAGCTAAATATTTAAATGGTTTACGATTCCAACCGTCCTTTTCAAATAATCAATATGAAAATATGACAAAACTAACATGGGTGAAAATAAGAATAGTAGAAGAAAATAGTTTGAAATCGATCACAATGAAGACTATTCGTAATTGACTACATTCTTATTATTCATAGTTTCTATCATTCAATATTATTTCATTGTCACTTTGCATTCAAAATTTTATCTCATCATTAAAGTTATTTTACAATATTTATCATCTCAACAAACTAAGGTAACTAATCAAATATAAAATTAAAATGACTCAATAAATCTCAGACATATTTAACATATTTAAAATGGTTATGTTAATATTAGATGTATTTACATATTATTGATAAAATTAATCATATGTTCCTCATATTATTGACAGATTTTCCTTGGTCACACACGATTGAAACCGGCCTAGATCCATCTTAACTCCAGATCCATTAAGCACCGAGAGGGATAAAATCTCTCGAGGTGAAAACCTTTCCTTAAGTTTGGCACTCAAAAAAGAGGTTTTCACCTTGAGAGATTTTATCCCTCTCGGTGCTTGATAGATCCAGAGTTAAGATGGATCTAGGCTGGTATAGTCCCTTATTGTTGTTAGTGTAAACCCCTTATTGTTATTATTGTACCCTTGTAACCCCCATATTGTTATTATTGTGCCTTTAAATTATTATTGTTAGGTTGGCTAGGATTACATTGTGGCCCCATGGACTCCTATATATAGAAAGGAGGTTTTGTAATTTGAATCATGCAAGAATTGTTCATTCATGTAATGTATTGGAGGTATCCCCCTCGAAGTGGCTTATTTCTAAGGCATTGATATCTCTTTTATTCTATTTTTGGAGTTGGTTTCACAACATTTGGTATCAGAGCTTGAGATTCTAGGGTTTCGCTGCTCCAAACAGGTCATCATGGAATTTTCACTATAACTTTTTTTCTACGAAGGTTTAGAAATTGAAATTTTTAGAGTGCGAAGTCGAAATCCTGAGGAACATTTTTGCTAAATTTCAAAGCTTGGTTCACAATATTTTCAGAGATATGATCTGTGGAAGTTAGGTATTTTTGCAGGCTTTTGAATTTCACTTAAAAAGGTCATCACGGAATTTTCGTTATAACTTTTTTTCTACGAAGGTTCAGAAGCTGAAATTTTTAGAGCGCGAATGTTTTTATTCTATCTTTAATTATATAATAATTTTCAATATTTTGTATATCTGGGTTACTTTTACTTGGCGTGTTTGGATGTTGGCTACCAGATACATTTTTCCACCGACCATGGCTTCCCGACTCCAAGACAACATAATTACACTCAATATACCATTACCTAACTAGCATGATAAGATTGTCCATCATATAAATTTTCATAATCCAGTTCACTCACCCTGAGGTCACTTTAGGCCCCCCATATCCTAACCGTGTTCATCTACACCTTCCTGGAATAAAAGGTGAATGCTCAAGAATATTGGTATCTTCCACCTTCATGGATTTCCCCATACAATAGTACTGTTTTCATTATTGACATTCGTGCTATCATGTCTCACCCAAGAATTATTTGTTTGAATGAATTGAACCATGTTCACATTCCTCTTTCTTGGCCCATTTCTAATCAACCCATTATGTTCTTGGGCACCTATAATTTTATTCTTCATTAATGCACCATTAAATTTGTACTAGACCTATCACACCTCCCTGCTGTAGTAGACCATTTTCACTATCACCCCCCATTCATTTTCCTCACACTGAGACTAGCTCATGGGTCCCCCACACTCTATAGTCATTCCCCTACACCATCACACAAGCTATCACACAATGGGGCACCCATGTTTATGTTTGTACATCCTAAACCATGTTTACATTACTTTTGTGAGTTTACAAAGATTTTTTTTGGATGTAACAAGCTAATAAATTTTCATAACTATTACTGGTGGTAGTCCCAAGACACCCTTGGTTATAGCACACATTTTTATACCCCATCTACTCAATACCAATTTCATGTCAATACACTTCTCCACTACTAAATAGAATAACGTATTGTTGAAAAATATGATTTATTTCAACTATATGTTTGCTCCTAGCCTCAACATCAAGGGGAAACTCTTATCACTTCATACACTCAACCATGTTAGCTAGGGCGCTCAACACTGAAAAATGACATGTGTAAGTAAACCAGCCTAGATCCATCTTAACTTCGGATCTATCAAGCACCGAGAGGGATCAAATCTCTCGAGGTGAAAACCTCTTTTTTGAGTCCCAAACTTAAGGAAAGGTTTTCACCTCGAGAGATTTGATCCCTCTTGGCACTTGATAGATCCGGAGTTAACATGGATCTAGGCTAGTTTCAGTCATGTGCAACCAAGGAAAATCTGTCGATAATATGAGGAACATATGATTAATTCTATCAATAATATGTAAATACATCTAATATTAACATAACCATTTTAAATATGTTAAATATGTCTGAGATTTATTGAGTCATTTTAATTTTAATTTGATTAGTTACCTTAGTTTTTTGAGATGATAAATATTGTAAAATAACTTTAATGATGAAATAAAATTTTGAATGCAAAGTGACAATGAAATAATATTGAATGATAGAAATTGTGAATAATAAGAATGTAGTCAATTACGAATAGTATTCATTGTGATCGATTTCAAACTATTTTCTTCTACTATTCTTATTTTCACCCATGTTAGTTTTGTCATATTTTCATATTGATTATTTGAAAAGGACAGTTGGAATTGTAAACCATTTAAATATTTAGCTGGACCTGTTGTAGTAAACATCATACCTTGTCTCTCTTGCTCTCCAATATTAATAGGTTGAATAACTATAACACAAAAATCAATGTACATTGTCAATAATTTTTTGTGCTTACACTGAAATCATTGCACACACACTATTAATCCAATGACTTTAAAATTAATGTACCATCATACATCCAATTACATCAAATTAAAAATCAACATATACAATGAAATCAATGCAACTAATGCAAGAAATAAAATGATAATAGAAAACAACATCTACACTAAAATCAATGCATCTAATGCAAGTAATGAAATATGATTAGAAATCAACATCTACACTCAAATAAATGAGTTTAGTGCAAGTAGGAAAATAGGATTTAAAGCCAACATCTACACTGAAATCAATGCATCTAGTGCATGCAATCAAATAGGATTAGAAATCACCATCTACACTGAAATAAATTCATTTAGCGCAAGGAATCAAATAGGATTATAAATCATCTACATTTAAATCAATGCATTTAGTTAAATCATCTACATTTAAATCAATGCATTTAGTGCAAGAAATAAAATATAATTATAAATCAACATCTACATTGAAATTAATGCATCTAGTGCAAGCAATCAAATAAGATTAGAAATCACCATCTACACTGAAATCAAGGCATTTAGTGAAAGCAATCAAATATGATTAGAAATCACCATCTACATTGAAATCAATTCATTCAGTGCAAGCTATCAAATAGGATTAAAAATAATCTACATTGAAATCAATTCATGTAGTGAAAGAAATCAAATATAACCAAAATCAAAATCTACATTAAAATTAATGCATCGAGTGAAATCAATCAAATAGGATTAGAAATCATCATCTACACTCAAATTAATGCATTTAGTGAAAAAAATCAAATAGGATTAAAATTCATCTATATTAAAATCAATCCATCTAGTGTCAGCAATCAAATATCATTAGAACTTAACATCTACACCAAAATAAATTCATCTAGTGAAAGAAATCAAATAGGATTAGAAATCACCATTTACACTGAAATCAATGCTTTTAATGCAAGAAATATTCTTCCCACTCTCCCCCACATATATCTATATATCCATCCATCTCTCCTTCTTTTTCTCTTTATTTCACCCACCAAACACACACACTCTCTCTCACTCCATATCTATCAATTTCCTTGTGCCGCCCTCCTCTCCACCTTTCTTTTTGTCTCTTCACCTTACATCTATATCTATATCTCACTCTATTTGTATATATCAACTCCAAAACATAAACTCTCTTTCTCCAATCTATCTATCTATCTATGGCTCCCTCCTCCTCCTCCTCCTCCTCCTCCTCTCTCTCTCTCTCTCTCTCTCTCTCTCTCTCTCTCTTGCCCTTCCCTCCCTCTCTCTCGGTTCTATCTCTCTTCCTTATTGCTACCCTTTCGCCCTCTCTCTCCATCTTCTTTATCACTCCCTCTCTCTCTCTCTCCACCTTTCACCCTCTATGTATTTATTCTTACCTCCTCCTCTCTCCCTCTCCATATTCATATCTCTTTCCCTACCTCTCTTCACTTTCTCTCTTCCTTTCTCTCCCCCCCCCCCTCTCTCTATCTTCACCTTCCAACTTTTTTACCATATGCCTCTCTCTCTCCTTCTCTCCCACCTTCTCTCCATATCTCCTTATTTTTCTCTTTATCTCACCCCAAAACATACACACTCCATCTTCATCTCTCCCTTGTCACTACCCCTCTCTCTCCACTACTCACTCTCTATGTATTTCTTCTTCCCTCCCTCTCTCCTCATCCAGCTCCATCTCTCAATGCCTCCCTCTATTCCCCTCCAAATCCATATTTCTATCCCTCCCTCTCTCCTCATACAGCTCCATCTCTCAATCCCTCCCTCTATTCCCCTCCAAATCCATATTTCTATCCCTCCCCCTCTCCTCCCCTCTCTCCTCCTCTCTTTCAAGTCCCCTCTCTTTTCCTTCCTTTCTCTCCCTTTCTCTCCTACCTCCCTTTCTATTCCCCCATCTCTCTCTCTCTCTCCATCTCTCAATACCTCCCTCTCCCCCCTCAAAATCCATATTTCTATTCATCCCTCTCTCCTAGCCTCTCTCCTCCTCTCTTTTAAGTCCCCTCTCTTTTCCTTCCTCTCTCTCCCTTTATCTCCTACCTCCCTTTCTCTTCCCCCATCTCTCTCTCTCTCTCTCCCCTACAATCCTCTCTTCCCCCATCACTCTCTTCCTCTCTCTCATCATTCCTCTCTCACCTCCTTCTATTTTACCCCCTAGCTCTCTTTCTTTCTCTCTCTCTCTATCCTCCAATCCTCTCTCTTCCCCCATCACTCTATCTCACTCTCCAACTATCTTAATGTTTCTCTCCCTTTATCCTTCTCTCCCCTCTTGTCTCCATCACTCCCCCTTTCTCCTTCTCTCCCGCATTGTCTCCATCACTCTTATGTATCTTTAGCTAACCCATAAGCATACACACTCTCTCTCCATCTCTCTCTTGTCACTCCCTCTCTATGTATTTCTTCTTCCTTTCTGCGCTCCACCTCCAACTCCATCTCTCTATCCCTCATTCTCTCCTCCTCCTCTCATTCTTTCTCTCTCTCCCTTTCTCTCCTACCTCCCTCTCCCTTCCCCCTTCTCTCTCTCTCTCTCTCACTCTCTACCCTCCAATCCTCTATCCTTCTCCCTCCCTCTCTCCTTATCTCTCTCCCACCTCCATCTTTATGTCTCCCTCTCCCTCTCTTACCCTTCTCTAACTCTCTCACTTTTCTCCCTCTCTCTCTCTTCATTCCTCTTCTCCCCTCTCCTTCAATTTATATCCATATCTCCCTTGTCACTCCCCCTATTTCTCCATCTCTATCATATATCATGATATATTAATATATATTAAAATATAATAAATATAATATTGTATTAATCTAAACATATTAAATTTAATAATATTAATATTTTAATATTAATGTTAGGGTCAATAATGTTTTTTTTTGCATGGTATTAATAGTAATTTGGCCCATGGTATTTGACCCTTATACTTCATATATAATTAGATGTTGATTTATAATCGTATTTGATATATTTTTATTTATTTATCTTACCTCTTTATACCTCTTTTATATTTATTTATTTACCATACCTCTTTTATAAATATGTTATTTGGCCCATGGTATTTGCCCGTGGTATTATTAGTAATTTTTCCCATGGTATAGGGCCTATGTAATTATTAATAATTGTTCCCATGGTATTAATAATAATTTGTCCCATAGGCTTCCCCTTAATAAAACCTCTTTTTGAGTTTTTGTGAATATAAAGTGGTTTATTGAGTAAATATAAAAATTGGTTTTATCTATTTACCATACCTCTAGTTTATTTATATTTATATTTATTTACCATACCTCATGAGTAATATAAAAAGTGGTTTTATTTATTTACCACACCTATAGTTTATTTATATTTTTACTTATTTACCATATCTCTTTTTTGAGTGTTAGTAAACCTCTTCATATTTTAAGTTTATATCGTTTAAATTTATTTTTAATGATGGTTGAAAAAATCAAAAATCAAGAAAAGCCAAAGGTTCCTAAGGTTACCATTAAAAAAATAAATTGCCACAAAGTCATGTCAATAATTATGAATGAATCACCATGGTTGTTTCTTCAATATTTTCATAAATCTATAGAAATTAAATATCAACATTTTGTAGGCCAAATCAAACTAAATTGAAAACCACCAACTAAGAGGAAAAAGGTTAGGTAGCTCAGTCTTGAGCTACTAGATCATTGAAGTGCCATTAAGGAGCCTCTAAAGGACTCCCCCTGTCTCCCACTAGATCATTGAAATATAAGACCTCATCCATGATCTAAGGGGATTTAAGACATGGAATTTTAACTATAAATATCACTAGGTTTGGGAACAAAGTAAGTGAGAAGCCCAATCAAAATTATTTTTCCAAATTGTATAGTACTCTAGCATTCCTTTATGTTCAAAGAGCTCATCATTTGAGAGCTCCCATAGGACTTGTTTGAGTGGAGTTCATTCTTGCAAGGAGAGGGAAAAGGGACCATCCTATAGGAGAGTCGTAGGGTTCATTTCCCTATCAACTCCCACTAGTGTCTCTTGGATCATTTTGCAACTCTTTTCACCAAGAAATTAAGAGAATTCATGCTTCCAAACCTATTTTTTTCATATACTTTTATTTCTTTGTTTTGGATTGTAAGTAATTATATTTCTTAGATTTAGTTTCTTTGTTAATTTGTTTATGTGTTTTTCTTTCTAATCATGTGTTTTTTGGGTTGTATTCAAGGAACAACTACCTTGTAATAGGTTGGATTTTGGTACACCATTGCTATAAAAGACAAATAACACCACCAACAGTTAAGAGTCTTTGTTAATTGGAAATTTTCCAAAGACATTCCTCCATCACGTAATGAAAATAGTACTATGGTGAGGTTTCAAAAATATGGCTAGCTCTTGTCCAAAAAATTCATTGTCTTAGAAATCAAAATATTTCATCCATCCCTCTTGTTGCAAATTATCTTTTTCTTTTGATGCTGGGAATACCTCTTGTCCATTGGAATCTACTCTATGCAAGAAATCAATAGCTTTTAATTTTTCTATAAAGTGGTAGTCATTAAAATTACTTATGTTCATCCCATGTTGGCATCCCTCTTGCGACTTTTTATAAATTAATTGTGGTCATTGACAATTGACTACAACACTTTGATCATGAACATATTGAATGAAATATCATGTGCGTCTACTAAAGGTTCATCAAATCCATATTTAAACACATTGCCAACATTACTCTCAAATTTACCATATGAGAAATCAAAATTTTTCTCCCATGGAGAATGTGGTGTATGACGTTATTCTTGAACTGAGACAATATGGTTCTCATTTTTACCCTTAGGAACATAATATTATGTAGAGAAATTTTCACATATTATATCAAATTTCCCTTCTAAATCCTTTTCTCCATGTTATTGGTACCATATTGGAAAGTTTAAGAGATCAATATCACTTTCATGAATATTTTATTCAATGGAGTGAGCTCGCTGCATTAATTATTTCTAGATAGAATTTCCTTTTTTCTTCAATAAAAATATTAAATTCATAGGAAAAGAATTTTCACAGGAACTAAAAATGATGAAATCATTTGGAAGCATTTCATGAGAAATCTCAGGAAGTAATTTCATAAATATGAAAGTGAAAATTTTCGTTCATCCATATTTCAACTAACTTCAAGAAAATAGAATATGGGTCTATCTTTGAAAATATTTTCTCATAGAAATGCAGAGGTTGGAAAAATGGAAATGCTCAAACTATGGATGATACTGGGGAGAGTTAAGATAAATAAAAGTAAGAGAGGTGATTAAGTATAATGGGAAGGATAAAAGAATGAAAATACTCTAAGTATAAATGTAGAGGTTGAAATAATGAAAATATCTTAAGTATTGAGGATAATGGGGAGATGTAATATCCCTACCATAAAAACTCCCATAAAAATTATATATTTAAAAAAAAAATGGTAAAAATTTAATGTATATGGTTAACTGTTCCATCAATAATTTGTTGTAAATAAGTTTGTAACTCATCAAGAGTTCAAAATTTTTTCTCAAAATTGAAAGTTATAGGATTGGGTTGAAACCAGGATGGTTGCGTAGATCTCGTCTTCCTCATTCTAATGCTATGAATGGTTTGAAAAACCGATGTCGTATGAGGGAGATATCACGTTCTGATCGATTTCCCAAACAACTAAATTTTGTGACAAGGTTGACTGGGATGCCCAGTCAGCATGCAGGGTGAGCAGGTCAGCAAAAAGGAATATTTCGAAGAATATTATTTTTTGCAGAGCCAGTCAGAGGCTGATAAGTGGTGCTATGTGATTGGGTGATGAGTTGTACATTGTATTTTTTTTTGGCCAATTGGAGGGTGACACATGACCAGCCATGAGGCTGCCACGTGTCCCCTGAATGGTGTAATAAAATTTTATGGAGGCCACCAGGCTCGACCCTGCAACCTCCTGTGGAGCAACCACTCGCCACAAACGTCTACACTGCACATTAGAACTTAACTTATATGGGTCTCCAGATATATTTAAATTGTGATAAGATTTCATGCGGGGGTTGGGGACCGCCAGCGGCCCCATAGAGCGGTCACATGTCAATGTAACCAAAACCACAACATAATAATAACATCTGACAATTCTCTTAACCCAATATTTATATCAAACATTATATGTATCACATGGTAGGGTTACATATGATAGTTGCACCGACAGTTTCAGTTAACACAACCTCCAAACTCTAGTTTAAAGGAACTTACCACAGTTATTGCCTACAGTTCCACTCGGCGTTAAATGCAACTAGAGGATTTCGGGGGTTGGCATGTGGCCAGCCCCTACCCTTAACATTAAATGTTACAATTAAAGCTGGCGGGAAAGTTAGCGCACCTCAATTTTATGGGGTTTGGCCAAATTTAACTATAGTTAAGTGGAGTTTACCAAAATTAGTGGAGGTTTTTTAGGAATTACTAGGAAAATGACTTGGAGGGTCAATGTTCGCCCCAACAGAGTGAATGAAGAGTCTATATAGACTAATTGGAGCATTTTGGAGCCATTGGTGTAGAGAAAACAACCATTAGAGGACTGTAAACACATGTATTTGCAAAATTTTAAGCATAATGAAAGATGGATATGCCATTGGGAGCTAAACCAACATATATAGCCTAGGAGGGGTGAACTGGTTCATCATGCATGTTGTGTAAATGTTATGCGTGGTTTTATTTCTCTATTATACACTATTGTTCAATGTTATTTTCTCTTATTTCATGCTTCTAATTCTTTAAAATCACTTACAATTCATGGTTAAAATCCTCAATACTTAATCAAACTATGGAGACAAGTATGCACATATTTTATCACTAAAAAGACACTTAGCACAAAAAACTAATACAATCCTTTCAGATCAGGTTGGTATCCGAGCTAGATTTTATTCTATGGTATTGTTTTGTGAAAATATTTGTTTAACTATTTTCAAGTGTTATATGCTTACTAGGCTCAAGCTCAAGAGAGGAGAAGGCAAATTGGTGGAAGCAAGAGGGTCTCAAAGTGAGCCACAACAAAGGAGAGAAATATTTCCACAATCTCCACTACCTATTTCACCTCCTAAGGAAGTAGAAGTAGCATTAAGCATGCCTCAAGAGGAAGGAGAAATCCATGAAGAAGTTGATCCCAAAGAGGAAGAAAGAGTGTTCAAGAAATAATTTCTTGACCTGACTGAGATGGTTAGAATCCTTTATCAAGAAAGGAATGAGAAACTAGAAGGAGAAGGATCCAAACTTCACAAGGAAGGAAAAGGATCATCAGGAGGTCACAATGATGAATATAAGTCAAAGAAGGGCAACATAGGAAATGGAGGTAGTGGAAAGTCAACATACTCACCCTCATCATCATCATCCTCTACTTCATTTTTAATACATTAGTCACACAAGTCAAAGAACAATGGTAAAAGTCCTTTTCTAAAACTTGATGTTAATTATTAATTGCCAATGTTTAATGGTGAAGTCAATGTAGAAAATCTTGATAATTGTATTAGGAAATTGGAGGTCTATTTGAGAATCTAAAACCTTCAAGATGATGATACAAAATTCTAATTAGCTTCATTGAGAATGGAAGGTGAAACACTTGTTTTGTGGGAAGCTAAGACAAAGGAGGAGATCAAGAGGCATGGTAATATTATTCTATCATGGAATGATTTCATTATTTCAATAAAACAATAGTTTTATCCATTATCTCATATGAAAAAAGCCATAATGAACTGGAAAAATTTTAGACAATTGAAAGGACAGAATGTGCAAGAATACAACCAAGAATTTAGGAGAAGAGCTCTCTTATTAGAGGTAGATTTGCAGAGCCAAGATACTTTGCTCAAGTACATAGGAGGCTTACATATCTACCTAAAACATACTATCCTCATGTTTAACTCCACAAGTCTAGATGAAGTATGTGTTCAGGCCACACATCTAGAATCTAGAGGGAAAAACATTTCTAAAGAGGGTAGGAACAAAAATTTTAAGGGTGAAGACCTAAAAAGGTAAAAGAAAAAGAATGCATCTGTTAAGAAAGAGGGAGAAAAAGTGGTTAGTAAAAATTGTTCAAAATAAGGCCATAATGAAAATCATTGTTGGAAATTACATCCTGAAAAGCAACCCAAGTACTTCAAAAGAAAAGGGAAACAAAAAAATGCAGCTACAACTCAACATGATTTAGGAGAGGATTTAGGTGATGAATACAAAATTATAACCATGGGATTGAAGAACATGAAGGGGAAATAAATTGAAACTAAACCCAGTATTAGTACATCAAATTGTCACATACATGCTCCAAATAATGGAGAACGAATTGAATTGTTTCATGTGAGGGTCATATCCAAACATACTAATATTGACACATTGTTTGACAGTGGTTCACAAGAAAACTTAATCTCTGAAGACTTGGTCAAGAAACTTAATCTTGAGACCATACCACATCCAAAACCATATCCACTTGGTTGCATTTATAAGGATGCAAATTTACAGGTTTCAAAGAAGTGTATATTGCGGTTTGCAATAACTGCACATTTTGTCGACACAGTTGACTTAGATGTGGTTCCACTTGACATAACACGTATTGTGTTGAGATTCCTTACTTGTATGACAGGAAAGAGATATTCCATCGCCATGAGAACAAATACCATTTATTCAAAGATGGCAAGGAATACATTGTTAGAGCATATCGCAAGAAGACAAATATTGCTATGGTAAATGATGGACAGGTAAAGAGGCTGGTAAATTCAAGTAAGAATTTTGTTATTCTAATGATTAAGCCCAAAGCTGATGTTAATCATGAATCATTTTAGGATTGTGATCCTAATTTGAAATCAGATTTATATGATGTAGTTGATGCACATCATGAGATGTTTTAGGAGCAAAACAAGATTGCCTCCAAAAAGGGAGATTTAACATGAGATTCAGTTGCAGCAATATTGTCCTCTTCCAAACATCAGCATGTATCACATGTCGATAATGGAGAATACTGAAATAAAGAGGCAAATCAAGGAGATGCTGGACAAATGAATCATAAGGCCAAGCACTTCGCCATGCGGTTCACCCATAGTCTTGATTCCAAAGAAAGATGAGACTTTGTGCATGTGTGTCGACTTCAGAGCTTTGAACAAGATAATGGTAAAGAATCGATACCCACTCCCAATGATAGATGATTTGCTTGATCAAATGAAAGAAGAAAAGTTTTTCACTAAGTTATATTTACAAAGTGGATATCATCAAGTAAGAATTGCAGAAAGTGATGTATGGAAAACTGCATTCAAACCAAACAAGGACTCTTTGAGTGGTTAGTTATGCCATTTGGTTTGTGTCATGCACCAGAAAATTTCATGCATGTTATGGATAGTGTTTTGCGTCCATTTCTTGATGAATTTGTGATTGTGTACTTAGATGACATATTTATTTTAAGCAAAACAAGAGAATAACATGTCTTGCATGTGAATAGAGTGCTTGATGTTTTGAGAAAAGAGAAATTGTTTCTTAAGATGTCGAAGTGTGAGTTTGGAAAGACTTCTTTGGTTTATTTGGGACACATTGTAGGAGGAGGCGAGTTGAGAATTGATCCTTATAAAGTGGAAGCCATTGTGAATTGGCCCAAACCCAAAACAGTAACCAAGGTAAGAAGTTTCTTAGGTGTAGCTCAGTATTGGAGAAAGTTTATTGCTAACTTTTCTGCCATCGTAGCTCCTATGCATGAAGTGAAAAGTGTGAAGAAAGGCTTCCAATGGGGAGGAAAACAACAAAAAGCTTTCGAAGCTTTAAAATACAAGATCAATTTAGCTCCAGTCCTTGCATTACTAAATTTGAGACAACTATTCGAGATACAAACTGATGCTAGTGATTATACCATGGGCGCAGTTCTTTTGCAACATGGTAAGCCTATCAGTTTTCATTCTGAATCATTCATTGGTGTTGTAACTAATTATCCTACATATGAAAAAGAACTGTACGCATTGGTACAAAGCGTCAAGAAGTGGAAACACTACTTGATGGGTAAAAAGATGATTATACATACCTATCACCAACCATTACAATACTTGCAGTCATAAACAAAATTGCAACAATCACGACATTTTAGGTGGATGAAATTTCTTCAATAGTTTCACTTGGTTATAAGTTATAAGAAAGGTATTTTCAATAAAGTTGTTGATATGCTTTCAAGACCAATTATAAGTGCTTCTACTTTACTAAAAAATGATCCTATTGTACATGAGAGTTACATATAAAAATATGCACATGATGTTGATTTTCAAGATGTGTATGCTAGTTTGAGTGAAGGAAATCAAGTTGAAGAAAATGATTATCACATGCATAACAATTTGTTGTTTCATTTTTGCAAACTATGTATACCACAAGGAGAGAGGCTAAGTGTCATGAGAGAAGCTCATTCATCTCTTATTGCTGGACACTTTGGGGTAAGAAAAACAGTGGTGCATCTACAGAGGTATTGCTATTGGCCTCGCGTGATAGATAGTGTATCGTGTTTTATAAGAGGTTGTTCTGTGTGCAACAAACATGCCTAACAATAGGAAGCTTGGGTTGTACACGCCACTATTGGTACCATCAAGGCCATGGGAGAGTGTCTCCATGGACTTTGTTGGAGGTCTACCTATATCAAGAAAACATCATGATTATCTTTATGTAGTTGTGGATAGATTTAGTAAAATATGTATGGTTATGCCATGTAAGAAAACCATTACTGTTGAAAAAACTGCTGAAATTTATTTTCAACATGTATGGGTTAATTATGGATTGCTTACTTCTATTGTTAGTGACAGGGATTCCAGGTTCATTGGGAATTTTTGGTCCAATATTTGGAGTATGATGGACACAAAGTTGAAAAAGAGTACTGCTTTTCATCCACAAATTGATGGCCAAACCGAGGTGGTGAAAAAAACCTTTGTGCATATATTAAGAGGATATTGTAGCAAACATCCTAAGTTGTGGGATGAGAAACTGCATTACATTCAACACGCTTACAATCGGACAAAGCACTCTTCTACAAATACATCACCTTTTGAAGTATGCTTTGGGTATTTTCCAAAATCGCCATTAGACTTCATCTTTGAGAAGGATGTTGCAATCGATGGGCATAGTGATATTGAAAAGGCTCTAAATTTCATTGAGAAAATTCATATTACATCAACAAGTTCAAGAAAATCTTGAGAAAATTCAAAGCAAGTACAAAGAGAGGCATGAAAAACATAGATTTGATCACAAGTTTCAAGAAGGAGATGAGGTATGGTTGCACATAAGCAAAGAAAGGATGCAAGGGGAAGGTAAAAAGCTCAAACCCATTTGCTATGGTCCATTCAAGATCATAAAGCAAGTTGGTAACAATGCATTTCAACTTGAATTGCCTTCATATATGAAAATGTATTCAGTTGTTAATGTTGAAAATTTACATTTGTATGAGCCACCTTTGATTGATGATCAAGGAAGTGATGTTCACTTGCCTTCCATTGAATATTTCTCACCAGAATTTCTGGATGAGCTCAAGGAAGATACAATTCTTGATAGGAGGACAAGAGCATCCAAGACGGGCAGTGTTGACTACCTTCGAGTTGGGCTCAAAGGAAGTAAGCCAAGCAAGGCAAAGTGGATGGAAGTTGGAAAGGTGAGG
Source organism: Pinus albicaulis (assembly GCA_034641835.2). Lineage (NCBI taxonomy): Eukaryota > Viridiplantae > Streptophyta > Pinopsida > Pinales > Pinaceae > Pinus > Pinus albicaulis. The sequence continues at coordinate 1,527,096,774 of CM076581.1, read as the reverse complement.
GAGCTGTACCCTCATCTACTGAACAGGTACTCAAGTATTTTGGGGTCCAAAAGCTTCCCAATGGGGAGGTGTGATTAGGAGTTCATAAATTTTGCTCAAAATTGAAAGTTACAGGATTGGGTGGAAACTAGGATGGCTGTGTAGATATCGTATTCCTAATTCCGACACCGTGGACGGTTCGAAAAGCCGATGTCGTATGAGGGAGATATCGCGTTCTGATTGATTTCCCAAATAGTTAAATTTTGCGACAAGGTTGACTAGGATGCCCAGTGAGCATGTAGGGTGCACAATCAGCAAAAATGAATATTACGAAGAATATTCCTTTTCGTAGAGCTAGTCAAAGGCTGATAGGTGGCACTATGTGATTAGGTGATGAATTGTGCGTTGTGTTTTTTTGTGGCCAATTGGAGGGTGACACATAGCCAGCCCCAAGGCTACCACATGTCCCATGAATGGTGTAATAAAATTTTATGGAGGCCACCAGGCTCGACCCCCAACCTCCCATGGAGCAACCACCCACCATAACCGTCTACACTACACATTAGAAATTAATTGATATGGGTCTTTCGATATATTTAAATTGTAATAATATTTCATGTAGGGGTTGGGGACCACCAACGGTCCCAACCTGCTTGCGGCCCCATAGAGCAGTCACATGTCAATGCAACCAAAACCACAACATAATAATAACATATGAGAGTTCTCTTAACAACATATTTATATCAACCATTATATTTATCAAATGGCAGGGTTACATGCAATAGTCACACCGACGGTTTCGGTTAACGCAACCTCCAAACTCCGGTTTAAAGGAACTTACCATAGTTATCGCTTGTAGTTTTGCTCGGCATTAAATGCAACTGCGGGGTCTCTAGGGTTGGCATGTGGCCACCCCCTACCCTTAACATTTAATTTTACGGTTAAAGCTGGCGAGAAGGTTAGCACGCCTCTATTTTTATGGGGTTTGGCCGAATTTAAATGCAGTTAAGTGTAGTTCACCAAAATTAGTGGAGGTTTTCTAGGAATTACTGGGAAAATGACTTGGAGGGTCAATTTTCTCCCTAACAGAGTGAATGAAGAGTCTATCTAGACTAATTGGAGCATTCTGGAGCCATTGGTGCAGAGAAAACAACCATTAGAGGTTTGTAAACACATGTGTTTGGAAAATTTTGAGCATAATGAAAGATGGACATGCCATTAGGATTTAGACTAACAGATGTAGCCGACGAGGGGTGAGCTGCTTCATCATGCCTACTGTGTAAATGTTATGTGTGGTTTTATTTCTCTATTATACAGTGTTGTTCAATGTTATTTTCTCTTATTTCATGCTTCTAATTCTCTAAAATCACTTACAATTCATGGTTAAAATCCTCAATACTTAAGCAAACTATGGAGACAAGCATGCACACATTTTATCACTTAAAATACACTTAGCACAACAAACTAATACAGTCCTTTTAGACTAGTAACTAATTAAGTCATTTCTTACCTTGCAATTTTCATTTTCATTTCTTGGTGGATAAGGTGTGTGGTTTACAAGACTCTAGGTTATTGATAACCACCCTTCTCATTCACCAAAGATCTATTGTAAATAGGGCCATTCAACTGTTATAAAAACATTGTTAATGAATAGTTACTATCAATATTTAGTTAATGTGCGGTTCATAACCACCATTTGGTTCAAGCTTTTCTTAGGGATAATGGATGACAAAATTGGGGGAAGGGTAAAGAGAAGACAATATGGATAGAGGGAATGGAGGGAGTTCTGAAGCAATGAGAAGGGAATAAATTAGCATATTATTTTTGGGACATGTGGACCAAGTCTGCAAGCATGAAAATAAACCACTCACTCTTCTTTCTGTGAGTCTTAATGGAAAAAATTGGGTAATTTGTTATATATTGAGATTTGAGGGTTCACTAAACCTGGGGTATCGTTTGTATGTAAGGAAAATAACTTTCCATGACACTCTTGCTCAATGAATAATAAATCGAAAGGAATTTATGACAATCTCCTTTCAATGAATAGATATTATCACAGAAAATGTAATAAATTGGGGCCTTGATAATTTCGATCTTGGGTAGTTTTAGCGATATCATTTTTATTTAGTTACTTGCGGACTTTCTACCTTGTATATAATTTCAAGAAATGGTTATTCTGCCATGAAAAATGCCTCCACTCTAGCCTTCCAGTTAGAATTAGAGTCTTCTTCTACCAATGCTCCTCCAAGAATGAATACTATCATAGTAGATATATGTTTTAGTTTCACGCATAAAAAAAAGAACATGAGTTGATGCCTTGGGCTGCTATGAGAATTTCAAGCTGTGTATGTGAAGGCTTGAATATGGAGATCGGAGAAAATATAGGAGTATGAAAAAAAAGATAAGTAACATTACCAATTTCATTGAAATATTGAATGGTTCTTGTGTAAATTAAAACAAGTTAATTTGATTATTTTCTTGAAATAATTTTGATGTTTATGTGGGTAAAAGGATAGGAGTTAGATTCTTGAAAAGAATATGTTTTTGCATGCACAAGAAATAATATCCATTGTGTTAGCCTTATTTTGGGAAAAATAATATGCATTTGCATGCATAAGAACATTAGATATGGTTCTAGATTTCTTTTGGGAAAATATTATGTATTTGAATGAAAAAAAGAATAATTATTATGTTGTATAATTTTCTAAAATAAATATGCGTTTATTATTCTAGTTCTTGAAAATGCATATGTGTGAGGTGCACAAAAACAATGGATATCATGCTAGTTTTTCTTGAAAGATTATGTGTTTATATACACAAAGACTAGCTATTGTGTTAGGTTCTTGGAGAAGAACATGTATTGTTTACATAAAAGATTACTTGTTGTGTTAGTGTTCTTGGAAAAGAACAATTGTTTATATGCACAAAAATACTAGCTATTGTACTAAGTTTCTTGAGAAAGAATATATATTTGTATACATAATAGCTATTGGTTAGTTTCTTTTGGAAATGATTATGTGCTTACATAGCTATTAAACTAGTTCCTTTTAGAAAATAATATGCACAAAGTATGAATATTTGTGGGGGTTTCTTTTGAAAATAAATGTGCTTTTATGCGTAGTAAATAATAATAGTTGTGGTGTTCGAGAGATTTCCTCTCTTCTTATTGCGAAAATCTAGTCATAACCATGATGATTCTTTTAAATATTATCGTGTTCTTGTGGATAGATGTAAAATGTAACTATTTTATGCATCTTGCTTTATGCATGTGGGATTTGGATGGATTGAATTGTCATATTCATGTGCATGCATGGTAAATATGCATGCTTGTGAAATTATATACTTTTAAAGTGGAATATGAAAATGTGTTTAAAGCATAACTAGTAAACACTGATTATTCATGTTGATGAAAAATATTATATATTTAAGAGTTTTCTGATGGAATGAATTGAAGGAAATGATAGTGACTTATGCGAAGGATGGATTATGCTAACATTATGGAAGGAAATGAGCTAATGGTTCATGCAGATTGAAGGAATATCAAGTGCATGGTAAATCACTGATGGGTACGACCAGACTTTAAAGACATAGTGTTCAAGGATTTGTAGGTAAATGATATAATGATTTATCTAATATATTATAGCTATTTATGCTGATCTTAAGATGATATTTATTTGTAATATTCTTTGAAAAATGGTTAAGGGATAGACTACCTTATAACCATTAAGTGAGGGGTGAAAACCCTTATGATCATTTAATAAAATTAAATGTTTGATGGTTTTTCCCTATGGGGTTTCCAAGGTATATCGGTGTTCAATGATGTGTTTTCATATTGTGACATTCTAGTTATGTTGTTTCCTTGCATGACATGTAATCTAAATTATCAAATACGTGATTAAATAACAATGATGTGTTTTCATATTGTGCCATTCTAGTTATGGTGTTTCCTTGCAAGGTTATACCAGGAAGTTATGTTAATATGTTAAAATAATGGATGTTAATGGTTATGTAACTTAATATTCCATTCCTAAGTTTACTCTATGTAATGGTGATACTTTAATATAATGGTCAGTTAAGGAATATGTAATAGTGAAGATAGATTATTACATGTTGGTAAATTCTATAAAAAAATTCTAATCCTATGTATTTTTACATGAGGTTACTGGGATGCTACAAGAGAAGTAAAATTAAATAAAAGTAAGAAGGACTAAGTAAATATGGAAGATGAAATAATGAAAATATTCTAAGTATAAATGTAGAGGATAATAGGGGGATGTAGTAAATAAAATAAGAAACATGACTAAGAAAAATTTCTAATCCTATGTATTTGTTAATGGGGATGCTATAGGAGAAGTAAAAGTAAGAAACATAACCAAGTATGAATGTAAAAGACTAAGTAAATAAGGAAGTTGAAATAATGAAAATATTTACGCCGTAAGGCATCCTTATTTGAAAACAACTCTCCTAGCTGCCACTCTGTTCTTCTCTGTACCATTGGATCAAATGTTAGACGATTGAAATGTTTTAGGCCATTAGATCCATGCATCTTTCATTTATACTCTGATAACTATCTAACTAACTCACCAAGCCCTATTAATGTCTCTTCCATCTAACTATGAAATAAAATATAACCTCTAAAATATCTCTGTCATTCCTAGACCTCTAAAATATCTCTGTCATTCCTAGACCTCTAAGATGTCTCTATCATTCCAAACAGAACTAAAATTTCATCTCAGTAGCAAGGTCCATGCATAGCATACCCAAAAACATATCAAGTTCCAGTTCTTGATCCATATCCATCCACAATAGTTTCCGACCCAGTCAAACCAGATGGATAGCCACATCCATGTCCAGATTCTCGTGAGAGTTTCAGTGCCATGGTGAACTGACTACTGAAATGGAGGCATGATGTAGGAAGTGCTACATTTAATCCTTAAAACCCTTATCTACCCACAACCATTCGAAGCAGCAAAGGGATTGTGACAACGTGTCCTTCGGCTCTGCATTCCCCTAATCCTTATTTTAATTTATTTTCTGATGACCAATCCCAAATGATGGGACAATACCAATTGCAGAGGGTCTGCATGTCGAGTAACAATATGCATAATTGGGCATCAACGAATATGCATGAATTTCCACATCTTTAATGGGGCATCAACGAATATGCAGGAATTTCCACATCTTTAATGGGGCATCAACGGATATGCAGGAATTTCCACATCTTCAATCCCAAATTTTCACTTACCAGGGAAAATATCAACAAGCACCACATAATTTTCTATGTCACACCATAATGGGTAGTGGGCTACAATGAGGCCAAGCATAAAATCATCAATTTTCCAACACTGGCATATTGGTGGGGCTTGGAGCATCCTAGGCACCTGGAATGCGCAAAACCACTTACCAGCTATGCAGCTGCTTGTTCAGATTTCTAGTACATATTTCAACAGTTTTATTTTGAAATGGGGATTCATATACACTTCAGGTTTTTCAAATGGGGCTTATATATTTACTATTTAAAAGTATACCTTGCCTATTAGTTATCCAACCTGACTGCCATATGAAATTATTCAAAAGAATGCTAGAACACATCCATCTTAACATTGAAATTGTTGCATCAAGGAATTTGATACCGTTAAGCACATCATATATCATGTATTAATATGGATTTGAGTAATTATATTGAATTATTCATTGCTAGATGTATTTCATCTTAGTATTACCATAGGTGCTGAGAAATACCAGAAGATAAAAGCCTGAGAAAACAAGCCTTGCTGCTCCTGCTGTGAGGAAAACATAGCTGAAGTTATATAGTTGTTTTTTCAATGAAATTTCTTCAAGAAAGATGATAGGAACAATCATCAACGCATCGTATTTACAGTTACTAGCTATAAAATCCAAGATCATTGGTTTCTATTGGATACAAAAATTGCAAGTGCATCATCTTTATAGTTATTTATGTTGAATAAACTAGGGGAAAAGGTGTGCATTCACTAGTAAATGACAAGGCTGTGTAAGAATCAGGTATTTTTTGATTCACTTGCAATCTGTGTAATGTAAAATTATTCCAAAAATGAGAAATCCAAAACCCATGGTAACCCAATGCTTTAGCCTCTGAGCATGATCATGTCAACAATGGGTAATTCTCATCTCAGAAGTAGGTACAAATTCCTAATACAAGGATTATCAGCTATAGACTACCTTGCATTGCCAAATTTTAAAATTAAAAAAATACAAATTGATAATAAACCTTGAAATGGATGAGAATGTGCCCATAGTTTACTCCAATAATGGTAGATAGGATCATAGAGATTGAACTACAAGTGTAGAAAGCAAGCAATCATACATCGTACATCTTTAAACTTGAGAGAATGTTTAACTTAGTATCATATGGACACAAAAATTGGGGATTAAAGGATGAAGAATTTAAATATTTTCCTCTGTAAAGGTAAACCTCAACAGACCTTCAGCTTCAAATGGTGCCAAACACCATGCAGGTGCGTCCTTGTGTAGTGGCCCTTATCCTGGAGAGTTCTTTGTGCAGTATTGCAATGTTGTGAAAATATTAATTTTTAGTTAAGTATGGTAAAAGAATTTTTATTAGTCTACTACATTTGAATATTGAAGTTTGATATGATGACTGCAAGCTCTGACCTTTGACCTTTTCCATTCAGGATTGAGGTACAAATAATTTATACCCCACACTTGTCTATCAACATAGCCTACAACATTGCAAGGAGGCCCTAGGTGACGCCTTACACAACATTTACCTGTCATCAATACAAAATACTGAACTTAACATTAAATCAAGGGAACTTACCCTTAAATATTGTCAAATCACTTACACACAATTTATGTTTGGGACTCCTCACTAAAATCAGTTATTTCTCAAGAGAAATGAAACTAGTGCAAAAGCGAAATCCTCATGACTTCTTAGGAATCTGTTATATGGAATTTGATCTGAGCTATGGATTAGGACATGAAGTTTCACCTCAAAACATTGAATCAAATTAAAATTCGTGAACATATTTTTACATAGTAAAAAATGATTTGTGAATCCCTTACTAAAATCAATAATTTCTCAAGAAAGAATGAAACTAGTAAAAAAGAAAAATCCTTATGAATTATTAGAAATCAGATATCTGATTTATGATCTGAGCTACTGATTCAAACATGAATCAAATTTCACTTCAAAACATTCATTCCAATTAAAATTCATGAAATCAAGCTTTTTTACATAGTCAGAAATGTCGTGTGTATTTATTGAGGAAACTATAATGAGTTTTAAAAGGATTCATTAACAGTTGAGTACCAAAAAAATATCAAAATCAAGCAACAAAATCTATTTCTAAAGAAAATTTGCATATATTATTTATAATAATATGAAATAGTCTCTTCTTGGGACTATCCAGTGGTGGTTCCAAATGGCATGTGTTTATATCTTTGGCCAGTTGTGATAAGGTTTAGGTAGTGGGTTCCCTACCTTTGTGGAGTCTTGGCTCTTTCTAAGTCAATAAATTCCTTTGTGGAGTCTTGGCTCTTACTAAGTCAATAAATTCCCCCATTTTTGTGGAGTCTTGCCTCTTGCTAAGTCACAAATTCCTGGTAAATTTAGCTTACAGCTGTTTGTTATACTCTTGGTGTTAGTCTTGCCTCTTGCTAAGTCATAAATTCCTGGCAAATCTAGATTAATTTGTTATACTCTTGGTGTTAGTCTTTCCCCTTGCTAAGTCATAAATTATTGGTAAACCTAGCTTACCATTGTTTGTTATACTCTTAGTGTTATAGTGGCAGTGATCTTGAACTTCCCCTAAATTACTCCAACAAGTTACAGATTCACCATGAGAAAATGATAATAAAAATAATAGTTTCCCTCTTTGAAAACATGCACCATTGGATCAAATTTTAGACGATTGAAATGTTTTAGGCCATTAGATCAATGCCTCCTTCATTTATGTTCTGCTAACTACCTAACTAACTCACCAAGCCCTATTAATGTCTCTTCCATCTAACTATGAAATAAAATATGACCTCTAAAGTGTCTCTGTCATTCCAGGACCTCTAAGGTGCCTTTTTCATTCTAGACGGAACTAGAATTTAATCTCATGAGAAATGTCCAGGCATAGATCCCTTTCATATTGATATTGATACCCAACTGCATATCTGGTTCCAGTTTGTGATCCATATCCAACCACATAATTTCTGACCTAGTCAAACCAAATGTATAGCAACATCCATGCCCATATTATCATGAACGTTTTAGTGTCGTGGAGGTTTTGGGTGAATAGGAGGTTGTCGTGAACTAGCTGCTAACATGTAGGCTTGTTGAACATTTCTTGTTTATCTTGGCAAAGTTCCAAACCACGTTTCATGCCTTCCCTATGTCCAGGATGGATAAATTTGGTACCTTTTTGCCTCTTTTCTTTCAAACGTGGATTATCATCTAAACGTGAATCCAACATGTATGAGGTATGTGAAATAATTATCATCTAAAAAGTTTGTGAACAATTGTCATCTGCTCTTTATACCTATAGCTAGAATATAGGGTATGTTATCTCTTCATAACATAATTGGCCACATAAAAGTTTTAAACTTTTTTCATTTCCTATATTACAGAAGCATCCTTAACCCTAGAAATGGTTTTTGTTTGGTTAGCCATAAGTATTTTTGTTTGTTTTACAGTAAATCTACACAATGAGTAAAACAATTGCAATGGGTTGAGCTTCTTATCTTGATACACACCTATTACTTGGGGTAACTATTTTTGCTATTTGTAGAAAAGTTTAAGATAAGAGCCTTGGAATTTGAAAATTTCATATGGCATCAATCCTTCTCCTTCATAGGACTTTGAAATATAATAATGTAGAAATCAACACATTTAGAAACAAATTATTTGTTGGTAGAATGTAAGAGATTACAAGTTTTTTTTTTAAAGTGAGATAGTTCAATATTGAAGAATGGTAAAAAACAACTAGGAGAGAAGAAAGAAATATTGTAACATCTCGCTTAAGTGCTAACTGATGATTAGGATACGTTGTTAAGAAATTAAGACATTTATTTTTATTTTTATTTTTATTTTAACAATACATTATGAGAAAAAATTAATTTTGATTAAATTAATTATGGAAGTGATTTCCATAAAAGGATAACAAGAATGATGGTAAAAAGTAATTCAAGAATTGAGAGTTAGTTGGACAGAATCAGTTCAAAAAATTACCCAACCTTTGAGGACAAAGGCTTAATCCCAGTGAAGTTCGGGGGTTATGTTCGGTAACTGGAGAGGAAAATTGAAAGAGAAGAAATCTCGAGATGGGAATAACCAGTGGAACACTCTGATTTTCTATTTGGAGTTTGGAATTGAAGACTCGACTGGATTGTCCTGAGGTCTCTTTCGAAACTTTTGTCAACTCGCAAAGCTCAGTCTTGGAGCACGGGGGAGAGACAAGGACGTGATTTCCTCTCTCAAGGTAGGGAGGAATAGCACCAATCAAAATATTAAAAAAAATATAAGTTCTTTTTTTCCACAGGAAATTTAATTGTATAGAAAATAATATTGATAATTTATGAGTTATGATCTGTAGGCAATTATAGAACTTAATTTGGAAAATAGGAAAATATTCTAAATATTTTTTCTGTTATGAATAAAATAATCAGATATATTGATGCATATTTTAGAGCTAGTAAGGTGGAGAACTATTAACATAGAACCCTTGAATGAAGGCTCCATGTTGGTTGTTCTCTGCAATCCGTATTATACACGGACAGAATGTTCCGACCATCTACCTTAGTAAGATAACAAAAGAAAATTACCTTAGAAATTGAGAGTTAAAGGAATATTTGTTCTGTGGATAATCAATAAATAGGTTCATAATATATTTATAAAAAAATACGGATTCCTATAGGCAATGCTAGAACTGTAATTAGATAAAATACTACAAGAAAAGCTGTAATTGGAATTATTGCTAGAAAACTGTAATTTAAGATCTTGTCACATAGAAACCAAGAAATATATGTGTCCTTTATTACAGAACTGTGAATTGAGAATTTATGTACACAAAACACCAAAGCACATAATTGAACATTCTTACGAGAAAGTAAAGTTATACTGTAGAGAATTATTCTTGAGAAAGTAAAACAAAGAAAATACTGGTGGGAATTTCTTTCATTTTCTTACATGCATGTGTACTTGGGTGTTAAACCATTCGAAAACCCTAGAAAAATTCAAGAACACAAGAGTGAAATACGAAGGGTAGAATAAACCCATTTATGAATGTAATTGAAGAAGAACTTCGAATGTAATTACAATGATTCTGGAAATAAAAACTAAAAGAACATCGATACCATTGTTTCCCAAAATAAATAAGTTACAGTACAATGTCTGGAGGAAAAATAGCTATACAGTTTAGCCTCAAACTAGAAGACTGTATCAATGAGGAAACTGGAAACATTATATAAAACAAAACCCCAAACTTTATATATATATATATATATATATATATATATATATATATATATATATATATTTCATTTCGAATATTTGAAAACCATTTATTGTCAGAGACAAGGTATGGCAGGTAAGACCATGCCATAGAACAAACTGGAACTAACTAAGCAATTATAAAAATAATTCATTAGAACAGATTTTAATAGAGATAACTGTATGCATCATTTGGTATAGCTCGTGATAAATAAAGAAAACAATCTAAAGTTCCAGTAAACAGTCAAGACAATAAGCTCCATAGTGAGCTAGGAGTTCCAAACCGAGAACTCGAAGTACTAAGCCAGGTCACTAGAATAGGTACCTGGGAAATTCAAGTAGGAAATGGTTAGTGGAGGCTGAAAATCAAGATCCACCCAAAAGAAAACATCCGTTACAAAAAACTATCAGTTGAAATTACCAGTAGACATGCAAGGAAGGGGGTTACTCTGTTCACACTCTTAGAAACAATGTAATGATATATCGAGTAGAAAATAGTAGTAGCCTTACTTTTAGGGCTCCTTGCTGGGAACTCGGGCAAGGAAAAACTGTAAATAATACCCATGAAAATTAAATAGCATTCTCAATGGTGAGAAGAAGTTAACAAGCCAAACCAACTCATCTTAAAACACAAAAGAGACAGTAGGTTTCCATGATTACCTCTGCTGGGGTGATGGGGGTAAAAGAAGAACAACACCGTGTATGGAAAAATAAGCTTCACGGTGACCATAACCAACAGTCGAATCCACGCTTAATCGCAGAGGAAGAGAAAGGGCTATACCTTAAACCAACAAATAAACATGAAGTAAGGAAAACTTGCAAAAATAATCTGTGATAAAATTCTAATACTCCGTAGATGATCTTCTAATATTTACAGAACTGTATATTACCTACCGAGAGAAGAATATTGAAGGAGAAAACCCAATAACATTGGTAAGAAACGCTGGTAGGGATTGTCGGCGAAGGGCGGAGGTTTCATCTTCAGAGCGCCGAGCAGGAATGTCGAAAGACCGAGAAAAACAGTTAGGAGGTTAAGGTCATTACCGTAACCCTAGATCGTGGCCACCATTGGATTTGGGGCGGATCAGATCTACGACCGAAAATTGTTATAGTCGTTCACCATAGTTCATGACAGTATGGATGGCAAACTTTCCAAGGCATGGAATCAATTACCAATATTATCTCTAGAGCCATACTGTGCGGATTTGGTGGCATATTTAACCCAGCACTGGGGATGCCTTAAATGTGAGTACAATATGGTCATAAAGGTGGATTTGTATCCATAGATTAAACCCAGGTGTAACCACGGGCTTAAACATTGACAATTGTAATGAAAAAACCTTTATGTATATACATATATAATATGCAGTGTAGTTGGAATTGATTAACTATGAATTTAATAATCAACGGATGATAATAAATGTTGTGGTGTCATTAATTTAATTTATATATATGTTGATTTATAATGAAATTAATAAATGTAAGTACGATGAAAAGTTACTTTTTTCTTATGTATGAATCCGTGGATGTTACAAGTGGTATCAGAGTAACATTTGCACTCTGGGACCCTATGGGTTAACTAACAATTCAAACTCTGTGTATACTGGTGCACAGAGAAAAGAAGTATAACATGAGACATTATGAGAAGGGGGGAAACGCAACAGCCACCCCAGAACATCGGGGAACCTCAACCCCAATCAGAAGTGAATCTGGACATGTGGGTGCAGCTGAGTGTGGATCAGCACCAACAAACAAGTAGACTGATGGAAGAACAACATCACCAAACTAGCATTATGTTAAATATAGTACAAAATCTACAAGAGGAAATGGAGAGGGTTAGAAGTGATAATGCACATTTAATGCAAGAACAAGAGAAGATATTAAAAACCCTCTCAGATAAACATAATCAGGGAATAGAACAACCTAGTCCAGACATAGACATGCAAGGAGGAAATGAGCAACAAGCAAGAGATCACACCACTGACAGAGTGGAAAGAAGTCAGTCTCAGCAGAGTAATAGAAATAAAAACTATAATGAGGCTGAGTTAGATAATGTATCAGATCAAAAAGAAGTTAAGAGACAGAAAGTGGAACTACAAGGTGAATTTCGAAAGATAAAACCACCTACGTTTGATGGAGTAGAGGAAGAGGTGGCTGAGGCGTGGCTGATAAATATGAACAAGTATTTTCAAGTTTATGAATATAGCAGTAATCTTAAAGCCAGATTGGACATTTATTAGTTGAGGGAGAAGGCCACACTATGGTGGGAGGAAGTGAAAAATGTCTGCAATATAGATGATCAGGACATGACTCGAGCTTCATTTCAGCAGTATTTTAAGGATAAATAATTAACTGAACGCTTCTATGATGAGAATTCTAGAGAGTTCCATGACTTAAAACTGGGACAAATCACGATGGATGAGTACATCACCAAGTTCACATCTTTACTCTGTTACGTTTCATATTTAAGGGATGAAAAGGAAAAAGTACAACATTTCTCGAGTAGTTTTCCAACTCATATGAAGGAGCGAATTGAGTTTGTGAATCCCAAAAATATGGAAGAGGAAATCCGAAAGGCAAGGATGTGCTATCAGCAAGCTAAATCAAAAGGAGAGCAGGGTAAAAGCTGGCAGGCCAAGAAAGAACATAAGGGAAGTTCTAGTTTCAAGAAAAACCGAACCAATAATTTCAAAGGTCATTTGAATGAAGAATTGAGAGAAGGGTTTTAGGCCATTAATAGTGAAGAAGGATATGAAAAGAGCTGACCAAAATTTAATAATTTTTATTTTTATTTTTATTAATTTTAATAATTTTATTTCTAATTTAATAATTTTGCTTTAACCAACGTGGTTTACAGTAAGAAAGAGAGTAAGAGGGAGAGCCCTAGGGTTTTTGCAGATATTGACCTTTCTGAGAATAACTTAAATAATGGTGCCATTAAGAAACTTGGACATGACCCATCTGCCAAAAATAAGAAAGTTGTTAACTTATCCTTTGTAGAGTTAAGTCAAGATTCCATCAAGATTCTTAGTAAGGGTTTAGGATTTGCAATTGCACCCATAGGCATTATAAATGAAAGAATTTTGTGTAGCATTGAGGAAGGGATTAGGGGTTTAGCTCTCGATGATAAAGAAGAATTGAGACAAGAATGCTCCCTTATTTTGAAAAAATCTAGAGCTCCTAATAGCAACCTGAGTAAGGAAGAGCTTATTGCTCTCAAAGCTCTACGCAATAATGATAGCATCGTGGTACTGAAAGCCGACAAGGGAGGAGCTGCTGTTATTATATAAGGAGAACGAACAAACATCTAGATTGTAGTAGCTACAAGAAACTTAACTCCAACCCCATGCCCAAGGTATTAAGAGAAGTCAAGAAAGCAATCAAGAATTCAAGGTTGGATGACAAGTTAAAAAATAAATTGGCCCCTTCTTGTGAGGTCATGCAAAGAATTTACGGATTACCCAAAATTCATAAAGAGGGAATCCCCCTTAGATAGATTGTTAATACCATAGGGTCCCCCACCTATGAGATGGCAAAATATGGTACCCAGATATTGAAACCACTTGTTGGGAATACTGACTCTTTCATAAAGGACTCGAGCGATTTTGTCAAACTCATTAAGGATCATAAGGTTGAGGAGAATGACATCTTGGTTAGTTTTGATGTGGTATCATTATTCACTAAGATTCCTTTAGATGAGGGAATTCAAGTCATTAAAGAAGTCATTGATCCAGGAACAACCAAGCTTGCAGAGATTTGCATGCACTCCACTTTCTTCAGCTTCCAAGGGGAATTATATGAGCAAGTATCAAGTGTCGCAATGGGATCTCCGCTATCCCCTATTGTCACCAAATCATACATGGAACACTTTGAAAAGAAGGCCCTTGCCTCATATCCCTTAAAACTAGATTGGTGGAAAATATTTGTAGATGACACCAACATAAAGTGGACTCATGGGAAGGAGAATCTTGAGGGATTTTTTAATCACCTTAACTCCATTTCCAAAGAAATTAAGTTTACTATGGAGGTTGAAGAAAACAGGAGAATTCCTTTTTGGGACGTTCTTGTCACTATTAATGAGGATGGAACTCTAGGGCATTGGGTGTTTAGAAAGAAAACCCATACTGATAGCTATCTCCATGTTGAGTCCTACCATCATCCAGCTCAAAAGTTTGGTGTCCTTAATACCCTTTCCATGAGAGCCATGAGGATTTCTGATGTTGAACACCTTAGGAAGAAATCAGTGACTTGTCATCTGTATTTAGCGATTTAGGTTATAAAGAAAGAGAAATAAAAAAATCCCTAAAAAGAGCTGAGGGTTCGATCTTACCTCAGAAATTCCATGAACCTGAAGAAAAAGGGGGGTAGGGTTTTTCTACCATACATTAAGGGTGTTACTGATAAAATCACCAAGGTTCTAAGAAGGAACAATATTTTCGCGCAATTTTCAACAATAGGGACTATTAGGCAAAGGATGTGATCAGTTAAGGATGGCATAAGCCCTGAACAACTCAAAGGACTATACAAAATTGACTGTTCATGCGAGAAAAGTTATATTGGTGAGACCGGGCGTTCACTTCAGAAACGACTTCAAGAACATGTATTGATATTAAGTATGAACGATCACACACCTTATCCCTTGCAGAACACTCCTTGAAACCCAAACATCAAGTGCGTCTTGAAGATGCATGGATCATTGCGAGAGAGGAGCACTATAAAACAAGGAAAATAAAAGAGGCCCTTGAGATTATAAAACATCCTGATAATCTTAATAGGGATGGGTGATGTGATATCAGTGACATTTGGAGACCTCTTCTTCGATAAATCTGTTCCTCAAAAGCGTCGTCCTCCTAGGTATAGTTTTTCAGGTAAAAAACTCAGGTATGTTTCTCCTCTTTTGAATTCTAATATAGTTTTAATAATTAAAGTTCTTTCTTCTAATAATTATCCTCATTAATTAATTTTTATTTTGTCTAAAAATAAAAATTAATTAATTAATCAATAATTATTAGTAGTATCTACTATAACCCTAAAAATTTTTCCAAACATAAATTAAGAAGAATATTAATTAGTAAATTAAATAGACATAATTAATTAAATATACATAATTAAAAATAAAAATAAATAATTAGTTACATTATTAATTTATTTTTATGCATCTTTTTAATAACCTTAGTATAAATCCTAAATTAAATTACAGTAAATTAAATATTTCAATTTAAATAAAATTAACAAAATTAGTAACTATATAATAAAATAAATAATTATTAACTTAATTAATATTTATTTAGTAAATAAATATTATTATTAATATATTAGTTTGTTTATTTTATTAAATATTAATTAATTTTGATTTTATTAATTATTTTCCCAAAGCCTCTCATAATTTTAGGATATTATCACATAAAATTTTTAAAATTAGTAGTTATTATTATTGATCTAAAAAAAATATTAAAATAAAAAAAATTATTAAATTAGAAATAAAATTATTAAAATTAATAAAAATAAAAATAAAAATTATTAAACTTTGGTTGGCTCTTTTCATATACTTCTTCACTATTAATGGCCTAAAATCGTTCTCTCAATTCTGCATTCAATGTCCTAATGATGGATCCCTGTTAGGATTCGAAACGCCGACAAATGTTTCTTAATACTGTGGATAATCCGGGAAGCTCTTTAATAAATGATAACCACAGGAGCTTAAAAACCAAAATTTCAAAGGTGTTTCCAAAAGCTCAATTAGCAAACAGTTTGGAAGGAATCATCAAAGAATAAGATGGTCTGCGGAAGATAAACCCACAGAAGCTTCTAGCAAACTAGATCAAGCACAAAACCAGAAGCCACCCTTACAGCGCTAGGGGTGTGGTGAGGCACACTACTGCAGAAATTGTCCACAGCGAGGAAGGAGTGAGGTAGTTAATAACTTACAGGAGGCTTTAACATTAGGAGATGTAGCTAGAAATACAGCCAGAATTAACGCATCCCTAGAAGATCGACAAGTGGATTACCAACCGAAAATGATAGAATTGGTAAATTACTATCTCAACCTGTTTCTATTTTGGTAGATCCAGATGCAAGTTTAAGATACTTAAGTCCCAAAATAGTAGATATTTGTAAATTGCAAAGTCAAAAAATTCAAAAATCCATGGCTGGTACAATTAGCCACGGGAGCAAAGAGAAAGGTTTGTGCCAAGATTCCGAACTGTGCACTAGAAATTAGTGAACAACAACTAACTGTAGACTTGAATATGCTACCTCTGGGATCCTATGATGTGCTACTTGGTATGGACTGGTTGGAGAAGCACTGGATGTTAGTAGACTATAAATAAAAATTCATATATTATAGAATGCAAGATGGAACCCATAAGGAAATTCAAGGTATAAAGAAACCTTTGCAACTGCATCCAATTGCAGCATCCCAAATGGGTAAGTGCATGAGGAAAGGATGCTAGTTATATGCCATACAAGTGGGCTTTACTAATTCCAAAGAAAAAGCTCCAATGATGGAAAACATTCCGATAGTGCAAGAGGTTATGGATGTATTTCTAGAGGAAATACCAGGTTTTCCACCTAGAAGGGACATTGATTCTACCATAGAGTTGATACCTAGAGCATCACGGATTTCAAGGACACCATACTAAATGAGTGTAACAGAATTAACCGAACTGAAGATGCAGTTACAGGAACTATTGGATATAGGGTACATCCGACCAAGTGTATCCCCTTGGGTAGCACCTGTGCTATTTGTGCAGAAGAAAGACGAAACCATGCGAATGTGCATGGATTACCACCAGCTTAATAAATTAACTGTTAAAAATAGATACCCTCTACCGCGAATTGATGATCTGTTTGATCAAGTGAAGGGAGCTACAGTATTTCCAGAGATAGATTCAAGGTCAGATTCAAGGTCGGGATACCATCAGACCCGAATAAAAGATGAAGACATACATAAAACCGCTTTTCGTTCTAGGTATGGACACTACGATTTTGTGGTGTTACCATTTGGGTTGAATAATGCACCAGAACCTTTATAAGGCTGATGCATGGTGTATTTCACCCCTATCTGGATAATTTTATGTTAATATTTATTGATGAAATTTTAGTTTATTCCAAGAATACATAAGAGCATAAATAGCACCCGTGGATAGTGCTGGAAATGTTAAGGAAGCATCAACTATATGCTAAGTTCAAAAAGTGTGATTTCTTCAAGGAAGAAATACAGTACCTTGGTCACATTATTTCTGCTGAAGGTATTGCAGTTGACCCAGAGAAAATCAGAACAATTATGGAATGGAAAGTACCCCAAAACATGGCAGAAATCCGATCCTTTATGGGTTGGGCCGGTTATTATAGGCGGTTTATTGAAGGTTTTTCAAAAATTTCTTTCCCAATTACTTCCTTACACAGGAAGGGAAAAATATTTAAATGGAAAAAGGAATGTTAAGACAATTTTTAAAATTTGAAACTGTTATTGACTACAACTCCAGTATTAAGGGTAGCAGATCCCAACAAAGAGTTTGAAGTCTACACAAATGCGTGTAAAGAAGGAGTTGGGAAAATTTTGTCACAAGAAGGTAAGGTTGTTGCCTATGAATCATGGAAACTAAAGGAGCATGAGCATCGGAACTCAACTTATGATTTGGAGCTGGCAGCAATAGTGCATGCACTCTAGGTTTGGAGGCACTACTTGCTTGGAAATAGGTTTGTACTCAAAACTGATCATAACAGCTTAACCAGTTATTTTAAGCAGGTTGAACTTAATTCTCACCAGGCAAGGTGGAATTCTTTCTTGAGCGAGTTTGACATTGATATGCAGCATGTGAAGGGTAAGGAGGATAGAGTAGCTGATGCATTAAGTAGAAAATTGCATGGTGTTTATGAATTTTATTATAATCAGATTGAATGCAAATTTCTAGAGCAAATAAAAGCAGAAGCTGAGAAAGATCTTGAATACCAGTTCATGTGGCAACAAATAGTCGAAAATAAGGAAAATTTGTTGACTATGGAATTAACAAGGAAGGGTTGCCAGCTTTTAAGGAAATGATTCTTGTTCCAAATCGAATGGAATTGAAGGAACATATTCTAAATGAGTATTGCCGAAGTAACTACTCTGGAAATCCCGGGTATTAGAAAATGCTAACAACAATGCAAAAGAATTACTTCTGGCCAGATATGAGAAGAGACATTGTGGAATATATAAACAAGTGTTTAGAGTGCCAGCAAGTGAAAGTGGAGCACCAACACCTAGTTGGACTGATGCAGCCTATACTAGTACCTAAGTGGAAGTGGGAGGTGATATCTTTAGACTTCATCACTAGTTTACCAAGGTCAAAGAAGCATAATGACTCTATAATGGTAGTGGTGGATCGATTAAGCAAAGCGTCACATTTAATACCTATGCAGTCCACTTATAAGACGGTGCAAATAAAAGACATATTTATGCGAGAGATCTTTAGACTGCATGGAATCCCAAAGACTATCATATTTGACAGGGATGTGAATTTTACTTCAACATTCTAGAAAACGATTTTTACAGGATTGGGAACTCAAATTAATTTTAACATTGCTTACCATCCACAAATAGAGCGAGTAAATTGGATCCCGGAGGATATGTTACATATGTATGTAATGCAACAACCAACTAGGTGGGAAGAATATATGCACCTAGTGTAGTTTGCATACAATAATGGATACTAGGAATCCCTTAAGATGAGTCTGTTCGAAGCTTTATATGGACGATAATGAAAAACTCCTATTAATTGGAGTAGCCCAGAAACCAAGTTGATGCTTGGACTGGAAATGTTAGCTAAAATGGAGTCAGAAGTAAGGAAAATCTGGCAAAATTTGATGGCAGTTTAGCATAGACAAAAAGTGTATGTAGATAAGAAAAGGAATTTTTCATGAGTGTGAGGTGGGAGACCATGTGTACGTAAGGATAAAACCAAAGAAAATCACTTTAAGGTGGGCCTCTTGTGCCAAGTTGGCTCCCAGGTTTTGTGGGGATTTCCAAATATTGGAAAGGGTAGGACCTGTGGCTTATCGATTGGCCTTGCCTAGTCATATCCGGGTGCACAATGTCTTTCATGTATCATTATTAAAACGACACGTACACGACACAAAGCACGTAATTCACTGGCAGAGTATCTAAGTAGGATATGAATACCAGACTTGATTAAAAATGCTAAAATTTATGAGAAATTTAATTCAAGTTTGTTGATTGTAGGTCGAATTGGACGACGAGTTTCTGGTCGAGCCTCAATGTATAATAGATCGGAGAGAAATCATGCTCCAAAAAAGAGCCATCACCTAGGTTAAGGTGCAATAGAAGCACTTTGGCCTGGATAATGCTACCTGGGAGGATGAAGGCTTTGTTCGGGAAGCGTATCCAGAACTTTTTGCTGGAGCAGAATGAGAACACCAAGGATGGTGTTCACTTCCAGGGGGGAAGTTGTAACATCTGTCTTAAGTGCTAAATGATGATTAGGATATATTGTTAAGACATTAAGACATTTATTTTTATTTTTATTTTTATTTTAACAATACATTATGAGCAGAAATTAATCTTGATTAAATTAATTATGGAAGTGATTTCCATAAAAGAATAACAAGAATGATGGTAAAAAGTAATTCAAGAACTGAGACTTAGTTGGACAGAATCAGTTCAAACAGTTACCCAACCTTTGAGGATAAAGGCTTAATCCCAGTGAGGTTTGGGGGTTTTGTCTAGTAATTGGAGAGGAAAATTGATAAAGAAGAATTCTCGAGTTGGGAATAACCAGTGGAGTACTCTAATTTTCTGTTTGGAGTATGGAATTGAAGACTAGACCAGATTATCCCAAGGTCTCTTCCGGATTTTCCGTCATCTCACAAAGCTCAGTCTTGGAGCACGGGGGAGAGACGAGGACATGATTGCCTCTCTCGAGGTAGGGAGGAATATCATCAGTTAGAATATTAAAAAAAAGATAAGTTCCTTTCCGCCACAGGAAATTTAATTGTATAGAAAATAATATTGATAATTTATGAGTTATGATCTGTAGGAAATTATAGAACTTAATTCGGAAAATAGGAAAATCTTCTAAATATGTTTTCTGTTTTATGAATAAAACAGTTAGATATATTGATGCGTATTTTAGAGCTAGTAAGGCGAAGAACTGTTAACACAGAACCCTCAAATGAAGGCTCTATGTTGGTCGTTCTTTGCAATCTGTGTTATACACGGACATAATGATCTGACCATCTACCTTAGTAAGATAACAGAAGAAAATTATCTTAGAACTTGAGAGTTAAAGGAAGAGTTGTTTTGCCGATAATCAGTAAATAGGTTCAAAATATATTTATAAAAAAAGACTGATTCCTATAGGTAATTCCGGAACTGTAATTAGATAAAATACTACAAGAAAAACTGTAATTGGAATTATTGCTAGAAATCTGTAATTTAAGATATTTTCACATAGAAACCAATAAATACAAATGTCCTTTATTATAGAACTATGAATTGAGAATTTATGCAGACAAAACACTAGAGCACAGAATTTAACATTCTTACGAGATAGTAAATTTATATTGTAGAGAATTATTCTTGAGAAAGTAAAACAAAGAAATACTGGTGGGACTTTCTTTCATTTTCTTACATGCATGTGTACTCAGGTGTTAAACCATTAGAAAACCCTACCAAACTTCAAGAACGCAAGAAAACTTCAAGAACGCAGGAGTGAAATACCAAGGGTAGAATAAACCCATTTATGAACGTAATTGAAGAAGAACTTCGAATGTAATTACAATGATTCTAGAACTAAAAACTAAAATAACTTCAATACCATTTTTTCCCAAAATAAATAAGTTACAGTACAATGTCTGGAGGAAAACTGGCTATACAGTTTAGCCTCAAACCAGAAAACTGTATCAATGAGGAAACTGGAAACATTATATAAAAAAAAACCCCAAACTTTATATATATATTTCATTTCAAATATCTGAAAGCTGTTTATTTTTCGGAGACAAGGTATGGCAGGTAAGACCATGCCATATAACAAACTGGAACTAACTAAGAAATTGTAAAATTAATTCATTAAAACATATGTTATTAGAGAAAACTGTATGCATCATTTGGCATAGCTCATGATAAAGAAAAGAAAATAAACTAAAGTTCCAATCAACAGTCAAGACAGTAAGCTCCATAGTGAGCTAGGAGTTCCAAAACGAGAACTCGGAGTACTGAGCCAGGTCACTAGAATAGGTACCTGTGAAATTCGTGTAGGAAATGATCAGTGGAGGCCTAAAATCGGGCTCCACCCAAAAGAAAACATCTGTTACAGAAAAACTTGAGTTGAAATTACCTGTAGACATGTAAGGAAGGGGGTTAAACCTTTTTTCACACTCTTGGAAACAATGTAATGATATCTCGAGTAGAAAAGTGTACCAGACTTACCTTGAGGGCTCCTTGCTGAGAACTCGGGAAAGGAAAAACTGTAAATAATACCCATGAAAATTAAATAGCATTCTCAATGGTGAAAAGAAGTTAACAAGCCAAACCAACTCAGCTTAAAACAAAAATAAGACAATAGGTTTCCACAATTACCTCTGCTGGGGCAATAGGGGTAAAAGAAGAACACCACCACTTATGGAAAAATAAGCTTCACAGTGACCATAACCAATAGTCGAATCCAATATTAATCGCAGAGGAAGAGAAAAAGCTATACCTTAAACCAACAGAGAAACATGAAGTAAGGAAAACTTGCACAAAGTATCTGTGATAAAATTTTAATACTTAGTAGATGATCTTCTAAGATTTATAGAAATATATATTACCTATCGAGAGAAGAAGCTTGAAGGTGAAAACCTAATAACACTGGTAAGAAACCCTGGTACGGATTGTCGGCGAAGGGCGGAGGTTTCATTTGTAGAGCACCAAGTAGGAATGTCGAAAGACTGAGAAAAACACTTAGGAGGGTAAGGTAATTAACGTAACCCTAGATTGTGGCCACAGTTGGATTTGGGGCAAGTTAGATCTATGGTGGAAATTTTTACAGTTGTTCACTATAGTTCATGACAACATAGATGGCGAAATTTCCAAGGCATGAAATCAATTACCGATATTATATCTGGAGCCATACCGTGCGGATTTGGTGGCATAGTTAACCCAACACTGGGGATGCCTTAAATACGAGTACATTATGGTCATAAAGGCAGATTGATATCTTTAGATTAAACCTAGGTGTAACCATAGGATTAAACATTGACAATTGTAACGAAAAAACCTTTATGTATATACATATATAATATGCTGTGTAGTTGGAATTTATTAAATATGAGTTTAATAATCAACATATGATAATAAACGTTGTGGTGTCATTGATTTAATTTATATATATGTTGATTTGTAATGAAATTAATAAATGTAAGTATGATGAAAAGTAATTTTTTATTTTTATTTTTTATTTTTTATTTATTTATTTTATTTTTATGTATGAATCTGTGGATGTTACAAATATGCACGAAACTTGTGTGTTAGGAAACAATTTTAGCATAAAATGTACTACTTTTTGTTTTCAATGATTTTCAATATGTCATGATTACTTTCATATTTAAATTTAAATTTATGCCTTACAACTTTTCCTTTGCAACATTTGGTGCAATTTCTAGTTTAAATATAAACCCAGAGGATAATAAAGTGATGTAGTAAATAAAAATAAGAAACGTGACTAAGTATAAACACTAAGGACTCAATAAAGATGGAGGTTAAAATAATGAAATACTATAAGTATAAATGCAGAGATTGAAATAATGAAATATTCTAAGTATTGAGGATAATGTAAAGAGATACAAGTAAATAAAAATAAAAATATGACTAAGTATAAGTGAAAAGGTATAAAGTAAGGATGGAGGTAGAGAATGAACGATTTTGAAAAGATGGCTATGTAAAAATTAGGTAAAGTAAATAAAACAATATAATTTGGAGAGGAGAAGAGAGGGGAGAGAAATTTTGGGATTGTAAAAATAAATAAAAATAATAAATATGGCTAGGTATAAATGGGGAGGGCTAAAAAAGATGGAAGCAGGGATTTATTTCGAAACAATGACTAAGAATGAGGTAAGGTAAATAAAAAAATGTAACATGAAGAGGAGGCAATTTCAAAAAATTGGCTAAATGGGGTAAAGTAAATAAAGTAAAGTATCAGGGAGAAGTAAGGAGGAAGTAATTTTGAAAAAATGGGTACATAAAAATGAGTTAAAGTAAATAAGAAATAATTCCAAAAAATATCAAATTGAAAATGAAGTAAAGTAAATAAAACAAATTAATGTAAAGATGTAACAAGAACTAAGTAAAGAAGAAGATGAGGAATAATTCCGAAGAATGGATAAGAAAAATAGAAGTAAAGTAAATAAGATGGAGGTAATGTAAGTTAATAAAATGACTCAGAAGGAGGTAGAGAAGGAGTAATTCCAAAAAATGGCCAAGTAAAAGGAGATAACTTAACATAGGTAAGATAAGTAATGCGGGGTTAGAGTAATTTTCTATGGAAATAACACTTAAATGCATAAAATGACTATGTAAATAACACCTGAACAATGGCTATTAGAAAAAAAGAGGTAAAGTAAATAAAACAAAGATAAGGTAAGTAATATTGGTAGAGTAATTCCATACAGAACTAACATTTACTTGAAATCCTAGGTAAAGTAAATAAAACAAAGATGAGGTAGGTACACTTAAATGCATAAAATGACTACGTAGATAACACCTTAACAATAGTTAAGAAAAAAGAGATAAATTAAATAAAACAAAGATAAGGTAAGTAATATCGGTAGAGTAATTTCATAGAGAACTAATATTTACTTGAAATTCTAGGTAAAGTAAATAAAACAAAGATAAGGTAAGTAATATCCGAAGAGTAATTCTATACAAATATAACTTTTACTTGAAATTCTAGGTAAAGTAAATAAAACAAAGGTAAGGTAAGTAATATCTGTAGAGTAATTCTATACAGAACTAATATTTACTTGAAATTCAAGCTAAACAAAGATAAGGTAAGTAATATCAGTAGAGTAATTCCATAAAAAACTAACATTTACTTGAAATTAAGGTAAGAAATTTATTAGAGGCGCATTCTACAGCCCAATATGACTTCGATGTGTAAGTATGTCGGAAGCCAAAAAAAATGTCGGATTGAACAATAACTTACATAAAGGTATAAATGAACAATTAAAAATTCATTAAAAATAAATTTAAACGATATAAACTTAAAATATGAAGAGGTTTACTAGCACTCAAAAAAGAGATATGGTAAATAAATAAAATATGGTAAATAAGTAAAAATATAAATAAACCATAGGTATGGTAAGTAAATAAAACCTCTTTTTATATTGCTCATGATGTATGGTAAATAAATAAAAATATAAATAAACTAGAGGTATGGTAAATAAATAAAATTGATTTTTATATTTACTCAATAAACCACTTTATATTCACAAAAACTCAAAAAGAGGTTTTATTTAGGTGAAGCCTATGGGAAAAAATATTATTAATAACATGGGCCAAATACCATGGGACAAATTATTAATAATACCATGGGCCAGATACCATGGGACAAATTATTAATAATACCACGGGCAAATACCATGGGCCAAATAACATATTTATAAAAGAAGTATGGTAAATAAATAAATATAAAAGAGGTATAAAGAGGTAAGGTAAATAAATAAAAATATATCAAATATGATTAGAAATCAACATCTAATTATATATTAAGTATAAGGGTCAAATACCATGGACCAAATTACTATTAATACCATGCAAAAAAAGACCCTAACATTAATATTAAAATATTAATAATATTAAATTTAATATGTTTAGATTAATAAAATATTAAATTTATTATATTTTAATATATATTAATATATCGTGATATATGATAGAGATGGAGAAATAGGGGGAGTGACAAGGGAGATATGGAGATAAATTGAAGGAGAGGGGAGAAGAGGAATGAAGAGAGAGAGAGGGAGAAGAGTGAGAGAGTTAGAGAAGGGTAAGAGAGGGAGAGGGAGACATTAAGATGGAGGTGGGAGAGAGATAAGGAGAGAGGGAGGGAGACGGATAGATGATTGGAGGGTAGAGAGTGAGAGAGAGAGAAAGAAGGGGGAAGGGAGAGGGAGGTAGGAGAGAAAAGGAGAGAGAGAAAGAATGAGAGGAGGAGGAGAGAATGAGGGATAGAGAAATGGAGTTGGACACAGAGCGAGGAAAGGAAGAATAAATACATAGAGAGAGAGTGATCAAAGAGAGATGGAGAGAGAGTGTGTATGCTTATGGGTGAGATAAAGATACATAGGAGTGATGGAGACAAGGGGGGGGAGAAGGAGAAAGGGGGAGTGATGGAGACAAGGGGGGAGAGAAGGATAAAGGGAGAGAAACAATAAGATAGTTGGAGAGTGAGATAGAGTGATGGGGGAAGAGAGAGGATTGGAGGACAGAGAGAGAGAGAAAGAAAGAGAGCTAGGGGGTCAAATAGAAGGAGGCAAGAGAGGAATGATGGGAGAGAGGAAGAGAGTGATGGGGGAAGAGAGGATTGTAGGGGAGAGAGAGAGAGAGAGAGAGAGAGAGAGAGAGAGACAGGGGAAGAGAAAGGGAGGTAGGAGATAAAGGGAGAGAGAGGAAGGAAAAGAGAGGGGACTTAAAAGAGAGGAGGAGAGAGGGGAGGAGAGAGGGAGGGATGGAAATATGGATTTTGAGGGGGAGAGAGGGAGGGATTGAGAGATGGAGAGAGAGAGATGGGGGAAGATAAAGGGAGGTAGGAGAGAAAGGGAGAGAGAGGAAGGAAAAGAGAGGGGACTTGAAAGAGAGGAGGAGAGAGGGGAGGAGAGAGGGAGGGATAGAAATATGGATTTGGAGGGGAAGAGAGGGAGGGATTGAGAGATGGAGCTGGATGAGGAAAGAGGGAGGGAAGAAGAAATACATAGAGAGTGAGCAGTGGAGAGAGAGGGGGAGTGACAAGGGAGAGATGAAGAGGGAGTGTGTATGTTTTGGGGTAAGATAAAGATAAAAATAAGGAGATATGGAGAGAAGGGGGGAGAGAAGGAGAGAGAAAGAGGCATATGGTAACAAAGTTGGAAGGTGAAGATAGAGAGAGAGAGGAGGGAGAGAAAGGAAGAGAGAGAGTGAAGAGATGTAGGGAAAGAGATATGAAGATGGAGAGGGAGAGAGGGGGAGGCAAGAATAAAGACATAAAGGGTGAAATGTGGAGAGAGAGAGAGAGAGGGAGTGATAAAGGAGATTGAGGGAGAGGGCGAAAGGGTAGCAGGAAGGAAGAGAGATAGAAGAGAGAGAGAGAGAGAGAGAGAGAGAGAGAGAGAGAGGAGGGAGTGATATATAGATAGATAGATTGGAGAAAGAGAGTTTATGTTTTGGAGTTGATATAGAGAGATAGAGTGAGATATAGATATAGATGTAAGGTGAAGAGAAAAAAATATAGATGGAGAGGAGGGAGGGACAAGGAAATTGATAGATATGGAGTGAGAAAGAGTGTGTGTGTTTGGTGGGGTGAGATAAAGAGAAAAAGAAGGAGAGATGGATGGATATATAGATATATATGGGGTAGAGAGGGAAGAATATTTCTTGCAGTATATGCATTGATTTCAGTATAGATGGTGATTTCTAATCCTATTTGATTTCTTGCACTAGATGAATTGATTTTGGTGTAGATGTTGATTTCTAATGATATTTGATTACTTACTGTAGATGGATTGATTTTAATATAGATGATTTCTAATCCTATTTGATTTCTTGCACTAAATGCATTAATTTGAGTGTAGATGATGATTTCTAATCCTATTGGATTGATTTCACTAGATGCATTAATTTTAATGTAGATTTTGATTTTTGGTTATATTTGATTTCTTGCACTAGATGAATTGATTTCGATGTAGATTTGTTTTAATCCTATTTGATTGCTTGCACTGAATGCATTGATTTCAGTGTAGATGGTGGTTTCTAATCCTATTTGATTTATTTCACTAAATGCCTTGATTTCAATGTAGATGGTGATTTCTAATCTTATTTGATTGCTTGCACTAGATGCATTAATTTCAATGTAGATGTTGATTTCTAATTATATTTGATTGCTTGCACTAAATGCATTGATTTAAATGTAGATGATTTAACTAAATGCATTGACTTAAATGTAGATGATCTATAATCCTATTTGATTTCTTGCACTAAATGCATTTATTTCAGTGTAGATGGTGATTTCTAATCCTATTTGATTGCTTGAACTAGATGCATTGATTTCAGTGTAGATGTTGGTTTTAAATTCTATTTTCCTACTTGCACCAAACTCATTTATTTGAGTGTGGATGTTGATTTCTAATCATATTTGATTACTTGCATTAGATGCATTGATTTTAGTGTAGATGTTGTTTTCTATTATTATTTGATTTCTTGCATTAGTTGCATTGGTTTCAATGTATATGTTGATTTATAACTTGATGTAATTGGATGTATGATGGTACATTAATTTTAAAGTCATTGGATTAATAGTGTGTGTACAATGATTTCAACGTAAGCACAAAAAATTATTGACAATGTACACTGATTTTTGTGTTATAGTAATTCAACCTATTAATATTGGACAACAAGATAGACAAGGTATGATGTTTAATACAAGAGCTCGAGCTAAATATGTAAATGGTTTATGATTCCAACTGTCCTTTTCAAATAATCAATATGAAAATATGACAAAACTAACATGGGTGAAAATAAGAATAGTAGAAGAAAATAGTTTGAAATCGATCACAATGAAGACTATTCATAATTGACTACATTCTTATTATTCACAGTTTCTATCATTCAATATTATTACATTGTCACTTTGAATTCAAAATTTTATTTCATCATTAAAGTTATTTTACGATATTTATCATCTCACCAAACTGAGGTAACTAATCAAATTTAAAATTAAAATGACTCAATAAATCTCAGACATATTTAACATATTTAAAATCGTTATGTTAATATTAGATGTATTTACATATTATTGATAAAATTAATCATATGTTCCTCATATTATCGATAGATTTTCCTTGGCACACACGACTGAAAACCTTTCCTTAAGTTTGGCACTCAAAAAAGAGGTTTTCACCTCGAGAGATTTGATCTCTCTCTGCCCTTGATAGATCCGGAGTTAAGATGGATCTAGGCTGGTGGGTAGAGTAATTCCACATGGAAACAACAAAGTTAAAATTTCCAAAAATGAATGATGTTAAGAAATGGATGGGGAGAAAATAAAAGATAAATAATAATGGAAATAATGCATAAATGATAATTGGAAATAGATAAAAATAGACATGATGAAAATGGTGATATATGGGGCATATAACATTGAATTTTGATTCCTTGATTTGATATTCTTTTTATCGATATATTATCAAAAGGAGAAGCTATCCATGTTGGCCTCAATGAAGAAGAATCACAACATCCTAAATTGATTCCAAATCCTTAAATGCTTTCTATGTCTTTATTATCAGTATGTGAATGTCATTTGACATTTCAAGTTTTAAAATTTGGTCTCCATTTGATAAAGTATGTATCAAAATCACTTTAGTTGATGGGTGACAAGAAAACACATAAACACCTAGTTAGGAATTTGGATAGATAATACTGTTTAAAAAAATTAAAAATTAAACAATTCTATTAAAATAATAAATAAGGAATCTTGGATCATACAAATTTTATTTCAACTTGAAAATTTGTTTTAGTGACATTTCTTTAAAAGAAAAAAGAAAAAAATAGTATAATTTTATAAGAAGTTGGGTTTTTGTTTTAATGTTTTTTTATTATGAATACCAATCCAACTTTGAATTAATTAGAATAACAATATTGAATTTAGAAAAGTTCTCTCTTTGAAATTTTAAGTTTCACTAATAGAAAAATGAAATTTCAGTAATCATGAAATATAAAATTAGGTGATTCTGCCTCTTATGAAAAGCAATAAATAAAAATTCGAAGAAAAAGGCTAAAGTGAATCAAGTTTCAGAAAAGTTAAAGAAGTTGGAAACCCACGCTTAAGGATATCTAAGCAAGTACTAGATCTTAAGATTTTATTCTATGGGTATGAGATTTATAAGAAATTACAAGAAGGGGAATACTCGGTATAATTTATCCTAGTGATCCATCCAATAAAAATGTGGATGACATGTTTTCAAAAACCTAAGAAGATCTCATCTCCACAACATACCATGCTAGAAAAAGTAATTATGAACTATACTAAACTACCATTAATGATTAAGGAAAATGTGTAGTTTCCTTCGAACTTGAAAATTTCAAAAAGTAATTTAGACGGTATGATATTGAAATACACTTGAGCACATGATGAGTTGAGCGATTCCACAAAAATCATGACATTAAGGATCTTGAAATACCCTCGAGCACATGTCGAGTTGAGCAATTCCATAAAAATCATGACATTGAGAAAATTTCAAAGGGTACGTTGTATGCGTATTCACTAATTTGAGAGATCCATACATTCATTACACGTCAAGGACGTGTACTTTTTTGGGTGAATGGATTTATATCCATTTTAGAGATAAATGGATTTCACTGGTTTATGTTATGGTGTCTAATTTTTTTTCTTTTAAATTGGAAATAAATTGGAAACCATTTTATCTTATTCTATGTGAAAACCTGGAAAACTCTAAAAATCGTAATCATGATTTATTTTCCATATTTTACATGGAATTTTATTTATTGGACATTGTGTGTGCCAGTAATCTTTTCATAGGAATGAGTTGGTTTTGAAATATTTCAAGGAGTGTAGTGCATGTATATTGTTTGAGTTTGTGGGAAAAATAAGTATAATAAAAATTATGTACAAATTTATGATAAGGTTTTTTTGCAACTTTTTAAAAATTAATGCTTCGCAAGCATCTTCCAATATTATCATAAGATATAATTATTCCTATTTGATAATTGACCAAGTAATTACTTCTCTACACTTCTTTCTATGTCATGTGTCAAATAGACTGGTTTAGGAATAAATGTCTTATCTAACTATTCTTCATTGATTTAATGCCTTATTGGCTAAAGATGGAAGAAAATGATTTATTCTTTATAGCATATAAATTTCTCATTATGAATTGAGTAGTTCGAGAGTTATTAAACATGAAGACAATGCAATGATTGAATGGATTTCCTTTGGGATAATTTAGACGACATGATAACAAGGGTCTAGTTTTGAAGCATATTTAGTTGTTCAATATAAATTAGGCATATGTTCATGAGAAATGGGAACATAAATAAGTCCATAAAAATTATATTTTATGAGAGAAAGTGAAGGAAAAGAATAATCCAAAGGAAGAGTCCTCATTTTTTGAAAATGAAAAAGAATTAGAGGAGAAAAAAAGTGATGGTGTTGAAAAAAATAAAAAGGAAGTAGAAATATTGAAAAGGGAAGTTGAGACTAAAGTAAAATGATAAGTAGATCTTAGGAAAAAGGAAGAATTAGATAGAGTTTTGCTAGAGAAGAAATACAAGGAGGAAGAAGAGAAAGAAAAAATGATAAAAAGAATAAGAGAAGGTTTCCAAAGAAAGGAGAAGTTAGAAACATAATAATTGATAGAATAAATAACAAAGGCAAAGAGAAAAGTGGAAGAGGCATAGAAGATGAGGGAGGTAACAAGAGAAAATGAGATAGGTAATGGTGATCAACAACAACAAAATATACAATTAAGACCCAATAACAATGTAATACTCAATATACTATTGATTGGGTCGATCAAACTATGGAAGACTTACTTATTCCAAAAAAAATGAGAGGCCTAAATAGAAGAGATAAAGGTAAAAGTGCTATGATTAGAAATGGTGGCTCTAACAAAATCAGAGAATTTGTTATCATGGGTAGATACAACTAATATTGATACTATGAATGATGTGACTAACTTAGATTTTATAGTCTGTAACAAAATATAAACATCAATCACTAAGAAAGAAAGAATAAA
This sequence comes from Pinus albicaulis, assembly GCA_034641835.2. Lineage (NCBI taxonomy): Eukaryota > Viridiplantae > Streptophyta > Pinopsida > Pinales > Pinaceae > Pinus > Pinus albicaulis. The sequence continues at coordinate 1,527,065,336 of CM076581.1, read as the reverse complement.
AATAAAGTTGTATATGAATAATTCAATGATTTGTACAACTAAAGTAGAGGTCTTAAATATCAATAACATAAAAGTATTATAATTTCTCTCACTAGGGTTAATAATAATCAATGCAATTTTAGACAAATCCCCATTGAAGAGATGGATGTTTAGAAAGATGAGCAAAGGATATTGTTGGTTGAGAATTAGGTTAGATAGGTTAGAGGTTGATCACAAATTTTATTGAATATGCACTTGAACAAAATGCATCAAATGAAATCGTAAGGAGTTTCTACAAGAAAACTTTAAATTTGTAGGAGATAATATTAAAGTTATCAATTTTACACAAAGACAATCTAGCTTGGATAGTTGCACATGAAAAGACACAATATGTTACTTGAGAATTAGGTTAAGTATTATTAGTTGGATTAGGGGTTAGTCACCACTTTTGTTGAACATGCACTTGAAGAAAATGAATCTAATGCTAAAATGATAAGGAATTTCTATAAGAAAACTTTCAAGTTGCAGGAGCTAAGATTAAAGTTATCAATTTTACACTAAGAGGATATAGTTTGAAAAGTTACATAGGAAAAGACAGAATAAAATAATTGAGAATTAATTTAAGTATTATAAGTTGGATTAGGGGTTGGTCACAACTTTGATTGAACATGCACTTGAAGAACATTCATATAATGCTGAAATGATAAGGAATTTCTATAAGAAAACTTTCAAGTTGCAAGAGATAAGATTAAAGTTATCAATTTTACACAAAGAGAATATAGTTTGGAAAGTTACTTAGGAAAAGACACAATAAAATACTTGAGAATTAAGTTAAGTATTATAAGCATGGGGGCTGCATTGGGGGAGAAATACCATACCATGTGGGTTCACATTGGGGGATTTATATTGGAGGATATATAGGGGATAAACGGTTTTTATATTGACATGTATAAAAAATGGAGCTCAAAGTTTATGAAAAAATATAAAGGGGTATAAAAAATGTTAATGAAAAAATTGATACCTACAATATCTAGTGGAATTAGGGGTTTTTTAAATTGGGAAGGTGTACTGGGTTTATATTGGTAGGGGGTTAAATAATGTGATTTTTAGGGGTATTTTCCAATATGTAATCAAATTAAGGGTATTTTTTAATATGCCACGAATGCATGTGATAGGATAGAGGTTGATTGAGTGAATCCCCTATGATTATAATTTGGATTAGGGGTTTGTCACAACTTTGATTGAACATGCACTTGAAGAAAATGCATCTAATGCTAAAATGATAAGGAATTTCTATAATAAAACTTTCAGGTAGCAGGAGCTAAGATTAAAGTTATCAATTTTACACAAAAAGAATATAGCTTGTAAATTTACATAAGAAAAGACACAATATCAATTTGATTTTATAGAAGAAGTGTAGAAGCAAGTGAATAATATCCTAATATAGGATTCTTGACTTATAAATAAGTGGTTAAGATTAAGGAAATTTTTGTTTAATAGAAGTAAATATCTCAAAAGTCTCAAAGATAGGTGGAGATGATCTCAAAGATTTGGTATTCTATTAAAGATAGTATAGAGCATTACCATATTCCCTTTTTTATACCACTAAATAATTTTCTTAAAACCCATCACTGTTAGAATCTTGTGAAAATTTGTTGTTTAAAACAATGTAGACCTTTAGAATATAAAATTTAAAAATAAAAGTCATCTTGCAAATATTTTGATAAAAGAACTGAAAACATAATATACATAATATACATAATATACATCTAACAACTTTATTTTCTCAATACAAATAACTATATTAAAAGGTTTTCTAAAATTTTATTGATTTTTTTGGCTTCACTCAATGAGTATGCTTTCCCACATAAAAACTATGTAAAAATATATTTAAAATGTGGGACTATTTTGAAAAAGACTTTCCTAGATATCACTCATCCAACCCATTAAGTAGTTAGGTTTTAATATGAAGTTAGTTTCTATCGTTAGCTAATCCAACCCATTAAGTAGTTAGGTTTTAATATGAAGTTAGTTTCTATAGTTAGCTATCAATTTATCCAAATAGTAGAAAGAAAGATGAAAGGAGGAATTTTTCAATGCAATTTTTTTTTTAAGCATTACTTCTACATATTGTTAATTATGAGAAGTCATTTCTAGCAATATAATTTGCAAAGAAAATAATTTATTGTTTTCTATTAATCATGAATTTCTTTGGGTGTCGCAAAGGAAGTAATTTACTATTAGGAATTTTTTATATGCTTTTGATAATTCTAAAATTATTTAGGTTTATATTTTCCTGAGAAATATTTTAATTTTACTGAGTGTGGGATTATACGATGTGTATTAATTAGAATATTTTTATTTTATCAAATTTTCATTGTAATTGTTGATTTTATTTTTATGATGCAAAATAATTTCTAAAATCCAAAGAAAAACATTGATATTCAATTTTTCATTTTATTTTATTTATTAATACAATTAACATAGCTATAGTTTAATATTTCTGTTTCAAGTTACTAAAAATATATTAGCTAAAACTACTAACCTTTTTTTTCTTTCAAGAAAGCTTTAATAGATCAAAGGTTGCCAAATCATTAATCTAGAGGGTTTCTCTAAAACAAATAAGAAATAGTCTAATTGGGTCTCTTTTCTAAAATAAAACCCTCTTGATGATTTTGGGTTGTTATTTCCATTAGTAGATTTGATGTAGAAGGAGGGATACCATTACACAACTAACTAAAATTTAAGAAACATATCATCTACTTGCCACACTAGAAAAAATAGTGATTCTTTAAATCTAGAAATAATGCTTGGAAAATATATTTATCATAATTTAGATAATATTATGAAAAAATATAGAAATCTAACATGACCATATGTAGTTTCCTATGAGGGAGTGAATGCCTTATAATGAAGAATGAGAGATAGTTTCCTATGAGGGAGTGAATGCCTTATAATGAAGAATGAGAGATTATTCTAGATAGATTGGACAATTACTAGTAACCCGTTTACTTCCTCAACATATAAGTACATCAAGGAAAGTTAGTCACATATGAATTAAAATTTTAATGCATTCAGCGAAAGATCTCATTGCTATAGCACTTCAAGAAATTACCCAACATCTCAATAAGGTTCCTCCAACCCTAGACCCTATAAAAAATGTTGTGGTAACTGATGATTTTGAAGGAGAGTTTGAACACAAATCATAATATAAATCTAAAATTAAAAATCATGAAACTAGTTCTATACATTCAAACATGGCTAATAATTAAAATTAGAGTTAATAATGGTTAGCCTAGGATGCCTTGGCATTGCATGGATAATTACATAATTTTTCAAAGAACCTAAATAATATTTTACACAAGTATGAACTTGATGTATATAGACCTCTAGAATATCACACTAAAAATATATATATTTTAGTCATTTGGTTGATGAATTTTCAACATAAAGATGCAATGTGTTGTATTTTTGTCTACACCATTGAAAATAAAGCTTCAATTTGTTATTTCAATTTACTAGTTGGATCAATAACTAAATACATTGAATTCCAATTTTTTTTGGATAATTTCAAGGAAGAGACTACCAATAGAGATTTGATGGATGAATTATTTTCATTAGTGATGGGTTTAGAAGAAAGATTAAAGGAATTCAACCAAATAATTAATATATTCATAAAAAAATTTAGAAAAAAAAAAAAACAACACATGATCTTTAGATGGAAGTTTATGAAAATTATTTACCGACTCCCATTTCCACGAGATTCCATTAAATAGGATGGAAAGAATACACTACCTAATTTTTAGGAAGTGAAAAATGTCGAATCTAGGATGATGAGTTGCAAAGAGAGTCACGATTCCTTTGCTAGAAAGTAAAGTATTTAACCAAATAAAAATGTTACATAGCCTAAGCCTACCAAATAAATAAATCTAGATACAAAAGGTAAAGACTCCATTCGATAAGAAAACTTGCAATGAATAATTAAATATATAACCCCTAAAATCATCTACATTAAGAAAATATCTAAATAATGCACTTCAATGCAATGATCTTATAGACCTTTTCATAGGAGACCATACATGCCATTAAAACCAACATAACTATTAACTTTATTAGCTACTATGAATATAGAATTAGAGGAGGTGGCAATGGATCATTACCATCATGCCAATTATTCTTTAAATATTTGTTGACTGTGGATCAACATCATGAACATGGTAAATAATGTGAAAATTTCTAACTTGAAATTATATTGCACTGATTTATTTCTTCTACTTATTTTCTGCAATAAGTTATTTACAAAACCCTTCAGTAAACATCAAAATAAATTCTACTACAGTTATCACATAATTGCATAGAGAAAAGAGAAGTGAAATGAAAGCACAAGAATCAATCACATCAACACAATTGTTTTTGGAAAATAGTCCTCGGAAAAACTCAATGTGGGAAAACCGGTGCAGCATATGAGGGTTTATTTATTATTCTTCAGAACGATATCTTTACAAGTAATGTTTTGCAGAGTCATGGAGAAAATTTTGTGAAAACACCTGAGATGATTTTCCTCCAATCACTGGAGAAATTATGACACCCAAGATACCCTCCAACCTCCACTGCATCACTTTTGTGTCCTCTTCTGCATAAGGACTGCGTGAGGACTACATCCTCTACTGCGCTTCCTCTCTGTGCTACCCTCAGATGCACTACGTCCCTCCTCATATTTATTTTATTGATGCTGATACCCTCCTCTTCCTTCACCCTACAAATATCCCTTTGAAATTGAACTCTTGCTTCTGGAGAATCGATTTCCCTCGGGTTACTGAGTATTTTCCCGATGTATTTCCAAATGACCCTCAAGTCTTCATTTATGCTTTTCCCATTGAGATATCAACAGTCGTGATCAAATATTTAATCAACGAATAAGATTAAAATAGACTTGATCCTCGTCTCTTAGAAGCTTCTCACCCATATTTCTATTAATTCCATTTAATTATTTTAATTCCCTAAGTTTTAACTTATAAATAATTAAAAATAATTAATTATTTTAATATAATCCACTCTGGGTGGAATTGCTCCAAACGGTTTCTTGGTCTTGGAGATCTCATGTATTCTAGCCCCTTCACAAAATTTCAGAGCTATATCACATTTGATGCTACCAAAAAATAAACACTCACTCTTAGCGAGGAATGTGCTCTAACAATACTTCCCACAAGAAGCATCACCTTGATCCACGACATGTGTCTTATGCATTGTTGATGCTCGACCTGCTGCCCTTCATCTACCGTGCTAACACTACCATTGTACTACTGCTCGTGACACTGTTGCATATGTACTGTAGATTCATCTTAAGTACTACACTATCAATCTCTGCTAATGGAACGGATTCTTAATCATCCCCAAATTCTCCCTGAAATAAACAAACTTTGTTGTTCCTAGAGCCTTCGTGAGGCTGTCTCCCACCTATTATCCATAGTGTACTATAACCACACTGCACCTTGCTGGACACAGTCTCTGATAAAATTACAGTTGATGTCAATGTGCTTCGACCGATCATGAAAAAGCAGATTCTCAGAGAGCTTGATCCAACTCTAATTATCAGACAAATTTCTAGTCACTTCCATCCTTCTACTGAATAGATTCACAAGAAAATTTCTAAGCCATATGGATTCACATGATGTTGTGCTGGCTTCCATATATTTTGCTTCAATTGAGTTCAGTGCTATGAACCTCTATTTCCTATTGTACTAGGAGGTCATTTCGGATCCAATGTTGAAACAATACCTAATGGTACTTTTTCGATCTACTAAACTTCCAGCCCAATATGCACCAATGAACCCACTCAATCTGATGTCATTGCCTCGGGTGTACTTTAATCCATGCTCGACTATTCCTCATATATATATGAGAGCATGCTTGGTTGTTGCCCAGTGTGCCCTCTTTGGTTCCACCATGAACTAACTGAGGGTGTTGACTGCGTAATAAATGTCTGGCCTGATGTTGACCAGATACATTAGGGACCCTATGTGATGTATGTACAAGGTGGGATCTATATATTTATCTTCAAACACATCAATATTATTCCAGTTGGTAATAATTGGAGTAGCCATGGGTCTATATACTTGCATCCTGAACCTACTTATAATTTATGGAGCATATCTCCCTTGTCCAAGGAAGAATTAACCCTTTTGCTGCCAAACTTCCAACCCCATAACATAATGCATCACTCCCAAATCTTTCATGTAAAATTTTGTAGCTAGGTTCTCACTGCAATCCTTGATGAGCCTAGATGAACCTGTTAGAAATAGGTCATCTACATATAACACCAGAATTATAGGATCATTCTCTACCGTTAGATAGTACAGGTTAGGATCTGTGTCGCTCTTAATGAATCCCATCTTTTGCAGGTAACCATCAATTTGACCATACCATGCTCTAGGTACTTGTTTAAGCCCTCTGGTAGTTCAATGTATACTTCTTCTTATATCACCCCATTCAAGAATGCAGTCTTGATGTCCATCCATTGAATCTCCCATCCCATTTGCACTACAAGGGACATCATGTATCTGATAGGAGTATATCTGGCTATTGGGGTGAAGGTTTATTTATAGTCTATCCCTTCCTTTTGAGCATACGCCTTAGCCACGAACCTGGATTTGTACTTATCCACGCTACCATTTGTAGCATACTTGATCTTGTATATCCATTTCGAACCTAAAACTGATATTTCCTTAGGTCTAGGTACCACTTCCTAGACATCATTGGTAATTATGGAACTGTATTCCTCCACCATATCATCTACCTATACTTGATGGTGAACAACCTCTTGAAAAATTAAGGGTTATCCAACCTAAGCTACCAAATCTTGGTATCTGTCTGGTTGTCTACACTGCCTTTTCTTGTTTCTAGGAGCCCTAATGAACTCCTCTGTGTCCCTTAGTCTCTGTTGTAATCCCTGGCTCGTTCTTCCACTGGTAGTGGGTGGATCTACTTGATCCTCCTCTTGCAAATCTTCTTGAGGTGATACTTCTAGATTCTTATGCCTTGGAGAAGCGCTGGTGATGGTTTTAGCTGGTCGAAGTGGTTGGACCAATCAATCATCCTCTGACTTCTTTTCAGAAGGCATTTATCAGGATTTCCTAAAATCTCTATCCTCTGTGAAATTTACATCTCGTCATACTATGACCTTCCTGCTATTAGTAATTTAGATTCTATATGCCTTATAATTCTCGCTATATCCCACCATATATCCTTTTTCCATTATTCGATCCAAATTCTTCCTCTTTTCTTCGGGTATATGGTAGTACACAAAACTCCGAAAGATCCTGAAATGACTCACTTCTCGATTACTGCCAGTGAAGACACTCTCCAGTGTAATATTACCTAGTTACCTGTGAGGAGTCCTGTTCTAAACATACACAGTTGTGCTTCATGCTTCTGCCCATAGAAATTTGGGTGTATCCTGATCATACAACATTTCCCTCACTGCTTCAATAATAGTTATGTTCTTCCTCTCTGCAACCCCATTCTACTCCAGATTATATGGAGTGGTCCATTCTCTTTTAATGCCTTCCCTTGCACAGAAATTAGTGAAGTATTTTTCAATATATTCTCCACCATTATCTGAACACAATACTTTTATCCTCTTCTTTGCCAGATTCTCAACCAGAGCCTTAAATCTTTGAATCGATCAATGGCATCATCCTTGGTCTTTAGAAAATAGATCCAAGTCTTATTGGAATGGTCATCAATGAAGGTGATGAAATAATTGGAACCAATAAGAGCTTTTGTGGACATTGGTCCATAAATATCCGAGTGCGTTAATCCCACTTTTTCTTATTGTTACTTCTAGAATAAGCCGATTTGGCATACTTTCCTTGTACGCACCCTCTACAAACGTCGTCTCATTTGGTGCTTAACTTTGGAACTCCTATGACAGTTTATCTGAGTATTCTTAAAGCCTCGTGGTGTAAGTTCACCATCCTTCTGTGCCATAGTTCATTCAAATATTTTTCACCATTGTTGCCTATGAGTGCCATTGGAGATTCTAGCTGTAACTTATACAGTCTGTTTCTTTGGACTCCAATTTGTGCCTTCTTCTTCTAAATCAGGTGTTTGAGATATAATTTCTTTCCAATTAAGTATACATCATAGCCCTTGTTTGGTAACTGAGATACAAAGAGAAAGTTCATCCCCAATCCAAACACATGCAACAAATTAGTAGCTCGAAGCCGATCTCTTGCTTATGTTTGAAAAAATATAGTACTTCTTCCAATAGGGGTACATTTAGCCTTATTTCCCATGATTATTTGGAAGTTCATCTATTCTTCTTGGTAGCTCGAGAAAAATTCTTGTATTCTTTTCATGTGCGCAGAAACCCCATTATTGATATACCAAACATCGAAGGAAGTAGAGCTTGACAAGCAAGCGACTTCTTCTTCCAATCTAGAAGTCAACACAAAAATGTCATGATCCATCATATCTTTCATGCTTTCTTCTTTCACGGGAGAACTTCATGAGCCCCTTTGAGTTTTTTCTCCAACAACATCATGACCACAACTCATTTCAGAATCTCCAACCATGTTTCCTGATCTCTGCTTTGATACCATGTGAAAATTTCTAACTTGAAATTTTACTGCAGCAACTGATTTATTTCTCCTACTTCTTTTCCACAATAATTTATTTACAAAACCCTTTAGTAAACATAAAAATATATTCAACTGTAGTTATCACATAATTTCATAGAGAAAAGAACAGTGAAATGCAAGCACATGAATCAATCACATCAACACAACTATTTTTGGACAATAATCCCCAGAAAAAAAACAATGCGGGAAAATTGGTGCAACATATGAGGGTTTATTTATTACTCTTTAGCAACAATCTATTTACAAGTAATTATTTGCAGAATCATGGAGATTTTTTTTTAAAAAAACCTGACAGAATTTTCTTCCAATCACCGGAGAAATTCTCACACCGAAGAGACCCTCCAAATTCCACTGTGTCACTTTTGTGTCCTCTTCTAAGTAAAAAATGCATGAGGACTACATCCTATGCTATGCTACATCTCTGTGCTGTCCCTATACGTTGTCCCTCATTTGAATTGCAGCCCTCCTTCTCTGTCTCTAACTGATGTTGATACCCTCCTCTTCCTTCACCCTGAAACTCTTGCTTCTGGAGAATCGATTTTCTTCGGGTTACTGAGTATCTGCCTAGTGTATTTCCAAATGACCCTCAAGTCTTCATTTATACTTTTCCTGTTGAGATATAAACGACCATGATCAAATCTCTAATCAACGACTAAGATTAAAATAGACTTGATCCTCGTCTCTTAGAAGCTTCTCATCCATATTTCTATTAATTCCATTTAGTTATTTTAATTCCCAAAGTTTTAACTTAGGAGTGATGAAAAATAATTAATTTTATTAATATAATGCACTCCGAGTGGAATTTCTCCAAACGATTTCTGGGTCTTGGAGATCTCATGCATTCTATCCCCTTCACAAGTTTTCAAAGCTAGAGCACATCTGATGCTACCCAAAAATCAACAAATAATAAGTTTCTTGATAAATGAATTCAAATTAAAGAATCTTCTCCCAATCCTAAGAGTAAAATAATAAAGAAAATTGAGGAATGACCTAAAGAAATAACCATGGTTCTTTAGAATATGGTTTTGTGATTCAATATTATTGAGGATGAGGAATTGTTGAAAGGATGCATGTTTAGAGAAATTACCATTTAAGAAGTAGAGTGCTTTGTCCATAGGTTAGTTCTTTAATCCTCTAAGTGTGAATAGAAAGGAAACTTGGATTTATACCACTAAGGCCATGCCTATTAATTAGATCGCTATGAAATCTTCAACTAGTGATCAAGCTCCTACCTAGAAGGAATATAACATAGTTGAATAAATAAAGAAGATTAAAGAAAACATTTCAATTCGTCATCGTTAAAAAATAACATGCATGGAAGAGCCAATTTCATCACATACTCAAACTATAAATAGAAATTCCTCAAAATTAATATTAATTTTTTCTTAAAACACAACCATTAATGTTGTAATCATGAGAAAACAATATAAATCACAAACAACTCCTTTCTTGTTGAAATTTGAAATTTTCAACAAGCACATGCATAACTATTTAACATATTTAGGAGCTTTCTCTGATGTGATGCCTTACTTTATTTTCAAAAAAAAAAATGCTAATCCTACTAAATGCTCCACTCATATAATCTAACTGAATTGGTCTAAGGTGAAAGTCCTAGAAGAGCTTAGGGATGTTCTAATCCGGGTATCTAACTCCAAAGTGTATAATATGATAGATATCATTGTAGTTGATATTGATAATACATATGGTATTATTCTTTGTTGGTATTGATGCAACTAAGTGTAAGGATATTCTTATTTTGATTGTTTTCATTTTTGGCTACCATGGAATTGAAAACTAAATGAAATAGAAATTGAATACGAGAAATATACGAAGGATACTATTATAGGAACATAGGAATTAAATGAACCTTCTACTTCATAAATTTGTATTCTTAGAGATTATTATTTTGATTCATTATATGGAAAATGCATAACTAAATTTTCATTGATATACCCTAATAGATGGTTTGATTTCATTTGTGAGAACTAAACTAAATATTTCCAATTCACTATAGTTGATGTGAATATTGCTAACACAAACATCATAATTTTGGATAATGATATTTTGACTTTACTTTTGATGGCTATTAGTCTCAGGAAGGGAATGGAGTTGGTTATATATTTGTAAATCCTAAAGGTAAACATGCTTTCATTTCATGCAAACTAGAATTCAAGGCCCCCCATGACATGCCTAGATATGAATTTTTGTGCAAGGTATAAGGAAAGCCATTGATCTAAACATTCAATTCATAAAAAAATTTGGTGATTTTGAAATCATAGTAAGAAAAATAAAAATTAATATTAGTTACGATTCACCTCATTTCAAAAACTACAAAATTTGAAGTTGTCATATTAATTGATAGTTTTGAAAATTTAAATATCACATTAGTTCCCAGAGTTGATAGTATAGTAGAAGAATCATTAACAACTATAATTTATAGGTTATCCAAATTACAGGATTTTGTGTGAAGTATATTTTTAATCAAAGTACATTATAGACCTTCACTTCCTGATAATATTACTAGTTGGAGAGTCTTTGAAGATGGAAAATGGGTTGTATATTTCCCAACCAATGAGATAAATTTTAAAGACGTAGTGATTAACAACAATGAACATGCAAAATACTTAGGAAGTTGTGAGGATGACATGAAATATTTGAAATGAGTAAAAATATGAAAAAAATTGACTCCTAATTTTTTTTTAATTTGCAAGATAAATTTAAAGGTTTAGAAAATGTTAAAAAACACATCTCAAATTTGAAATAAGTAACCATAAATCTAGTTATTGCTATAATTTTGAAAAAATGCGTCTAGGAACTTATAACACTTGGAAAAAAAAACTTCAAACTATTCAAAAAATATCAAAATGTTTTTTTTCGGTAATATGAATATCTAAAAAGTTATGACAAGGATTATTTAGCACATGATCCCTATGAAGAAAGATTTTAAGCCTTTTCAACAAAATTTGTGGAAGATTCATTTGACATTGGAATTAATTGTGTAAAGGAAGTGAAAATCTCCTTGATGCAAATATCAACTTTCTAATTTGTCACTTTTCATGGATGAAAAATCCTGTTCCAATGAAGAAAATAGGAAAAAAATGTTTGTGCTTGAATATCAATATTCCTTAACAAATATTCTAAAAAGGCTAGCTATGTAGTACAACCGATCAAATGAATCCTTCATCTTGTCCCATAATCTAATATGTTTGATCTATTTGATATTTTCCCTAGATAAAATCAAGTTCTAGTGGCTAAAGGTGATAGATTGATAATGTTGGTGCCACCTTTTAGAGAGTAATGAATATTTCATTTTCCGGTCTAATAAATTGCAGTGTGCTAGTAAAGATGGATGCCATTACTGTTTCATAACATTTTATATCATATCCAAAATCTTACTCAAAATTTTGAAAGATTCCATAAATATGGCGTATAATAATAAAAAGAAGGATTTATGTATTCATAGAGGAAAAACTGTTAGGACATAGCATAACAATTTAGAAAGTATTTCAGTTGATATTGAATGCATGAAAGTTATCACATAGATTTTACTCTTATGCACTAAAAGGGACATGCAAATTTCTTTGGTAAAATTTATTTTATACATATATTTGTATATGATTTTGTTGAAAATGTTAAAATTTTAAAAAAATTATAAAAATTGATATGAAATTCAAATGGACACAATTTGAAAAAGAGGCATTTGAGAGGATTAAAATTGAAACTATTGTTGCCCTTTCTTTATGCAACTTTGACTTCAATATTGATTTCCTCTTATATACTTTTGCATATGATCATTCTTTAGTAGAAATCCTTCTGTAGAAGGATTTTGAATCGACCCAATTTAATTGATCAATACTAATATCCAAGATACTAAACCGAGCTACATAGTTGGTGATAAAAAAGTCTACACTCTATTTAGATTTTTCAAGCGTTTTACAAATTACATACAAAGTAATCATTTATATTCATACAATTAGATCATTTTTTTTGTCTAAGAAGAGTTTAGGGACACAAGAGGTATTTGGATGGATAATATCCAAGAATATGGCTTGGAATTTAAGCCAACTAACACTGTTTGGGGTCAAAGTATTTGTAACCTATAAATGTAATCATAAGATTTATTTTAAATAAGTGAAGAACAATGGGGAAATGAGATTTTTGTCCACATGACTAAAATCCTATATATTCCATTTGATTCATATTGATTATAAGTTTTGAGACTTTGTTACTATTGGCCGACCCTCTTCATATATCCTCATTATTATGTTCTCAAATGTAAAATTGGTCAAAATGAGCATTGGGAGGGAGAAGAAAGCATTTATCCCATTGCAACTAGTTTCAAAGGAGAGACTTTTCGAGAAGTGAGGATTGGATATCATTGGGGACATCAATACTAATTCTTCAAAGAAACATAAATATATTTTAATTATTAATAACTAATTTACGATGAGAATAGAATCAAATCCTCTCAATCGAGTTATTGAATCAACTATTATGCAATTTCTTGAACAAAAAATGATCGAAAAATTTGGTTTTCCATTGGTGATTATGTGCAACAATGTTTCATTCTTTGTGATTATCTACATCAGGGAAAATTTTAAGGATGGTATTTTGTATTTAAAAATATTCAAATTGATAATAATATTATATAGTATGTGTAAAATTTTGGTGATTTTTAAGGTAAAATAATTTTATAATATAACATTTTGGCGAGTCATTTTTAGAAAAAATGGAAATTGTCAAATATATTTCTTCGAAAAAAACATGGAAAATTAGCCCACCTATGATACTAGCCCCTAAAATTTTCCTTGATCTACATCCTTGTTAGATAAATGAATCATTTTGAGGTATTCAATTAATTAATACCCATAAGGAAATGGAGTAGTTAAATCAACAAAAAATAATTTGAATCACATTTTTAAAAAGAGAGTAGTTGAGAAAGAAAAAAATTTGCATAATATATTGCCTAATTCCTTGTGGGATAATAGAGTAACACCTAAAGATTTTTTTTTTTTAAACATGAATGAGTACTTTACAATTAGTGGAATTGGTAACTTCATACATACAACTGCCACTATTTCACCAAGTAGAATAAATATTTCATAAATGCCACAAGGCCTATCTTACAATGTATCTTTGAAGACTTGAACCCATGCAGTTGGGGACACGAAACATGTGCCATGCCACTAGAGCTAAGTTCCTTTTATGACACGTAAATTTTCTTTTGGGACGTTTCACTATTAATTTTTTTATGACAAGCATGCTATTCGACCCCTTAATATCTTCTTTCCTTCATCAAAACTTCTCAAACTAACCAAGGGAAACCCTATTTAGCTATGTAAAATAACATTATCGCTTTACCCATGCTAGAATAAGAAAGGGAAAAACCCAAATAAAGGTTTGTTGCTAGTTAGAAAATGATTAAGTGATGGTTTCATAAACATCATGTTGATGATAATAATTTTTAGATAGGAGATCTCATTCGAAAATGGGATAAAGTTAATGAGCAAAAAGGAAACCATACAAATTTTCAGCAACTATGGCTTGGCCCTTTTTAGTTTGTAGAGAAAATAAGAACTAGAACTTAAAAGTTAAATAATTTGGAAGGATGCCCTGATATTTATATTGTTAATAGATAGATTTTGAAAATGTATTTTAACTTATTGTTTGTGTTAGTGTGAATTTTAATTGCAAGCGTACAAAAATGTTCACGTTAGCTGTGCATAACAAACAACCCTAACATCAAAGATATCTGTCAATTTCCTTATATCTGCAGTTAGTGATAAGAATAAATGCTACATGAATCCAAATATATGTAGTTAAAGAAATTAAACAACAAATAATAAGCAAGAGTTGCTCCATGCATCCAATGAACAAGACAAGTATTTTTAAATAATTTTTTGTATTATGACACCTATGAAGGGAACATAGAAAGATGTTACCAGTCCCCCTCAATGGGATGGGTTCTTGTATGTCCTCGATGCTTCAAACAAGATCTCTCTCTCTTGATGGTGCAGAAAATCCAGACAAAAATGGAACGCAAGGGGAGTTCACAAGCAAAAAGTAGAAAAATATGACAATGATGGATGATCAAAGTCAAACCAAAAGTATAGATCCAGAGTGATCTTTAGGCAACAAAAGGTAGTGAATGAATGGAAAAACCCTTCTATTTATAACAAAATATTGAGTTAGTCTAGATATTGGTGCCTAATTAAAATTTTATTAACCAAATATAGATCCAAATTTTATGGAATATTTTATAATTTTTGTTGGAAGGAAAAAGAATTTGAATTTGGTCAAATCCCTTTATTAATCCCTTTATTTAGAAATAATAAATAAATAAATGATTTATTTATTATTTTTAGAATGTGGTTGAGTAATAATTAAATAAATAGTGGTTTATTCAATTATTTATAAATGATTTAGTCAAATTTAACAAGGAATATTATTTAAATAATGTTTTAAATAATTATTCCTATAAAATAATAAGATAAATAATGATTTATCTAATTAATTTTCATGTTTGGGTTAAATATGACCAGGAATATTAATTAAACCGTGGTTTAATTGATTATCCCTTGAGGAAAATCAAACAAATAAGGATTTATTCAATTATTCCTCATAGGGTTTCCTGTTTAGACTAGAAACAACTTAATAAATTATGGATTATTGAGTTATTTTTCATAGTGAAAGAAATTTTACTATGGTAAAATTGGTCTTACATGGTGTACTTTAGTCCATCTAATAGTAACAGGTTAGATGACCAAAAATTGGTGCAACAACTTGCACACAACCAACTTGTAAGTATTACTTTTAGTATGTTTTTATTTGATCAATTTTTAACTTTTCATTCCTTAATAAGTTTTGAGTTTTTTTCATTTTATTTAAGGTTTGTATCTAGAAATCCCCTTTTTAATTAAAATTCTCAATGTCTATTCCATTAATTTTCCTTGGTTGAGTCATCAAACCTTGGTGCATATGGTGGACCCTAAAATTTTGTTGTACCTATAATTTTTTCTTCAATATAGTACAAACTAAAGCCAATTATAATTGAGATTAAAGACTTAAAAGGTGGAGGAACATACAAGTTTTCTAATTGATGATGCCATGAGAAATATCAAAACCATTATGATTTAAAATATTCTTATTTGGTTGTGAAATTATAAATCATATATATTAAAATTAGTTAACTTGGTTCAAGTCAAAGCATTGAATTCTTAACTTACTTGTCTAAAAATGATTACTCTAAAAGCCCAAGCTAGCTCAATCATATCTTGCCATATGGGTATCATCCCCACAAAATTAATAAATAAGATGCTCCCATCATATTCTAGAATAAATACAATCAATTTTTTTTCAACAAGATATATAAGAGAAGAATATTATTTCTAGGTGTTGTGGCGGCTACAACCATCCTCGAAAATTTTGCCATTGCTTAGATTTTGGAGCCTAGCTTCCCTTCACAAGAGCATACCTTGCACTGCAATTAGGTATTTATGTTTTGATTGATGTTTATATTTAATTTTTTATTTTGTTCATTTTTTTTCCACTTAAAAACATTTCTAAGTCACAAGCTGACGTCCTGTCTAATTCTTGCACAGTAGTTTTGGGCTTGTCTCTAGAAACTGCACAATCCATGAAGCCAGTCTTGTGCTTGATGATAAAAATTGCGCAGTCATGATTGGAAACCCATCCTTGAGCTCAAGAAATGTGCACTCATGAAAAAAATCCTAACATTGAGTCCATAAACTCCGTTATCACTCATTGAGCTTAGAAACTACACAGTGCATTTAGCTGGGAGCTGTCAGTTCCCCAGAATTGCGCAATCCTTCTTGGTGAGGTGCAGCATGGCATGTATTCCAAAATGAAAAAAAATAAAAAGAAAAAGAAAAAAAATCAAAAAACATCCCTAAAATCTAGGGATCTATTTTTAGTAATCTGAAGGAAGCACACTTGCTATTTTTGGAAACTACTGCCAAGTGTCGCTTTATCCTTGATTTGTACCATGTACGTCATAAACCCTAATTTATCAAATCTATTTAATCAATGCCCCTAGAGCTCATTCTCATATTTGATCTTGGATATATAACATTCCCTAGGATATCAATGAACATTCAGCACGATTGTTGTCACTTTTATAGGAGAGTTTTTCATTCATCTCTTTTAGTCTCTTTTTCTATCGCCATTTTCCGTTTGGCTTGCATGAGTGTCATTTTTATTGTTTCTTTGCATGAACGTTGGAATTTTAACTTGATTTATCTTATAGAAGTGTTGTTTCAAGTTTTTTTTTTTTTTTTTTTTCCATTAACAAGTGTCGCATCGCTTTTTTTATTTTTTGCACAGATGGTCATCATTGCGGCGACTCTCCTCACCGATCTTGTTCACTTTTCTCTTTTTCAATTTCTACACTTGATTTTGTTTTTTTAATCAAAACTTAGTCATATCTACACTAATTCCTTCACCATCTCTCATATCTACTCATTTTTCACACTTCCCTGGGGCATATGTGCCTTTCCCTTGGCCGGAATTCACTTTGCCCAGCTGAGCATTGGGTAGTCTGAAAGCTCAAGCATCAAGCTTAGCCTCTGGAAACACATAATGCACATTACTAGTTTTCCTCACAGTGAATTTTGTAGTGCCATGCCTCAGGCAACAACCTTGGCCATTGAGACTCCATAATGCACAGTATCTCCAGGCTCACTGCCTAGGTTGAACTGCATATTGCATAGTCTCAAGCAACAAGCTTCATCATTGGCTATTGGGACTGCACAGTGTACAGTTTCCCTAGCCAATCAGACCCTCTTCCCATAAAAAAATGTGAAATCCTTTCTTTTAGTTTCCTAGTGTGTTGCATGAACATGTTCTGAAAGTAGTTTTTCTTACAGCTGGCATTTTCCTGCCGTCAGTGTCTTTTCCAACAATCACTTTCAAAATGGCATAAAAGAGAGCTTCCTAGAAGGAAACCATTGAAAGCAGTACTGGGGAAGCAGTTGAGCAAGTCTCGGTTAACTTGCCCGTTTACTTGGACACTCAACTGTTCATAGAGAAGGAATCTAAATTGAGATGGAAGCATATCAAGGATGATTTCACCAAGGAATTTAAGGCAGAATTAGAGGACCAACATATGTATCTCAACATCATGCAATGAGGGATTTACAAGGTTGCATGCAGGTATCCAACACTTCCATGTGCGAATGTAATTAGCTGGGCTGTCTCGAACATCAATGTAGAAACCATGACACTGAACAACAATAATGGGTGGAAGCTTGCTACATTCTTGGAATTCAACTTCAAGAAAAAGTATCATCTTCCTTGGCTAGTGAAGAACATGGACACATTGTTCTATGTCACCCATAGCTACACCAACATGAGAGATATCATCAAGGGCTAGGTGAAGGAGCCAATTAAGTTTAGACATAAAACCACCCATTTGTACAAGAAAAGAGCACTCAGGAAAGCCTATCAGCTTTTGGTCATACTAGCTTTCAGAATCTATGGCCAATTAGACACAAATAAATTTACTGAGGGTGGGTTATCTTGCTGAACCAAGTAGTGAATGAGGGTAATATTTTCAATTGGTCATATCTATTGGATCATTAGCTGAGAGTCCATGTGAAAAAATCTCACAATCCACCTAAGGGAGAGAAATAATGCTTCTACATGCCTGCATACTTACTAGATGCAATATGTGCACAGACCTAGTTCCCTGGAATGAACTGGACATGGACATTGAGAGATATTTCCATATAGATCTATTGCAAGATACTCTTAGATTGTAGACATCACATATTCATGGAGAAACTTACTGATCACTTCATCATCCAACTTTACATGTTCATATTTTAGGAGGAAACACCTTTCATGTCACGAGAAACTATGGAGGTGATATCAAATATTATTGTTTGGTTAGCCTTACCATATGGAACATTGATCAGAGTATTCAGTGAGAATAATCAACCACAACTTTTACTGAGATATGCCACTACAAAGCATTACATAGGATGAAGAAGGCACCATGGCCAACTCTTCCTTTGTAGGTCATATTATATGAGATAAAGAATCTCAATATTGTAGATGTTGAAGGGAAATCCATCAGCAAATTCAAGTTCAACACAAAGAGTTACAATCCCTATGATCCGAGGGGAATTTTCAAAGAACAATGTGTGAGAGTATACTTCAATAGGGTCAACATGATGTACCGATGGTCGAAGGAGGAACCATGGAAGATCTATTATAACTCATCTTCACCTCTTGAGTTGATTAGTATAGTTGGGGCTTCCCAAGTTGTTTTGCAGATGGCAGTAGATACAGAAGTAGCAACAACAATAGGTAGCATTCTGGTGTGTGATAAAGGAAAGAGGAAGGTAGCAGAAAATACAGAAGAGGAACAAAGCTAAAGAATGAAAGAATATCAACTCACTAAGAAAGAATATTTGGTGATCAAAGAAAAGAGGGCACAATAGCAATAAAGATCAGAGAAGAGGAAGAGAGGGAATCAATTTTTAGAAGAAGCAATGCAGCGAGTAGAACAAGAGTTGAAGGAATAATGAGAGATTAGAAGAAGAGAACAAGAAGAGAGATAAAAGAAAGAAGGGGGAGAAATGAAAGTTTCCACGATAAAAGAGATGATACGAATACAGGTTGAAGAAAAGGTACAATATCAATATACAACAAAAGAAGTGTGTGAAGAGATGCATGAATAGGAGTTTCCTCAAGAGATTGAATAATTGATTGAACTCACAGACATGGAAGTGGGACTAGAGCTGCTAAATGAATATGTGCACCTAATTCCTAGCGCACCTCAAGCCACCATTCACACTCCACCACCTCTAGTTGTAGAGAAAGAACCAAGTGAGGAAGGGGAGGTAGTTCCCCTTGATGATGATCCGATCATGGATGTGTAAAATCTATCATTTTATGAGCTGCGGAAGAATATTCTACAAGCGAGAATAAGTAACTTCCCCGATGATCATGCATCACCTATGTTCATGAGAGAAAGGGCGAGCATGGTAGAAACTAGCAGGAATCCAAATTCCATTTATGACGCCAACTAGGCTTTCATAGGAGCTTCTAGATCTAACACCCAGTGCTTGGGTTCTGAGAACAAGTAGTTAGAAAAGAACATACAGTAGCTTCAACAAGGGAATGAAATGAATCCGCATAGCAGTGCAAAATGCATCGTCTACATAGGTCTACCATGAGGATATAAGAGAAGTGATATTGGCTGAAGTATTCACACTTTGAGACACTATGTAGGATCTTTATGAGGAGTTGGTAACTATCCATAAGGCAGTTTTCCACCTAAATGACTTTCTATGGTAGAGCAGATAGTTTTTCAATATCCTCAGGAATATACATACTACCATCACTGCTGTGTATGAGTGGACAATGCGATATAAGGCCACATCACTTACATTAGTAAATAATACGAAGCCGCAGGTAGAGTTAGAGAAAGCTAAAGTTCAGATGTTAATCTAGAACAACAAGCAACTCACCTCGTTCATTAGAAGCATTCATGCCACATATGGACGAATATACAACAACTTGGATTTCATGGTGAGAACCCACCAAATCCCATCAATCAGTACACTCACCGAGGCTAAACACAAACAAGAAGTCTGGTAAGAGATTGATTAGTGCCTGAAGTAGCTGGAGAATATGACCACCCAAGAGGACATGGAGATCAATAGACAGAATTTGCATATTTGCATTGGTGTCCTTCTTCAGATCAATACAATGTTGCACCTGATTGAAGAAGAAGTGAAGATCGGTTCCAAGAGATTGTACCTGGATGCATTGGAGGCAAGAGTATGCATCTAGCCTAAAACTATCTCATGGTTTGGGGATACCATTGCACAATACGAAGCTTGGTATGAGTACGTGACCGAGAGACACCAAGTCCAAGATTCATGACTTGATTTCACCCCAACACCAACATAATATAATTTTGTCTTGTTAGGTTGTCAAGTTGTTTCTACCCTATTTTTTCTTATATGGGTACGAGTGGAAATTGTAATATTATTTGTAATTATTATATGAGTAAAATTCCATGCATCCATGATGGAATGTGAAGAGTCATATGTAATGTGAGGAGTTAGAGAGGGGAGTACAAGAGTCGCAAAGTGGGCATTCCAAGAGTCACCCCCCTTTGGTTATAAATACATCCTCATAACTCTTGTAAAGGGCTTTTGGAAGCCAAGCCGCTTGACTATTCTTAGGCTTAGAAAAGTCTTGGGAATTTTGTGTTAGCCTAGCTTCTTCATAGCGTAGAGGGATTATACTTATTTGGGAGGAGCAAGTACCATTGACTTCACGTTCCACTATTGGGGAAAGTGGTTTGTCATGTTGTATGTATGAATGGAACTTTCACTTATAATATAATCAGAGCCAACACGTCTTCATGGATATATTGTAAATGTAGTTGGACTAAACTTTTTATGTTTGTGATGTATGTTGTTTAAATTACATATATGCTTATGAAATATTTTTTTTTCATTTGTACGAATCTTATTGAATGCGTGCTCATCTTTTAATCCATCACGTTTAGCTTGTGGACTAATACACTTGTTAGTTTGTGTGATGTCTTTTCAGCTCATGTGTTCCTTTCAAGCTGCGTACTATTACAAGCTTCCAAGGGGCACACTTAATTTCCCCTTTAATGTTAGAACTGCTTATGCATCATATTGAATTTTCGTAGGGTAACACACTATTTTTAACCAAATACATCGCACACCATTCTTTGTGTTTTGCAATCCAAGGAATATCATTAAACACCCCACTATTGGGACTCCTACTCCAAACGATGTGAGGTCTAGCTGGGACTTCATATCGGGGAGATACCCTGAATGTTGGTGGGTCCAACACTGTCAACATTTTTGGCACTAGAAGGAGGGCCAAATGACAAGCTAAGCCCTTGAAGTATTTTTGGAAAATTTTCACTAATTTTTATGAATTCTTCCCAAATTATACACCCAAAATGTTTTTCCAGAAAACTTAATTTTCAAGTGCTGGTGAACATCATTGATGAATTTTGAATTCTTAAGTTTGATGGCGAAGGTGAAACAACCATCCTTGATTATATATATTTTTTTCTTCAATTTTGCACAGAGCGCAACATCCCCCTTGAGGATGTTGGTTGTTGGTTGTTCTTTCTCACATTTTAAGGGAGCGTAAGGAAATGGTGTTACACATTTATAGATGCATTTTTCAATTATTTCGAACATCTTGTCACAAAAATGTTTCAAGCATTTGATGACTTTGATTATAAATTTTTGTGCGAGAAAAATTCAGAATTGTGGAAATCACCTGATGAATCACTGCACCATTTTCTTAAACATATTTTGCATCTTTGTTTTGAATTTCTTGAAGATGAAGTTGATTTGGATTTCTTAACCAAAATATTTATATATATGGTCATATTTCACTTACTCCACATGAATTATGATCGCTTAAATCACATCCAATGAACCTTAGTTGTAAAGCCTCTAAATTTGTGACGGAGAAAGGTTTTGTTTCAAGCAACACTTTGTCTGCTTTTCATATAACAAATGTACTTCCATTGGATGTGGTGGAAAATATTCATTAGAAATTTTTTCAAGAACCACCATCTCCTCCCAACCCACATACTCAAATTCCCTATCCAATTTTGGACTACAAGCCCGATGACTGTGATGAAATGTTTTCTCCTCATCCTCCATCCTTTGGTCCCTTTGATCCTCCAATTGCAAGTTTGTGTGTTCATCCATTTCAAATCTATCCTTTAATGTTCATGAGGATCAAGTGTTCGATGGAGGTTTCTATTGAGCAACCAAATTGTGATGTCATTTTCGATGAGTATGTACTGGAATCCATTATCGAACAAGAATATTCGATGAAGGATGAATCTCTACCTTCTGCAAATCTTTCGCATTATCCTGACATTGTTCGCAATTCTATCATTCTGGTTGAATAATGTAAAATTTTAGTTTCTCATATTGTTAACACTTTCAATCATTCACAAAATTCATGGAATTCCATTTTTTGATTTAAATGCAGAGAGGATGAATCATCTATCACTAATCTTCCCAACATATCATCATACCTATATGGAAACATAAAGGGTGAAATTTCTTGTTTTCCATCTTACCCTCTATATGATTCATCAAATCATGAGGAGACATTTATTTGCAATCTTTAACTTTATGATCATGGCTACCATGACCTTTTCATTCATTTAGTTGGTCACAGTCTCGATTCTCATGTTATTGGTTTTTCCAACACACCGATATTTTATGATCTATCTTTCGACGAGTTGGATCTTCCTCAAGCTATCGAGGCAGTTCAACTTGATATGATGGTTATGTCAGGTTCTCATAGCCTTGAGTTCTATTCCACCTTCGATAAGAAGAGTTTTGAATCTATTGAGGATCCTCATCACTCTATTGTGTGTATTGAAAATCCTTATGATTTACAATTTTCGCACCCTCCATTTGTTTTTCAAGATCCTATAACTCAATCATTGGAGGAGTCGTACGTGGTGAGCATTGTGTTGAAACCAAAATTTCTTTATTTATTTATGTTCACTTATTGTCATGGTTCAAAAGTTTTTGTTTACAAGTCTTCGGCTTATGATGTGTCTCGACATCATGATGTGCCCGAAAAATGTATGCCATGTTCTTTTCACCATTTCTTTTTTTGCGTGGAAATTCACAGTTCGAAATTTTGGTTTGCAATGTCTTATCTTTCTTCTATATTGTTATGAATGTATTTATTTCTTGACATGTATTCCCTTGCTTGCGTAGGCCTACCAATGCGCTGGTGGTTGCATTGGAAGTATCACTTTGCGTGAGTTGGCCTACTTAGATTAGGAGTAGGAGTAGTGTTTTCTTTTTTTTGTTATTCACTTTGATTTGATTTCACTTGTTTGTTTCCATTTTGATTCTTTCCTTTGTTTTTTTGTTTCATTATTAGGTTAGTTTTCACATGAGACTGTGTTTGGATTCTGAAGCAGGCATGGTGAAATCAAAGAGGAAAGTTATTATTCTACCAACACTTCGTTTTTTGGGTATTCCCTCTATTTGCACGAATCTTGTTTTTATGTTTAGTTGATGATACTTAGATGGAAAATAAGTTCCTTATCGGAGAGAGACATGGTGAAATCATGATGTTTTGGTTTTACCTAGTTCCTCCTACTCTAACTAGTTCTTATATATTTGGTTAATCTGTGTCACTCTAGTCTAGTAGAGTAAGGAGGGGAGGAAAAACTTAGAAAGTATGTTAGAGGTGTACATAAAAATAATTATATGAAGGAAAAACATCTTCTGCTCTCAATAAGTCAGGATCCCTCTTTTGCCCCATGAAATAACTAAGTGCCTATGCATAGTTCTTTGAAAAAATGAACACATGAAAAGAAAATAAAAAATAAATAAAGGGCGAAATAAGAGAAAGGCTTCCTATGCAGAGAGGTGAAGCATGAAACATCGCCAGATAATGTCCAGGTTCGCTAGAAGCAAAGAAATGTTTATTTTTCTGAAGTGACTCTATCGCGTTACTATTTAGGCCTCCTGGTAGCGAAGCAACACCAGCGATGAAAATAAACGCTCATAAAATTTATTTTACTTGTGCATATAAATAATCCTCATCCCCAATTAGAAAAATTAGTGTGACTTGGCTTAGTTAGTGTTCTACCTATGAAGAGGATGGAAGGGGATATGTCTTTAACTCAGACTAAGTGAGGGAGCTGTGATAATTGATGAATTAAAAAATACTTCTAGAAGGATGAGACCCAGTTTTACATGAAGACAAGATTCATTCAGAGAGTTGGAGTTCTAACTATGTGTCATTAATGTTGTAGCAGCTACTACCACTCTTCAAAATTTTTCCATTGTTTAGATTTTGGAGCCTAACTTCCCTTCAAAGGAGAATACCTTGCACTACTATTAAGTATTTGTGATTTGATTGATGTTTATCTTTCATTTTTTCTTGTAATCATTTTCTTTTCAACCTAACAACTTTTCTAAGTCACAAGTTGACCTCTTGTCTAAGTCTTGCACAATATTTTTGGGCTTGCCTCCAGAAATTACACAATTCATGAAGTCAGTCTTGTCCTTGATGATTAGAATTGCACAGTCATGACTGGAAGTCCAACCTTGAGCTCAAGAATTGTGCATTCATGATAGGAAACCAAGAACTGAGTTGAGAAATTGTAAAAGCACTCATTGAGCTCAAAAATACATAGTGAATCGATCAGGGAGTTGCCAGTTCCACAAAACTGCACAATCCTTCCTGGGGAGGTGCATGTAAAGTTTTTCCCGAAAGGAAAGAAAATAAAAAAAATTAAAAAAAGCATACCTAAAATATAGGGATATATTTTTAGTAACCCGAAGGAAGCACACTGACTATTTTTGGAAACTTCCACCAAGTGTCACTTTACGCTTGATTTGTGGCATGTGCGTGAGAGACCCTAATTTCTCAAATATATTTCATCGAAACCCCTAGAGCTCATTCTCAAATTTTACCTTGGTGCTCTAGAATTTTCAAGTAGATCAAGGAACCTTCGACATGATCGTCATCGCTTTTCAGGGTGAGTTTTTCATTTATCACTTTTAGTCACTTTTTCTATCGATTTTTTCCATATGGATTGCATGAGTGGTTTTTTTCTTGTTTATTTACATGCATGCTAGCGTTTTAAATTGCTTTAGCTTGTAGAAGTTTTGTTCATGTTTTCAATTGAATTTCGCAAGTGTCACATCAGTTTTTATATTGTTTGCACTGATGGTCGCCATTGCGATGAATCTCCTCACTTATCTCATTCACTTCTCTTTTGTTCAATTTCTACACTTGATTTTATTTTTTATTTTTCAATACTGAGTCAGATATACACTCATTCCTTCACCATATCTTAGATATTCTCATGTTTCACACTTCCCTGGGGCATATCTGCCTTTCCCTTGGTCGAAATTCACTTTGCCTAGTTCGGCATTGCGTAGTCTGGAAGCTAAAGCTCCAAATGTGGCCTCTGGAACTACATAATGCTCAGTATTGGTTGGCTTCACTACACATTGCACAATTCCAGGCCTCATCTAGCGACCTTGGCCACTGAGACTGCGTAATACGCAGTCTCTCTGTGCTCACTGCCTAGGTTGGATTGTGCATTGTGCTGTCTCGAGCCACAAGATTCATCATTGACTATTGGGACTATGCATTGCACAGTTTCCTGAGCTAGTGAGACCCTCTTCCCATAAAAAATTGAGCAATCCTTCCTTTTAGTTTCCCAGTGTGCTGCGAGGACATCTATTGAAATTAGTTTTGGTTATAGTTGACGTTTTCTTTCCATCAATTTATTTTCTATGCCACATGTACAACAATTTTTGAGAAATTCTCCAACAATTGCTTTCATAATGGCATCAAAGAGAGATTCCTCAAAGGAAACCATTGAAATAAGTAATGGAGAAGTAGTTGAGCAAGACCTGGTTAACTTTCCAGTTTACTCAAACACTCAATTGTTCATAAAGAAGGGATCTAAAATGACATGGAAATAAATCAAGGATGATTTCAGCAAGGAATTTCAGGCAAACTTAGAGGATCGATGGGTGCATCTCAGCATCATGTAGTTAGGAATTTACAAGGTTGCATCCAGGTATCCAACCTTCCCATGTGTTGATGTAATTAGCTAGGTTTCCTCGAACATCAATGTAGAAACCATGACATTGAACAACACCAATGGGCAGAAGCTTGCTACATTCGTGGCAACTGATTTCAAGCAGATGTATCATATTCCTTGTCCAGTGAAGAACATGGAATCACTGTTCTATGCCACTCATAGCTAAAATAACATGAGAGATATCATTAAGGATTGGGTGAAGGAGCCAACTAAGTTTTAAAAAAAAACCACCCGTATGTACAAGAAAAGATCACTTAGGAAAGCCTATTAGCTTTTGGTCATACTATCTTGTAGAATCTATGGGCAATCAGACACAAAGTCCTTTCCTGAGGGGTGGGCTATCTTGCTGAACAAAGTTGTGAACGAGGGGAAGCTGTTCAACTGGTTAGAACTATTGGCTCATCAATTGAGAGTCCATGTGACAAAATCTTGCAATCCACTTAAGGGCAAGCAAGGATGCTCGTACATGTCTTCATACTTACTGGATGAAATATGTGCACATAACAAGTTCCATGGGATGAAACGGACATGGAAACCAAGAGAAATTTCCATACAAATGTATTGCAAGCTACTCTTAGATTGGAGTCATCTTGGAGTCATGGAGCATCTTACTGAGCACTTCATCATCCCGCTTTACAGGCTCATCTTTCAAGAGGACCCACCTTGCAGCTATGTAGGTGATATCATAGGATATTTCAAGAGAAACTATGTAGGAAATATCAAATATTTATGATTAGTTTGCCTTAATAGATGTCACATTGATTAGAGTATTCAATGGGTAGAAGACACCACATATTCTACTGAGATATGCCACTGACAAACTGGTCATGCAAGAGGTAGCTTATCACCTCTCCATAGGATTGTTAATAACACTACACAATACGAAGAAGGAACCATGGCCATCTCTTCCTTTGTAGGTCTGATTATATGAGATCAAGAATATCAAGATTGAAAATGCTGAAGGGAAAGCCATCATAAAATTCTATTTTGGCACAAAGAGTTACAATTTGTATCATCCTATGGGAGTTTGTAAAGAATACAATGTGAGAGTATACTTCAACTAGGTACGCAAGATGTATCCATGGATGAAGGAGGAACCATGGAAGAACTATTATAACTTCTCTTGACCTCTTGAGATGATCAGTACCATTGGGAATTCTTAAGTTTTTACGTAGACAACACCAGTTCGAGAAGCAACAACAACAATATGCAGCAGTTCGGTGTACGAAAAAGGGAAGAGGAAGGTAATGGTAAATAAGAAAGAGGAACAAATATGGAAAATCAAAGAATATACACTCACTGAGAAAGTAGCTTTGTTGATCAAAGAAATGAGGGAACAGAGGCAGCAAAGAGCAGAGCAGAGGAAGAGATAAAATCAATCCTTAGAAGAAGAAGTGCAGAGAGCACAGAGAGCAGCACAAGAGTTGAAGGAAGAATGAGAGCTAAAAGAAGAGAAAAAGAGGAGAGACAAAAGAAATAAGGGGAAGAAAGTCAAGGTTCCATGACAGAAGAGATGACACCAATAAAAGTTGAAAAAATGGTATAGGATCAACTAATAATAGAAGGAGTGAGCGAAAATATGCAAGAACAATAGTTTTCTCAAGATCTTGAACATTTGATTGAAATCATAGGCATGGAAGTGGGACTAGAGCCGCTAAATGAAGATGTAGACCTGATGCCTAGTGCACCTTAGGTAACCATTTAGAATCAACCACCTCTCGATGCAGAGTAAGCACCAAGTGAGGAAGGGGAGGCAGTTCCCCTTGATGATGATCTGGTCGTGGATGTGTATAATTTATCATTTGATGAGCTATAGAAGAATATTGTACGAGATTGAAGAAAGAACTTCTCAGATGATCATGCATCAGCTGTGCTCATGAAAGAAAGGGTGATCATGGCAGACACCAATAGGAATCCAAATGCCATTTCTGATGCCAGTTGGGCTTTTGCAAGAGTAGATAGATCTAACAACTAGTGCTTGGTTTCCCAGAATAAGAAGTTAGTGGAGAAAACACATGCACTTCGGGAAGAGATTGAAAAAATTTGTGCAAAAACTCAAAATGCACCATTCACACAGGTCTAATGTGAGGAGATAAGAGCAGGGATATTGGCTGAAGCATCCACACTTGGAGACACTATGCAGGGTCTTTATGAGGAGTTGGTAACCATTCATAAGGTATTTGTCCAACCTGAATGGTTTTCTATGGCAGAGTTGAGAGTTTTTCAGGATCCTTAGGAATATATATACTTCCATCACTACCATGCATGACTGGACAATGTGATACAAGGCCGCATTGCTTACATTGGTAAGAAGAAGAAGTTGCAGGAAGAGTTAGAGAAATATAGAGTTCAAATGCTAATATAGAACAACATGTAACTCACGTCATTCATCAGAAGCGTTCATGCCACATATGGATGGATATACAAAATATTGGATTTCATGGTGAGAACCCACCATATCTCATCGATCGGTACACTCACTGAGGCTAAATGAAAACAACAAGTCTAGCAAGAGATTGATGAGTATCTAAAGTAGCTAGATCATACGGCCACATAAGAGGACATGGAGATCAAAAAAAAAATTTCATACCTACATTGGTGTCCCAATTTAGATCAAGACAATGTTGCACCTAATTTAAGAAGAAGTGAAGTCTGGTTCCAAGAGATTGTACTCGGATGCATTAGGGGTAAGAGTTTGATTCCATCTTAACACTATCTCTAGTTTGGGGAGACCATCCCATAGTACCAATATTGGTATGAGTACATGAATGAGAGAAACAAAGTCCAAGATGCCTGACTTTAGGTTACCCCAACACCAGCATCATAGTATTTTTTATTTTTAGGTTGTCAAGTTGTCTCTACCCTATTTTGTCTTATACGAGTACAAGTGGAAATTGTAATATTATTTGTAATTATTATATGAGTGAAACTTCATGTATCCATGATGGAATGTGAAGAGTCATATGTAATATGAGGAGTCATGAGGGGAGTCCAAGGGTCACCCCCCTTTGGTTATAAATACATGGCTCATAAATCTTGTAAATGGATTTTGGGAGGCAAGCTTTCATCTAGGCTTAGGCTTAAAAAGGCTTGAGAGTTTTGTGTCAACCTTGGATTCTCCATAGCATAGAGGGGGTATAATTCTTTAGGAGGAGCAGGTGTTATTGAATTCACGTTCCACTATTGGGGTAAGTGGTTCGTCATGTTGTATGTATGAATGGAACTTTCACTTATAATATAATCGTATCTGACATGTCATCATACATATATTGTAAATGTAGTTGTAATAATATGGTTATGTTTGCGATGTATGTTATTTAATTTATGTATATTATTATGAACCATTGATTTTTCATTTGTACAAATCTTGTTGAATGCGTGTTCATGTTTTAATCCATCACCTTTATCTTGGGGACGACTCTTCCTGTTAGCTTATGGAATGTATTTTCAGCTCATGTGTTCCTTTCAAGGTGCATACTATTATAGGCTTCCAAGGGGCACACTTCCTTTCCCCTTTGTTGTTAGAACCACTCATGCATCATATTGACTTTCGGTAGGGTCACACACTTGATTTAACCAAAGACAACGTACACCACTCTATGCATTTTGCAATCCAAGGTATATCATTAAACACCCCACTGTTGGGACTCCTACTCCAAATGGTGTGAGGTCTAGTTAGGACTTCATATTAGGGAGATCCCCTAAATTTTGGTGGGTCTATAACCGTCAACAATAGGGTAATGCATATATCTCTATCAAGACTATAAAATTTTAGTGGCAATGTAGATATCTCTTGGGAAATGGAGATATTTTTAGGGAAATGCAGATATCTCTGTTAAGGATATAAAATTTTGGTGATGATTCAAAATATTGATACCTCTAATTCCACAAAGGAAAATGAATAAAAATTTACAATGGGAATTATATCAACTCAAAATACTATGACCTAAAATTCCACAAATGAAAATTTATAGTGGGTGTTACATTTGTGCCCCATACAAGGAATAAAAATTTACAATGGCCATTAGATCTATGCACCATAAAACATTCACAAGAAAAGTACACTCATCATTGACCACCTGTATTTGGATTGTAAATAAAAGAATTATAACCCAACACATATTTGGATTGTAAAGGAAACAATTCTAACCCAATAGAAATCCACCATATTATTTTTGTAAATTTTGACCTAAAGAACAATTTTGTCCACTATGTCGGTCTCTTCTTTTCTATTGCAATTGTTTTTTGTTCATTTTTCAATGAGGGAAGACTAAACCTTGACATCAACATATATATTAAATTTTACTTTTTTAGAATGAAAAGTTCAAATTATTCATATATCTAAATAAAGGTCACAACTAATGAATTTGAAAATTTTATTATTTAATAGTACCAAAGGTTAATGGTGATTCTTCAAAATTATTATAAAACTAAGTTTTGTAATTTATCATAAATAAGATAATAATGACCAATATATAACGATATATTTCAAGAAATGAAAAACCAAAAACATGTAATGGTTGAAGAAAATTTCACCTTGAAAAAGACAATCAAAGAATTAAAATAAAAATTAAATAACAATTTGTTGGATTCACAATTATATTGATACATGAAATGAATCAATATAATGCAATTTTTACTTATTTATTACATTCAAACATCATAAAACCTGAATCGCATGATTGGACCATAAAACATAAGATATACATGTAAACCCATCAAGGAGAAAACTACAAAACTTATTTTAATTAATTTTTCTTTGTAGACACCAACTTACAGGATACATCAATCCCCTTAGTCTTGTAAGCACCAACTTACTGTATACACCAATTGCCACTAATTTTTTGGAACTAACCTATATGGGACACCAATCCCCTAATATTTGCAAGAACCAACTTGTAGGAATTAAACCCCACTGATTTATAGGAATTAACCCATAAAGGACGATGATCCCCTCATATTTACAAGAACCAACCTGTTGGAGACACGAATCCCCACTAGTATTTGATCCAAAATCTGATCTGCTATGGCTTTTGAATAATTTATGCCCAAGAAGGGGAGAGAAAAAAACAAGAAAAATCCTCTTTTTTTCCACAGTTGAATTGTTGGCTATGTAGACCACCAAGAAAACATAGGACCGAAGATAAAAATCATGGGTAGAACTGAATTAAAATGATTTTTGGAGGTAAAGGAAGTTAGGTAAAAATAAAAATGGATAGAGGGAGAGAAATACTATACCCATACCCAAAAATTAGCAAGAAACTGCTAAGGGCCAAGGAGGTGTAAACTGGAAAAAGAACTGTTGATTTGTTTTCTTGGAATGTGGAGTTAGATATTGGGGGGAACTACTGAGAGATGTAGTTAGTGGTTGGGGGGAAAATGGCAACCTTTAATTTATTTACAAGAATAAAACCCTTGAACTAAAATCAATATACATGGCTTGTTGGGTGTTAGGCCCTTGACCAAAGTATTTAATTAAAAACGATAAAAGATTATGCCAGAAATTAACTTTGGGAAAATCCCTAGCTAGTGATGGTTTTTCTTTGTACTGAAGAAAAAAAAAAAAATTCCTTGTGGCTGGAAACAAGTAAATTCTGAAATTGACATCGAAACCCTGTAAAGAAGAAATTGTGGATAAGTAACTTAAAATCGAAGCACAAACAAGAAACACTTGTATAAATTTTTCTCCAAAACATCATCGCAAGGTAACTCAAGCTGACCATAAACTAAATTGAGGACACAATAAAGGAATCCCTTAGTTTTTCTTGTAATTATTTAAAATTAATCTTGTAAAGAACATTATGGATGGTTTGAGATAAATAGAGTCTCACCTTAACAAGACGGTTGGAAACCTTCAATCTGTTGTTCTAATGCAAAGGGAATAATATTAATATTACTAGTATATGTTGATACAATAAAACCTTACGAGGATGAGAATTGAATTAGGGTTTAATCCTAGAGTGAAAAAAACTAGAAGGAATGGTTACATGAGGGGAAATCCATGCATTAAGGATAGTTTTGTTATGAAATTATGGAGAAAATGGAGATTATGCTGAAACCCACCAAGGGAGCCACAACCAACCTACGAAATATCACCACCACGAAGTTAGAAGTTGAAACTGACAACAAAATATACAATATACAATAATGTGTATACTATAACAAGGAGAAGTGAATGTAGAGGATAAAAAGGGTCGAATTTGAAAATCTAGCATGCCAAATTCTATTCCAGTAGGAGGGAAATATTTGTCTCTTCAAAAGGGTAATATAATAATCGAACCTTACTAGTAAATATTTCAAAGGAAGAACACAAAACTCAATTCTTTACCAAAAATCCCCAAGGTTGTAGATATCAACTCTTAACCCGAGCCAAACAAAAATGAGTTCGATGCAGTAGGGGACTAGGGATAGGTAGTTACCCTAACACTGTAACACCATCCTCATCGTCGATCTAAGATAAGTAAATCACCACTGTTCAAGCATGACACCTCACTTGGGCTTGCTATATCTCATGGAACTCTTTCCACGTATCATATTCATGCGAACATAGTGCCATATCACTCCAAGTATTCAGAAATGTCACAAAGTCCTTAATTTCTCAAAATTTCAATGAAATTTGACGAATTTTTTATTGCAAAAATTAAATTCCTAACTGTAAGAGTAATATATATACATGTAATAATCATAGGCTTGGTATATCCCAAAGTTGGAATGTCTATATATATATATATATATATATATATATATATATATATATATATATATATATATATATATATATATATATATATATATCACAATTCCACTTTGCAAATATATGGAAAATCACCCTAAATTTTAGCGAACTTAACAAGAAATCGATTATGTAATGTCAAAAGAGTAATATAAATTTCCAAGACTGTCATCGTTTGAGGAGAGAGGAATTCTGCTGGACTAACAATATTAAATCAAACTTGAAAATAAGGCTTGGTGCAATAGGAGATATTCGAGTCATGTTGAATAAGAGGAAAGGAAAAACAAAACTTAAAAATAAAGAGCAAAGATTAGTACAATGTTAAAAAATGGAATAAGGACTCTAACCCATCTCTATATGTAAAAAAAAAACTGATCATTTTATGGAAATTATTAGCTATTTTCTAATGTAGAGGGATGTTACACCTACCACCTCATTCCTTTGTTACCTAATCGTAGTTCGAGATGCACTGAACATTAGCACACCCTCTTCTATGTGGAATTGCTGATATAGGGAACATTTCACTCACCTTTACACATATGGGATTTCAAAAACAATAAATCTGGGTCACACGTGTACCCCACATGGAACTACCACATCACCTACTCTAACAACTATCATCCACCTTTAATTTTGCATCACTATGTGAGTCCCATCAATAGATATATCATGAATATCATTATGCCATACTCCAGCCTTAAAACTATCCTTTTCTCACATTAATTCACATTTACGTTTATATTATGCTTAGTAAGAAAAATAAAAGGTGTTTGTTATAGTATGTGGCCTAATGTGGTTTTATTGCAGGAAAATGAAGGATTTTTGAGACATTTACTCTACAGGGGATTGGCAGAGACAACCAAAAGAGAATCTAGGGGGGTTTTCCACCTCCTTAACTCCCTAACTTGGCTTAGGATCACATCATCCTCTATCATCAATTCAAATTCATTGGAAATCGAGTCACTCCCCGTGCAAGTGAAGCTTAAGAGGGACTGGATCCACAATTTTGAAGATCAAGGAGGAAATCACTCCCATTTTTAAGGGATCTTCTATCAGCTACCATTTTTTATAAATAAACAAGGTGAAAAGATCATTATGATACGAAGTTTTGATTCAGGTAGGTGTAGCTATTGAGCTCATATCTTGACATTCATTTTAAAATTTTATGTGATGTATGAAACTTTTAATTTATAATAATGAGAAGTTGGTTATTTAGTTGCATCTGAGTTAGTTTCAGAGGGTCAAGACCCTTGGGTTTTGGTCCCAACCCATAGGCTTAGGTCCCTCTTGTAATAGCCCTAGTGAAAATTCCATGTAATAAAAGTTAATAAAGGAAAAATAATAACCAAGGTCATGGGAAATGTATTCCAAGATGAATGTTGGGGAAAACATCCTATTGCGGGTTTTCATATGGTTTATTATGGCTATGGAAATGGCTAAGGCTTTGGAAAGGCAAATTGACATTTGTTGGCATTTATTTATGAAAATAATGGAAAATAGGAGAAACAGGAGGTGAAAGGTCATAGATTGCATGTGGGGAGGAAAATGAAGGAAAATAATGAAAAATGAAGAAAATAGAGGCCTCATTAATAAAAAGGCTTATGACGATCGATGGGCAAGCCTTTTGGTCAATGAAATTTTGGAGCTCTCATTATTCTCTCTCTCTCTCTCTCTCTCTCTCTCTCTCATACTCTTGCATACTTAGAGTTTCTTGGAGCACCCTTGGAGAGTGTGGTATACTTGGATATTTATAGAAAGAAGGAGAAGGAAGATTAGGAAAGTGCAAGAGGAAATTGGGATAAACAACTACAATAAATTATTCTTGCAGGTATCTAGTTGCATGGATGTTTTCCTCACTAGTCTTGGAATGCATGGAATATGCACATGGGTTCCTGGTCATGATCTGTCATTTCCATGCAGGATTGCCCGGATTGATAATGGAATTTCCTAACCTTTCCATTTCATGGATGACCATGGTGTTGTGGGCTCATTTCATTTATTTTTTCTCTGGTTGATTCTCATGAGCTTTGGTTGTTGGTTGAGTTATTATTTCCTCAAATCCTTGGTTTGAAAAATGCTCTGGAAACCCTGTAACAACTTGGGTTGAGTTACTAGTCCTGGAAGCCTTAGTTGGAAAAAATCTCTGGAATCCCTTGGCGGACTGAGTTAATAGTCTTGGAAGCCTTGGTTAGAAAAATTCTCTGGAATCTTGACGACAACTGTAGGTTGAGTTACTAGTCTTGGAAGATCTAGTTGGAACAAACACTTTGGATCCTTGTGCAACTTGGGTGGAGACCAATCTGGTGATGGTTGTGATGTCTAACCGTGAGGTGGAATCATTGGTTGAGGGTTTAGGTGGTTTTTCATTTGGAAGCCCTCGTTTGGTTTTGATTGATGAAATTTATGAGATGCCACATTCATGCCTGGAATATGGAATGGGGGTGACTCGCTGAAGAGAGATTTGGCTCAACCATGTTTATGGTCAGGTGGAACGTGAAAGTCCTAGAATTGGTTGCATTTTTCTTGTGGAAATAAGAGCTCTTTTCCTCTTGTATTGATGGGTAAATATGTTTTTTATTATATGGCTTGTTGAGCCTCGAGAATATCTCTATTTTTGACATCCATTTCACTACTTTTCATTCCTGTTTGAAAAAATCCATAAGCTCAATCAGTGTTGGTTTTCACATTTTCAGTTTGGACAGGTATTTAAATGATATTTATTTTATATTTTAATGTTTTGTATTATTTGAATAAAATTTGTATTTAGCTATAGAATTCATGCAATTTTGTATATAATCTCCATTTTTGTAGCTACTGACATTGTTTAATAGGTTTCGAAGAAGAAATAGAGGAGCAATGTACGTGGGCAGTTTGGAAATGATCCACACATGGATTTTATCCTACTTACCTGTCCAAGATCAAGAAGGATAACGCCTAAAATCATGGTCAAAGGGTCAGTCAAAGCAGAGGGTCAAGACAAGCAAGCGAGAAGTTGAAATATTCATGATTTTCTCTCCACGTAGCAAATCGTGAAAGATATGAAGATTGCATTTTTGTTTAGAGTTATATTCCTAGTTAAATTAGTCTTTTTAGGTGAGATCACCTCAAACAGTCAATTCGACTCCGTTATAAAGATCAAGCTATATAAACCGAGAGTAAGCTTGATTTTTTATTGTAATACTATTACACAAAAGTCTTAGATGTAACATTAAACTCTGTTTTTATCAATTCATGGCGAAGGGGTGTTCAAAATCACCGATGCATAACTAGTTTCAAGTGAATTTAGAACCTTTTTTTGTGGAGGGAACCTACATAGAAGAGGTTTAGTAGTTTAATCTTCTATTGTATCATAGTTTAATTCTTCCTGATTTCCACATAGTAATTGTTGTGTTTTCCGCATAATAAATTTTTTGTTGCTTTTCTTTCCTGAAACATATCGATATTATAATTCTGTTCACATTTTCATTTCGTAGGATACAACCTTTCTTGCATTCTCTTTCACAGTAAATACATGTTTCATTTTTCGTTTCATAGATCACATATGCATTCTAGTTTTTCATGACAGATATATGCTCTGTTTTCCTTCCTCATTTCAAATAGTTTTTGAATTTTATTAGCATAGTTACTTAGATTTAGTATTGTTTGTTTGATTTGTAGAACTTTGATTAAAATATATGATTTGTTTCATAGTTGAACATAATTAGAGTTAATTCAAATAGATACTCTGTTTTAATAGGATTAATTCAGATAGATATTTCATTTGATAGTTAAAAGATAATTTTGATATATATCTAGCTAGACTTAGATATAGTGGATTAATATTTTTTTTAGATCGAGAGATTATTTAATTATATGTTTTGCTAATAGATTTAGAAATAATTTAGATAGATGTTTTAGATATAATCTTATCATAGTTTCCGACATAGATTAGTCTGACATAAGTTTAAGATTTATCACTTATATTGATTTATTTTCATGCAATATAAATTTATCATAGAACAATTTTCTTTTTTAGATAAACATTTTCTTTTCTTCCTTATTGTAAGTTTTATCTTTCAGTCATTATAATATTTTCTTAGAGTAATCTATAGATTAAATTCCTTTCTTAGATTAATATTAAACATTTCCTTTTCTTCCTTCTTAGTTTTATTTTTCAAGCATTAAAATTCTTCTTTAGGTACAATCACTTTCTTGCCTTCTCATAAAAGCTACAAAACATATAAAAATATAAAAATATCTTCTTGTTTCTAGTTACCTTGCAGATAATCATTCATCTTTAGATAAGATAAAAATATAATTCTCATTAGAGTTTTGATAGTTAAAATTAGACTTCAACATTTCTTAGTTTATCAATTTCATTTAAACACTCAAGATAAATGAAAAATCCAAACAAACATATAAAATCAACATAACGAACTAAAAATGAAAATTCTTTTAGAATATATAGTGCACCTACACTTCATAATATTACTAACTCCGGTCGATAATTTATGATAGCAATTTAAGACATTAAATTAACTAAACATTTTGGTTCCATTTTCGGGGAGGTATAATTAGGAGCCTTATCTCTTAATCTAAAAAAAAAATGACATGCGTAGAGAAAGAGATTCTAGGGGTATATTTGTAGCTAGAGGTAGAAGTTTGATCCCAACAACACCACTCACTCCATCAAGACCTCATAGTGCCACACTATCATCTCAAATTCGTATTCCATTCTTAGCAGTAAGACATAGACTTCCAGAAGTCTTAAGATAAAAAATTAAGGCTAGAGACTCTCCAACCTCACCAACTGAAGAATTTCTAGAAGAAGAAGACCCTAGATCCCAAACATAAGGAGTAGTCTTTTTAACCTTTGCAGGAGAACAAATCTTGGCCTAAGAGCTAGAAATCCCTAGTGGAGAGGAGGAAGAAATCTTCTTCAATATACCATTGATAGAGGAACCAGAAGAGGAATAAGTAACTCCAAATTTAGAAACTTATATTAGTTCTGAGGAATCTACAATGGTTAGAGAAGGATAATTACACAATTTTAATGGTGAAACATTAAGACTAGGAGGAGGTATATTGTTGGCTTGAGGGGTCGTGACCCAGGATCGGTGTGCAAGGTTTGCCATCAAACCCCTATACTACTGGCCCTTTCGGCAGCGACCTGCTTTCGCAGGTCATAGTCTCACCCTAAGTAGTATGGGTGGTGTTGGACCCAGGTTTCTACACCCTGAGAAAGGAAGGGTAAGGCAATAAAAGCCGTGTTCTATTCAGATTACCTTGTTTCTTCGCAGGGTTAATTATGTATCTATTTGCATCCACGTGCACTAGATATACAATTATATGCTTTTCATAACATCAACACAACATTATATAAATAGAGTAGAATAGATTTAGATCCAAGCATTCAGTACACAGACTTTCACAGTAGAAAGACAGAAAATACACAACACAGTAATTATCAGCAGTTCATGCAATAGTGCCCATGAATTCAGATCTCTAATAACCCTTTGCATTCATTCATTCATCAACCTTTCCTTACAATTACCTTCCCAACCTGCACACATAGCAGCAGGGTCCGCACACAGCTGGACTAGGATCTCCACGCACACAGCCAGCAGGAGTCCACTCCCAAAAACCCAACCAAATAGCTTAAGCAACAAATCGCATCAATAGCTCATTCCTTCCTATCCCTTATAATCCAAAATGCATTTCTATTTATAACAATCTAGCCTCAACGTTCCTATGGTCCACAACCCATGGTTTTCGGACCCCTAGTTTACCCTTTGACCCATTACAATGTGTTCAAGGCTTTGACCCACCCCAAAAACCTGACGCTATATTAAATATAATAAAAAATAATCAAAATGGACCAGTTTTTTAGCTTGTTAGGAGACCCCATTCCAACAGTCCTCCAACACAATCTTATGACTCGTCCCAAGTCACTGCATTGGTGTAGCGTCTATTTGCACACGCAAGGTAGCCAGAGTGTGGACAAGTGGAGGGAGTATGTCCTGACTTTGGGCCGTAGCATGTTGCGCAATATTGACCTGTGCCAGAGAAGTAGGCCCATATATATCAACAACAAATCGATATAACAGCTAGTGGAGACGTGCGATGGAAGACTGAGCATCATGTGCAAGCTGGAGTGTGGTATCAGACCAGGGCTTCAATCATTTTCAAACAACCTTCTTGGAGTGGTGAAGGTCCTCAATCCTGTCCATGGCAGCTAGGTGCTGCGCGGAGACGGGGGAAGGTGTGGAGGCCCGGAATTTCTCCAGAATAGCTTCTTCCTACTGTAATTTCTGTTGGACATGATAAAGCGTGGGATGCTACTGTACTACCATCCATAGCTGCGTAGCCATTTTGGCCAATTGGATTCCCTGCGCCAGCTTCTCATGAATAATATGCATAACATCAATGACCACGACAATCTGTTGGGCTCGTTCTTTTGGAGGCATGTCATACTACTATCACCTATCTCAGTCACAACGGTGAACCTCTCGCAACACTCTGGAGGATAGTCCTTGTAACTATGTACTATATAGCTGTGCTAAGTCTACTTGAACATCCCCAGTAATTGGGTCGAAAGTGTGAACTATGGCAGTGCGAGGGAGTAGACATACATTGCTTCTAGTGGGTGGAGTTCGGAAATGACGAAGAAGTCATAGGAGGTCTCGGTACCACAACGTCTCTGTGGGATGTGGTTTGCAGATAATCCCTTCTGTCAGAAGCCCGTGCACACTCCTATTACTGCACTCGGCATCCCCTAGTCCTCTTAGCAGGTCCTTTGGCAGGTTGGGGTCCATTATTTTGACAGAGAGACGAGCATTACAAAGAGTATGGATGGCCACAAAAAACCAAAACGCAGATAGCCAAAGCCTATGAAAGGGTGAATAAATATTATGATGCAAAGCTGTCCAACGATCCGTTCCCCCTCCGAAATTATTAATTGGTGAGGGAGCTCGTTCGTGGAATGTACCCTTAATCTCGCGGACTGTTCTTTTCATTAATTGTTGTGCTGATAACCTGCCGCCTGTTTTTTGTACTTGCAGGGGTCTTTTCTTAGGAAATCGGCACATGCCAGTAGTTATCCTTCATGCCCTAGGTCATGTCCATGAGCTGTCAGACCAGAGATGACACTTGTATGTCATTTGTGTACCTAGAGTGAGGGTCGAGGTGAGGTTTATCTGCAAGTTGGTTAGTAGTATTGTCGAGGCCTTCATTTCGCTTGTGGGCAGGACATCCCTGTTTTAGATGGATGCGGCATATGTCCTAATGTCATTTATTACTTGAAATTTTTGCTAATTTTCAGACAGGTCTGTAATCCTATGCATGCTGAGGACTGTGGTACCTCGGTAATTCTGTATGGGCAAGGTTTGATCGCACTCTTGAGTGTTTCTCTGCAGCAAGTACCCGCATAGGTAAACTAGACTTGGAGTCCATCTAGCCACAAGGGTCCCTATGTGTAGGATCACCCTACTCCAGTACTTCCCTTGAGTGAAGAATACCAGTCCTGGTGTAGGTGTTTCGCATAGCGTTATCGGTAATGCTTCTGGCCTATGGTCCATAGGACTCTTTGGTTCATCAAGCTATTGATCTTCACCTGCATCCTCTTGGTAGTGTGAGGTTCTTTCTGTGGTAAAGATGCGACAGAAATTCCTGATGTTCTGAAGGCTTTGCAGTGCTGAAACCTCATGCAACTGACCTTTCCAATTCTCCAGCTCTTCATCAGAGTCGGAAAAACATTCACTGTCCTTTTCCCAATAGAGCTTTCCTTCATCTATGGGGTTAACCAGATCTTCGTCCTGCGCAGTTATCTTATAAATGTGATCCAATTCCTCCTTTTCATAGGCTGAATCTATGTACCACGCACCTTCTGTTGGGTCTAGTGGTACTATGACACGCGTACCTTTGTTTTCAAATACTATGCTACATTTCTTGATATTGATGACACCTCCCATGTCTATTGCTCATTCCAATCCAAGGAGTGCAGTGTAGGGGTACGCATCTTCTACTATTTCTATTACTTCAAAATCAGCTAGTGCTCGTACCCCTGCGATGTCCACCATGAATTTTGGTAACCTACCGAGAGGGATGATCTTTTGTTGATTCGCCATTCGTAGCTGGATGGTAGACCATTCCAACTTAGGCTCTCCCATTCGTTGCCATGTTTGTTTTTGTAATATGTTGGCATCCAATCCAAGATTTAAGATAACCTGATCCATTTGATAGTCTCCGATCTGCACAGTTAACCGCAATTCTCTCCTAATGTGTTTCTTATAGCTATACAATTTGTGTACATCCTTTGTCTCAGGGATCAAGGTGGGCTGAGCTGCGCAAGTATTCAGTAATGCTAGGAGATTTCCTATGGCCTGCAGATTCCTTAGCAACTTCAGAAATGCCTTTAAAAAGGGCTCAACTCCTTCGATCTGAGGCTGCGCAGGGGCTGCCAATGGTGCTTGTTCATTGCAAGACACTCCTTTCCGAGAGGCAAGCCCTTATTTGTTTCCCTGGGTGTCCAACCCACTATGTGTCATGACTTTTATGCTTAGGGTCA
The DNA here is from genome assembly GCA_034641835.2 of Pinus albicaulis. Classification (NCBI taxonomy): domain Eukaryota; kingdom Viridiplantae; phylum Streptophyta; class Pinopsida; order Pinales; family Pinaceae; genus Pinus; species Pinus albicaulis. The sequence continues at coordinate 1,527,023,796 of CM076581.1, read as the reverse complement.
TCTCACGTAGCTTAGTTTTAACCCTCTATACGTTCTGCGTAGGGGTAGGCTGCTTTTCCTGCATCTTAGCTATTAAAATTGGGCAGTATTCTACCTCATGGTCTAGCTGCCTACAATATTTACACGATGGCCTGGTGGGATTAGGGAATTCTCTGGCAAAGTGCCTTATTTATCCATAGTTAAAATAGATTAGTTGACCTCGTCCCCAGCCTGCACTTCCTCCCTGACCCCCTCTGCCTTGAGCCGATGATCCTCCAAAGTGCGTAGCCAGTCTTGGAAATGCAGGGTCCGATTGCACCCGATATAAGTTCCCATGATCCATCATTGAGTCATATGTTCGACAATTCTGCTCATCATGTCCCACTGATCAGGAGAATCAGCACCATTGTTGCTTTAGTTCTGGGACGTATGCACCCAGCCGAGGGCAATGGTTTGTATCATGTAGGCCTACTACTCGACAATCATCACACCATAGCGTAGATTTGCTTGATACTGGTCGCAACAGGGAAAATTCTCTACCTACCCCTGGGCGTATCGGACTAGGCCCTCATGCTTGCATATTAGTCAGAAGAGGGCATTGATCCTTCATATGGCCAGACACTCGGCAACGTATGCACCAAAGATCTGCGCAAATGTCCTTTCCTCTTTCTTTTCGCAGGTTCTATATCTCCATATGCATAGCCCCAAGTTGTTCTTGGATTTGTTGTACCCCTGCTTACGTATCCTCCCGGGGTGCAATTTCTAATTTCATAGTGACTTCCATAGCTTTCTCCTGTGATTCAAAGGTCTGATGACTCATCGGCGTATGCAGGTGAGGTAACAACATGGAGATGAACCACTTCGTATGTTGTCTATCATCATAATCGAACCTTCCTTCCCTAATTTCATTCTTAAATCACTGATCAGCCTCCCATACTGACTCAAACGCACCTTGTTTGAAGTCCTTTACTTCTGCTACCAACTGGGAATAGGATTTCGGCTTCCAGAATTTCTACTTTAGAGCATCCTTGATATCTTGAATGGAGGCGGTCCCATTCTAGGCAACGTACCGCATATACTAGTCCAGAGCTCTGTCTTCGAATGCTAAAGATAGTTGTGCCCTCTTTATCGTGTCACTTGCCACATTCTGCACAGTACAGACAGAGTCTACCACAAACCAAAACCGGTCCATATGCTTGTCTCCTACCTCCTTGAAGGTAGGTAGTTTCAAATGTGTAGCCATATCACTGTCTAGGGGGGGTGGTAGTATAGGAAAATTATTACCTTTACGTGTTCGAGGTGGTGAAACAATCAAGGGGTCATGTGCAGTAGGTTTCTGAAACAGATTGTAGGTAGATCTCCCTCCGTCAAGGTTGGTTCGATAGTATTTACCACTATGGGTTGCGCTCCCATCTAGATCCGAGGTCATTCAATCCGTATGACTACACAGAATGCTCTTTTCACACAGTAATTTCTTGATCAACAATGGTAATTTCCTCAGGAATTTACCTCGAAATCCTTTGAAAAATCGTCGTTCAACTTCAGAGTATGATACAATCTGATTAATATAAAATTCTGTTACAAATCCTCCCAGCACACTATCCACCTAGTGATCCATCGTGCGTGTGATAGTATTATCAATTTTCTCAAGCTGTTCGAGCAACTCTAGGGTCCACAAAGTGACCCGCTCATCCTTCCAGCACTTCTAGAATTCCACCAGTCTGGCCAGCCACTCTTGGAGTTAAATTGCAAAAAGCACAAAGAATATTTTGTAGCTTTCAGTAAGGATGTACCAATTTTTCCACCTTTCTGTCGTTAACTTCTCACTGTGATTTTCTTTTACTGTGAACTCTTGGATCTACCTTTCGAACTAGTCCTCGATCTCTTTTCTTTCAGGCTTCCAGTATTCTGTTTTCATTACCCGATTCCTCTCTCATACCTCTTCCGGTCCTGACAACAGAACCATTTGTTGGCTTGAGGGGTCTTGACCTAGGTTCAGTGTGCAAGGTTTGCCAACAAACCCCTATACTACTAGCCCTTTCGTCATCGACTTGTTTTCGCAGGTCAGTCTCACTTGAATTAGTATGGGTGGGTACTGGAACCATGTTTCTGCACCCTGAGAAAGGAAGGGTAAGGCAAGCAGAGCCGCATTTTATTTAGATTACCTAATTTCTTCGCAAGGTTAATTATGTATCTATTTGCATCCATGTGCACTAGATCTACAATTATATGCTTTTCATAACATCAAAATAGCATTATATAAACAGATCAGAATAGATCTAGATCCAAGAATTCAGTACACATATTTTCACAGTGGAAAGACAGAAAATACATAACACAGTAATTATCAGCAGTTCATGCAACAATACTCATGAATTCAGATCTCTAATAACCCTTTGCATTCATTCATTCATCAACCTTTCCTTACAATTCCCTTCCCAACCTGTGCACACAGCAGCAGGGTCCGCACACGGCTGGACTAGGATCTCCACACACATAGCCAGTATGAGTCTGTTCCCCAAAACCCAACCAGATAGCTTAAGAAACAGATCACATCAATAGCTCATTCCTTCCTATCCATTACAATCCAAAATGCATCTCTATTTATAACAATCTAGACTCAACATTCCTATGGTCCGCAACCCATGGTTTTCGGACCCCTATTTTACCCTTTGACCCATTAAAATGCGTTCGAGGCTTTGACCCACCCCAAAACCCCTGCGCTATATTAAATATAATAAAAGATAATCAAAATGGACCAGTTCTGCAACTTTTTAGGAGACCCTGTTCCAACATATACCTAGGATTGGAGGAGGTAGAAGAGGTGGAGGAAATAGAGGTGGAAGAGATGGAGGACAAGGAAGAGGAAGAGTTGAACAAAATAGAGAAGACCCTCTTGGATTTCCTATATTAGATGAGGATACAACTGCCACAATGAAGACTATCTCACCCTCCATCCTTCCCAATTTTCATGGATTAAGGAGTGAAGATCCTGAAACATTTCTATTTGAATTTTAGGTTTTATGTAGATCGTATGACTACTTACTTGATTCTCAAAAATTGAAATTTTTTCTTGCAACACTTAAGGATGCGGCATTAAAATGGTTCATGGGATTAATAACACATTCTATTAGGACATGGGAGGAAATGAAAAGTGCATTCTTACAAAAATACAAGGATTACTGCACACCTCATAATTGGAAAGATGAAGTTCTTAAGATGATGCAAAGAGAGGATGAAAACTTATAGGACCTAATTGAAATATTCGAGTACAATCTAAAAAGAGCTAAGATGGAAATTTTGGATGAAGATACTTTAAAAGCTCTCCTGTTGAAAGCCATTAGAGATGAAGGGATAGATATTATTAATATGATGGGAAAGGGAGACATCTTTCAACTATCATTACTTGATATCTCTGAATTATGCATACATATTTCAAGAGGAAAATCAAGAATTGGGAGAAGTCCAAGAGATCTTGTTCTCTCTCGAGTGATTAAATCTACAGCTGGAACAATAAGTAGGGAAGAAATAGGAAATTTTCTTGATGAATTTAAAAGAGATATTCTATGGAGTCTTAGTGAACAAATAGACACCTTAAAGTTACAAAAAAAGCAGAGAGTTGGAAGTGATGTCTTATCTATCTTCTTTCCTAAATGCAGAAAGACACATGCCTTAAGACAATGTCCTCTTGATTTAAAAATCATAGAGATCTATGTCATATGCACAGAAAATCATGAAACAAAGAAATGTCCTTCTATACCAGGTCTTAAGGTTGTTTTACAAGAGGAAATAGCCCCACATCCAATAGATCCTCTTTGTTTTGTTTCTAGAATACCATGGCAAGCGCCACAAAATCAAGGTTTTGACACTTAGATGTATAATCAAACCTCACAGAATAATTGGAATTCATCAATGCCATGGAAGCAAACCCTGGTCTCAAACTCAACCTTGGACACAAGGAATGAAAAATCCTTATGGGAGATAATCTCAATATCACCAATATCCATAATCTTATCCGAGCTATCCTCCACAAAATTTTCCTCAAACTAGTCAAAAACCTCAATTTCCAAATCATAATCCATAACTTTCATTATCATTTCCACAATGGCCCTACCAACTACCTGCTCAGCCACTCCCAAACAATAAAAATGCACAACCTATTCACAATATAGAGGGAAAAAAATTTCAAAATTGTATGATAACTCCACTAGATCTTAAAAATGTTCAACCTAGATCTGGTAGGATAATAGAAAAAAAAAATCCCTATGTTGTTATTTAGGAAAAGTTGACCACCTTGATAAGGAAACTTCTCTTCATCCAAATAAAAACCTTCAAAATAAAAATAATAATTCTAGAGAAGGGACATCTCTTCATCAAAATAAAAATTTTCAAAATTAAACACAAGAAAATCCAATAAACTCAACTCCTATGGTAGAGAAACCTTCAGTATTTATATCTAAACTTCCTTTCCTTGAAATATTACGAATTGACAGAGGGGTAGAAAAAGAATTTTTTTTTCTTAAATATGATATATTAGATGAATTGAAGAATTTTTGTATCAAAATTCCTTTGTTACAAGCCATTAAGGAAATTCCAATCCTTGAAAAAACAATAAGAGAGTTGAGTATAAAGAAACCTGGAAGAAAACAAAGGAAGTAAAGAGAAAACAATTAGTGGGAAAAGTTGCACATATCATGATGGGAAAAAAAACCATACAAAAATATTTGGATCTGGGAAGTCCCATTATAAAAACACACATCAATGGTATTGAGATCTCAAATACATTGATCGACTTAGGAGGAGCCATAAAAATCATGAGTAAACAAACCATGGAACAATTAAAACTTCCAAATCTTCAATATACACCAACATTACTACAATTAGCATACATATCAGTAATTTAAACTGATGGTGTATTAGAAGATATTTATGTATCCTTATATTCTTGGGAATATCCAGTTGACTTTATGATCTTAACTCCCAAGAATAACTTATGAGGACATCCATTAATATTAGGAAGACCTTGGTTAGCTATAGTTGATGCTTTCATCAGTTGTAGATCTGGTGATATGTTTATCTCTAATGGAAATTCAAAAAATAAATTCACTCTATATCCTCAAACAAAAACAATGATAGAAGTAGAAAATGAATGGATGGATTATGACAATGGCGTACAACCTATTTTCACTATATCACACTTTAGTGAAGAAAGTCAAATTCTAAATTCAATGGAAAATCATGAATCATCTTCACAATGTGAGAATATTCAAGATTTTAAAGAACAATGGAATATTGAATACTTATAATCTAGACAAATGTCTTTATATTCTATGGAAGAATTTGGAAATTCTTCAATTGAAATCTTTCTAAGTAAAAATTTAAACATAAACAAAACCTAGAATAATTTCAAACAGCAGAGTTACTCAAAACATTGCAAAAAAATTCTTTTGCATATGCATGGGAGTAGACTGACATCAAAGGAATCAATCCTGAAACTTGCATACATCATATCTATATTGAGGAAAATTCTAGACCAATTAGACAACCTCAAAGAAGAATGAATCCAAATCTTAAGGAAATTGTAAAGGAAGAACTACAAAAACTACTGAATGTAAACTTTGTTTATCCAATATCAGACAGTAAGTGGGTTTCACCTTTTAGTAATTGTCCCTAAAAGAATGGAAAATGGAGGGTGTGTATTGATTATAGGGACTTTAATAAATCTACTTTAAAAGATCATTTTCAATTACCTTTCATAGATCAAATTTTAGAGACATTAGTAGGGAAGAAATATTTTTAATTCTTGGACAGTTTTAGTGGGTATAATAAAATTCAAGTAGCACCTGAAGACCAAGATAAAACCACATTTACCTGTCCATGGGGAATTTATGCTTACCGAGTACTTCCTTTTGGATTATGCAATGCACCTGCAACATTCCAAATAGAAGTATTAGGAATTTTCTCTGATTTAATACATGATTGTGTGGAAGTGTATATGGATGAATTTACAGTCTATGGAAATTATTTTGAAGAAGCCCTCGAAAATTTGGAAAATTTTTTCATAAGATGCAAGGAAGAAAATATCTCATTAAGTCATGAAAAATGTTTTATGATGTCTACTGAAGGAATGTCTTTAGAACACCATATTTTAGGGAATGGAATTAAGGTGGACTCATCTAAAGTTGAAGTTATTTCCAAATTAGCAATCCCAAATTGTCAAAGAGATGTTAGGAGTTTTCTTGGTTTTACATGAAACTATAGAATATTTATAAAAGACTTCACAAAAACTGCATCTCCACTCTTCAAATTGCTCACAAAATATTGTGAATTTAGTTGGAACCTTGAGTGCCAATTGAAATTTGAAACTTTGAAAGCAAAGATATCTGAAGCACCCATTTTAAGAGGATCAAATTGGAAATTACCTTTTCATATCTCAACTGATGCTTTAGATATAGCTCTGGGAGTTGTATTAGGAAAAAAAGAATTGAATCCTTATGCCATCTACTATACAAGTAAGAATTTGACTCCTGGTGAGTTAAATTATACTGTTACTAAAAAAGAGTTTCTAGATGTTGTCCATGCTATTAAAAAGCTTGGACAATACATCACTCGCTATGAAACCTTCATTCACGCAGATCATTCTGCTAATTAGATATCTAATGAATAAATCTATCACTAATGGCAGAATCAAAGAATGGTTGCTACTATTACAAGATTTCAATATCACCATTTTAGGTCGACTTGGAAAACAAAACACAGTTGTCGACTTTTTATCTAGAATTCAAAATGATAATAATGATATACTAGTAGAAGATAGTTTTCTTGATGAAGATATTTTTTCAATATCTACTAAATCTCCATGGTTTGCAGACATTGCCAATTACTTAGCCATAGGAAAACTACCATCATATTTGTTTCCTAGAGAAAAGAGAAGGATAATTTAAATGAGTGCATCATATTCATGGGTAAATGATGAATTGTACAAGACAGTTCCATATCTCATCATTAGAATATGTGTACAAGAAGATGAAATACCTGAAATACTGAAAGCATGCCATGATGAGCCATGTGGAGGACACTTTGCTGATAAGAGCACTACCTCAAAAATCCTTCTTTGAGGATATTATTGGCCTTCCATTTTCAAATATTCCAAGGAGTATGTTAAAATATGTGATATTTGTCAGAGAATGGGGAAACCTATTCCTAGAGATGAAATTCCCTTACAACCACAGGTACTCATCGAACCCTTTGAAAAATGCCTCTGGAGTTTTTTGGACAATCAATCCACCATTAAGAAAAAAAAGGTATATTCTTGTATGCACAGATTATGTCACTAAATGGGTAGAAGCTAAAGCACTTTCTTTTGCTAATGAAAATTCTATAGTTTCATTTATTTTAAGGATATTTTTACTCGTTTTGGTGTCGCAAGGGAAAATGTGATATATCAGGGAACTCAGTTTACATCCAGAATGGTGCAGAAGATCATGAAAGAATACAAAATCAAGCACAGGAAGTCTACTCCATACCATCCACAGGAAAATGGACAAGCAGAGTTTACTCATTAGGGGAATTTTGTGGTCTAAAATGGGCCCCCTAAGGAAATTATAAAATAATAGTGGAAATAATAAAATAAGAATTGATTACATCATCAAATTTTAGAGGGAAAAAAAGAAAAACTACTTTTTCAACTCGTATTTCAACTTATCTCCCAAAGTTTTCAATAAAATTTCATGTGGGAGTACTCGTTGGATGTAAAATTTACTTCCTCATCAAAGGAGTATCCATGTTTCATACTTTCGATGGACCCTGATACACGAAAAATAAGAAATACATAAAAAAAACGTGATTGCAATCTCGTTTTTTAATGTATTTATTATTTTTTTTGCTGCAGGGTCCATAGAAAGTATGAAAAATGGGTAATCCTTGGATGAGGAATCAAAATTTTCATCCAATGAGTAGCCCCCCTCAAAATTTGAGTAAAAACTTTGGGAGATAAGTTGAAAATACGAGTTGAAAAAGTAGTTTTATTATCTTATTATTTTTAAATCTTTTTAACCTCTAAAAAATGGTGAATCATCCCCCGTGGTTGACATCATTCTCACAAACATGTCCAAAGAAAGGTGAGAGATTTTTCAAGAACAGAGGAATCAGTGGAGAAGGATGGAAAGTCTTGAAAAACCCAAGTATGGACACTAGTATTTTCAAAAATGGAATTCCTAGCACAACCCTTAAAGGTAATGGAAAAAAATGCTATTGATAATTTAGAAATTTGTTACATGTGAGGGAAGGTTTGGTTGTATGTTATTTTATCATGCTAGGTTACTAATGATTTTTCTAGAAGATAAAGAGATAAACCTTCCATACTTTTTACTGAATAGCTTAAGGAATATGGCATGAATGGTTCAAAAGAGGATTCAATTCATATATAATACAATGTATCATCATGGATTGATAAATATTCTTATTGAATTTCATTTAAAAAGCCTAGGAGATACTTGGGAAGATTTATTAATCTGAAATTATTTCCAAGAAAGAGAAAAAGAGAAGCCTAATGATAACAAAGGAAAAAGAGGCAGAAAGAGAAAAGCTGAAAACCTTGTTGTGGATGAAAATCCATGTCAAGCACAGTCAAAACATGAAATTCCTATTGCACAGCTATTTAGAAAATTCAAGGAACAAATTGATAAAAATAAAGAAGGCATCATGAAGGGGAAAGGGAAAATCATAAACATAGAGAAATAAAAAACTCAAAATCCTCCACATCGAGTAAGAAGAAGTTCCAGAATTACCAAAGAAGCCAAAAATCCACCTCCAAAAGTAACATAACCTATTTATTTGGAAGAAAATATTGAGGTTCCATCACCCATTATTTCTTCTCCTACACAATATCTAAAAAAAAGAACTCCAGAAATTGATCCAGTTCAGCAAGAAATATATGATTACATTGAGTCTTTAGAAAGAATAAATGTAGGCAATACATCAAATCCTGAGGAACAACCTTCTAGTCCACAAGAACCTCTAGTAAATACTTTAAAGAAATAAATTTTTGAACTAGAGACACTAAATAGGCATATTAAGCAGGAAAATGAAACTCTAAAGATGCATAATCAAATTGAGAAAACCATCAATGATAATACTCTTCTACATTTGGTGTTATGGTTCAAAAATAACAAGAAATTGAAAAAGAAGAATATATATCTAAACGGACAGGTCATAAATTTTAAGTATAAAATTCTAATGAGGAAACCAAGGGTAGTTGTGACTTCAAATAAAGGAAAGAATATAAAGTTAGATGTCCTGGCGGAAGTATTAGAGCATATGCAGTGATAAGGTGAAGAATCACATTTTGAATTTGCATGATGACATGCAATGGTCTCTTAGTGGGGGTATGTTGAGCCTCTTAACTGTCTCTATTTTTGACATCCATTTCACTACTCTTCCTTCTTTTTTGCCAAAATCCATAAGCTCAATCAGTGTTGTTTTGCAAATTTTCAGTCCGGAAAGGTATTTTTTCTTTCTAAATAAGACTAATTCTATTAAGAAAGCATATAGTACAATGAGTGATTACAATCATGAGTAGAAAAAATCAGGGACCCGGAAATGATAAACTATCAACCTCGGTTCCAAGGAGAAGCCATGGAATAAGCTAAAGGATCATAAAAAAGGCCATAGAAGGTAACAGGAACCAGTGGGCTAGACCAGAGAGTCTATCCAGAATGGGTCAAAGCTTCTAAAAGAAATTTTTTCCCTTTTTTATTTTTTACTTTGACCCAGTTGTTGTTGGACGGATGGGCCGGAACCAATTGTAGACCATTCTGCACAGAGGGAGGAGTCTCCTTGTCTGAATCGGATGAGGAATACTCATGAGTGTGTTTCTATGAAATCGAAGGTTCAGAGGGCTCCTCAGGATTAGTTGAAGGTGAGTCCTTTGTGTGCTCAATATCCTCCCACTTTGCTTCAATTTCCTCTTCATCCGAGATGAAGGAATCTATGTCATCCATAGGGGCTGGATCACATGGTTTATAGCTTTTAGATTTTGACTTATGAGTGGTGTTCTTATTTTTGGCGATGAACGCAGCACATGTATTCTGAAGGTGCCATGTCTGATGGCAATGGCGACATCAGAATGCAATGTTCTCAAAGTCTAGAGTCTGTGTCCAATGAAAATCCCCAAATTTGAGGTTGGTTTGATTTGGCAGACCTTTGATTATGTCTATTTCGGTGCAGATTCTACTGAAGGTGTATATGCCTTTCTCCCCTCTAGAGGCGTTTGTTGCCAGGATCGGCCCAAAGTGTTTCCAATCCCTTGGAAAATAGAGAAGTGCCATAAATGCGCTGAGAGGTTCAGGAGACAAACCCAAATGGGAAGCTTGGTGATGACTGTTATAGTGGGGTTGAAGTCTGGGAACCAGGGGGTAAGGAATAACTCTATCATTCCCCAAAACCAAGGGCCTTCTGTTAATGATTTCTGATAATCTTCGTTGAAATAAAACACCACAATGAAGAAGCCCTTCGAGCAAAGGAGGACTTTGATGTTGTTGGTCCAGTTGGTGTGGATCCATTGGTATAGATCTGCTGTTTGGGGCCATAGGCCATTAAATCTGTAGATGATGGTGGTTTCTGAAAACTTTTGGAATTGATCATCGAGCGAAGGATGGGAAATTTTGATGGAGGGGACTCCTCCATTTTATCCCCCAAGAAAGTCTTGGGAGCCTCAGCTGGTTGAGCGGATTTCTTGGGTAGTTTTGCATGTACTGCATCTTTATAGGAGAAAACAGGAGAAGAGGAGGGTTGCCCAGATGCTACTCCTCTCAGATGCAGGGTAAGCACAACTAGAGCATCTCTGCCAATACTATAAAAAGAGAGGGGAAAAGGGTTCTCTAGTTGTTTACCTACATGGAGTAGTCTATGAAGAGCCGAGGGAATCCCTAAACTATGTTCAAGATTGCGGGACAGGTCCTGCACCAGATTCGTTCCACGTACCCATTGCATCATGGTATTACCTGAGAGAAGCGAAATCTAGATCTGGTAAGAAGAAGGGGAGAATAGCCTGAAAGCCCCTGCCTGTTGTTGCAGATCTATGTTTGTATCATGCTAGATTTGTTTATTACAGGATCCATCAAGCCAATTTGTGCTTCAAATGAGGTTTTCTCAATCGGCAGCGGTATCCCAGCATCTCGAGCTTGCAGATCTGAGAAGCTAAGCTGCTTCAAGGCCTCTGCTGTGTCAGATCCACCTTGGTTTCCTGTACGGGCTTCCTCAATCTTGTGTGCACTTTTTCCATGAAGGAGGGCTGCATCTACTGTCGTGAGCCTCTTCTCGTCTTTGATACAGATGGGAGCCGCATCCTGAGCCACGGTTGTGGCATTATTGGAATCCATAGAGACAACAGTGGTCACCATAAAACCATCACCCTCAGCGCTACTGGCGGGTGCGCAGTTGATTGGAGCTCCGAGCCAGAGTGAGGAGTCGAGAGTAGCAACAGTCGACTCAACCTTTGGAGCGATTTGTTTTATTGTGGTAGCGGAATCCTCAGAAGCTTCAATATAAACAATGAAGGTGGCAGCAGAGCCGAGTATAGCATTTTCTGAAGGGGCATCTGCTAGGTTGGCGCCGACAACAAAACCCAACGAAACCCTAGTTGAGGCGATTTTCCAAATTCCCAATGCCAAATTCACAATATTGCATCTTAGTATGGAAAGGTATTTAAATGATCTCTCTTTTATACTTTAATGTTTCTTATTATTTGAATAAGATTTGTATTTAGCTACAGAATTCATGCAATTCTATAGCTAATCTCTATTTCTGCATCTACCAACATTTTTTAATAGGGTCCAAAGAAGGAATAGAAGAGTGAAGTACATGTGAAATTTGGAAATGATCTACTCATGGATTTTATCCTACTTACCTATCCAAGATCGAGAAGGATAGCTCCTAAAATTAAGGTCAAAGGGTCAGCCAAAGTAGAGGGTCGAGACAAGCGAGTGAGAAGTTGAAAGCTTCACTATTTTCTTTCCACGTAGCAAATAGTGAAATATATGAAGATTGCATTTTTGTTTAGAGTTCTATTCCTAGTTTAATTAGTCTTCTAAGGTGATATCACCTCAAACAGTCAATTTGACTTTGTTATAATACCAGGTTGTATAAACAGGGAGTAAGCTTGTTTTTTTATTGTAATATTGTTACACCTTAAAATTCAGTTTTTATCAATTCATGGAGAACGCGTGTTCAGAATCACTTATGCGTAATTAGTTTCAAGTGAATTTAGAACGATTATGTTGTGGAGGGAACCTTCATAGAAGAGGTTTATTAGTTTAATATTCTGTTGTTTCATAGTTTAATTCTTCCTGCTTTTCGGATAGTAATTGTTGTGTTTTCCACTTTGTAAATGTTTTGTTGCTTTTCTTTCTTGAAACATATCGATATCATAATTTTGTTAGCATTTTAATTTTGTAGAATAAAACCTTTCTTGCATTCTCTATCACAATAAATACATGTTTTATTTTTCTTTTCAGAGATCAGATATGCATTCTAGTTTTGCATAGTAGATACATGCTCTGTTTTCATTCCTCATTTCAAATAGTTTTTGAATTTTCTTAGCATAATAACTTATATTTAGTACTATTGGTTTGATTTGTAGAAATTTGATTAAAATAGATGCTTTGTTTCATCATTTAACATAATTAGAGTTAATTCAAATAGATACTTTTTTTTCATAGGATTAATTAAGATAGATATTTCATTTGATAGATAAAAGATAGTTTTGATATATATCTAGCTAGACTTAGATATAGTGGAATAATGTTTTATTTAGATTGAGAGATGATTTAATTAGATGTTTTGATAATAGATTTAGAAGTAATTTAGATATATTTTTTAGAGATAACCTTATCATAGATGTCGGCATATATTAGTTTGACATAAGTTTAAGATTTATCACTTAGATTGATTTCTTTTCATGCAATATAAATTTATCATAGATCAATTTTCTTTCTTAGATAAACATTTCCTTTTCTTCCTTCTTGTAAGTTTATCTTTCAATAATTAGAATATTTTCTTTAAGAGTAATCTATAGATTAAATTATGTTCTTAGATTGATATTAAACATTTCCTTTTCTTCCTTCTTAGTTTTATTTTTCAAGCATTAAAATTATTCTTTAGGTACAATTAATTTCTTGCCTTCTCATAAAAACTACAAAACATATAAAAATATTAAAATCTCTTCTTGTCTCTATTAACCTTGTAGATAATCATTCATCTTTAGATAAACTAAAAATATAATTCTCATTAGAGTTTTGATAGTTAAAATTAGACTTTATCATTTCTTAGTTTCTCAATTTCATTTAAACACTCAAGATAAATGATAAACACAATGAAGAACGAAAAGGCTTCTAGCATATATAGTGAACCTACACTTCATACAATAATTAACTCTGATCGATAATTTATGATAGAAATTTAAGACATTAAATTGACTAAAAATGGCTTATATGGTTTTTATGCGCTTTTCATTTCTATTGTTTATATGTTTATTATGAATGTGTTTTATGATAGTGATGATGTATGGATCTCATCATGTTTTGATTTGTAAATGAATGAACAATGTATCTATGCCCAAATAGGTGGTAATGAAATTAATGTGATGAAGAAACAATGACTCTTAGTGATTCTCAAATAAGTATGAGACCCCTATGCTTAGATATTTTGTTTAAACCTATATATTACACATTTGTGACATGTTTGATGAAATTCCTATCATGGCTAGTAGGGGTCTAGTATATGCCTTGTCAATGGTTTTGCAAATGTATCATTGTTCTATTGTGTAAATCCATTTATGAACCTGTCGTTGAGTTCTGGGATGTTGTCACAGTTTTGAGGAAAAACATTTATTGATGCATGCATACCCATGTTGTGGGAGCATCCAGAGCCTCCTAGATGCACCCTTGTCCATATCAAGGGATAAAATGGGGGTTTAATGGTCTAAAAACATAGTGGGACCCATGGGCTAGTTACCTGAGTGGTTGGGATGTCTCGTGGGATTTTTTTTGCTGATGTGGAAGGTATGTGTGATGTGTTTATGTCGATTCCACTTCCTTAAGGTCACCTAGGAGGTTAAATCAGATCATAGTAGCCTCTCGTTGCATGTTTACCCTAGTTGATCGGTTACTTGGGCAGATGTGGAAGGAGTGTATTACACCTCTTTTGTACTTGTGTATTGTTCCTGGTTCCAAACATTTCATATCTTCCTTTCATTTCAATAGAGGTTAAACTATAAAAACCTATGATTGGAAGCTTCTGCATCACCTCTCTCGTGGGAGAATGGTTGGAATGATTCACAATCTCAGTAAAAAAATATTATGTTTATGATTTCTTGGAAATAGATGAATGTTATTTGTCCTTCTTCATAGTTTCATTCTGTAGCTTAGAATTCAATTCAATGATCAGAGTATTGTTATGACATAAAATATATGTTATTCAAATTCAAATCGTATTTTCCATCGTAGTTTATATCATTGTGTTAAATATCGATGGATGTATGCAAGTGGCTAGTTGCAGGGCTGTGTTCATTTTCCCCATCAGAGAAGCAGACGGAGAGGCTAGAATGAAGAACATAAGCCCTAGTAGAAAAATGTATTTTCATATTAATCACATCCTAATGATGTGATTAATACAAAAATACATGTATCTACTTTATGGATCACAAAAGTCTCAGATCTAACATAATCCCTACTTCCCTTCCACACTTCCATGGCCTAACATCTGATTATCCTGACACCTTCAAGTTTGAATTTATTATTGTTTGTAGGACCTATGACTATGCCTATGATGAGGAGAAGCTAAAGTTCTTCCCATTTACCCTTAAATATGTTGCCTTTTGCTGGTTTATGGGTTTGCTTGGGGGAAGCATCACTACCTGGTCCTAAAAGAAACATGAATTCAATATCAAGTACAAGGATTACTCTAGGTCCAAAGAAACCAAGGAATAAATCTTTAGGATGACTATTGGACCTGATGAATCCTTAGAATACTATGAGGAAATATTTCAACTCAATTATAGGAGGGTCAAATGTACCCTTGATCCTAAGTCACTCAAGCTATTTATTCTCCTAGGGATCAGGGAGGAAGTATTGGAAACCATCAAAATGCTATTTGGAGTATATATCTATCAATTACCCTATTCCAGCATCAAAATTGTATTCCAGAATCACTCTAGGGATGCTAGGAAAAAGGGTAATTCTAGTCAAGGCTTGGTCAGTTCCTCTCCCTCCAAAAAATCCATCAAGCATGAGATAGGGAGCATGTTGGAGGATTTCAAGAGTGAAATGTTTCATACATTTTAATTTCTAATGGATACCATGCAAATCAAGAGAAATAAAGAGGAATCATAGAGGGATTTAGCTATTTTTTTTTCTATAGATGCACTAAAAGACATTCCAGGAATGAATTCTCATTGAATGCCATAGAAGTATGCCTACTATGTAAAGAAAAACATGAAAAATACAAATTTCCCTCTTTTATAGGCTTAAAATTTGTATACCAAGGGGCAGAAGGTGGGTCAAAGAAACTTTGCTTCATTAATCAAAGGAGACCTCAAGGACCTCGACCATATCAACATGGCATGCAAGGTGCACATTACTCTTATTATAATCCAAATCAAAATGCACCTTTGCAACCCTGGTACTCTTCCACACATCTATCATTTTTCACACATCCTTCTTGTATTTAAGCTCCTCCATATCCTCCTCAACCTGTCAACCATCCCTTTCAGCCATATCCTCCCCAACCTTCTCAATGGGGCAACCCATCACAAGGGTGGAGGCCTCAAGTAAACCAAAATCCTTCTTTACTGCCTCCACCCCATCCTCAACCATATCTCACTCATCTTACTCCACCTAAGCAACCTTAAATTCTTTCTCAACCTAATCCAAACCTGAACAAAAAGGAATAAAATCAGGTCTATAGTGGAGAAACATCTTATCTTGCTATTGCTGTGGAAATCCAGGGGATCAACCTTCGGTTTGGGAGAGTGCTCCTGGATAATCATACACCTTATCCACCTGAAGAGTTTGAATAAGAGAAGGAATAGAGTGATCCTCAAGTCAATCCACCTCCCTTTCTTGAAAGGTTGATCCACCCTAGCAAACACACTCTAGAAGAGATTGAACTTCTCAGAGAATTAAAGAAGTTGTGTGCTTAGATACCTCTTTTACAGAATATTAAAGTTTTTCCCATCTATAATAATCTTATCAAGGAAAAATGTTTCAAAAATCCTGGGAGAAGAATAAGAGATACCCCCACCATTAATAATTTTGGGAAACTATCTGATTTTATGTTGGGGAGGGTGATATTCCCGAAACATCTAGACCCTGTAAGTCCAGTAGTGGATGTGCACATTGATGACATTATAGTCCCTAATACCATGATTGATCTTGGGGCTGCAATAAATGTGATGACTAAGGATACCATGCTAAATATAAATCCCCAATGGGATTTAAGGAAGACCACCATAATGCTGCAACTTGTAGACAGATCCATAGTAGCTCCTGAGGGAATTGTTGAAGATGTTATGGTATCCATTGAGTCTTGGGAGTATACTACTGATTTCCTAGTTGTCCAACTCAAAACCAAGTTTAATGGCTATCCTCTTATCTTAACAAGACCTAGTTTGCCACTGCTAATGCATACATTAGTTGTAGGGTTGGAAAAATGACATTAAGAATGGAAATTTATCAAAACAACTGGTATTTCATCCTCTTTATTATCATTATATTGAACATGACTTGCTCTTATGGTTAGAAGATGAGGAAGACGATAAATTGTATCACACAAGCCCCTACAAAATCTACACTCTAGATATTATTATAGGAGGGGGGAAACCTGATGAAGATAACCTCATTGACCATACCCTTCAAAACCAACCTCCCACTTCCATACCACTTGAATCAAATCCTGAAAATGTCAAGGTTGTAGAGTTTGGCCCATCCAGAAATTTAAAGATCAACCCCTCTCTCTTGGCCAAACAAGAAGAAAAATTATGCAATTTATTGAGGGAACACTTAGATGATTTTTCTTGGGATTATAAGAAAATGAAATAGGTGCATCCCTTGGTTTTTACTCATCATATTTACATCAAAGAGGGATGAAACCTTGTGCACCAACCGTAGAGGAGGATGGACCCACCTCTTAAGAAAATTATAAAGGAAGAATTACAAAATCTAATGGATGCAGGGTTCATATACCCCATATCAGATAGTGAGTGGGTGTCCCCTCTATTTTTAGTCCTAAAGAAGAATAAAAAGTGGAGGATCTGTGTTGGCTATAGAGAGCTTAAAAAGGCTACAAAGAAAGGTTGTTTTCCCTTTCCCTTCATTGAAAAATTCCTAGATGTTTTTGCAGGAAAGAAATTATTTTCCTTCTTGGATGGATTTTTTGGATACAATCAGATCCAGATCAGCCCTGAAGACCAATACAAGAACACATTTACATGCCCCTAGGGCAGGTTTTCCAATAGAGTTCTCCCATTCAGTCTATGAATTGCCACTGCTACTTTTCGGAGGGCAGTTTTAAGAATCTTTGTTGAACTTTTTCATGAATCAATTGAGCTATACATGGATGTTTTCACTCCTTATGGGTGTGAATTCTAGGAATCTCTCTCTAATCTATGTAAAATATTGAAGAAATGTATTGAAATGAATCTCTCATTGAGTCCTGATAAATGTGAATTCTTAATGAATGTAGTGACTCTCCTTGGCAATTTCATATCCAAGGAAATGATAGAGGTTGACCAAAATAAGATTTCCATCATCATAAGGGTCCCTACCCCTTAGAAGAAAATATATGTTAGGAGTTTCTTGGGATTAGATGGATATTATATAAGGTTCATAAAAGACTTTATTAAAGTGGATTGACCATTATTTGTAGTACTATCCAATGATTCATATTTTTTTTGGACAAGAAACTATCAAGAGACCCTTGAAGTGTTGAAAGAAATGTTGACCACTGCACCCATCCTTAGGGGGGGAAACTGGGCATTTCCTTTCCATATCCATATTGATGCATCATATAAAGATATGGGGGTAGCCTTGGGAAAAATAGAAGATAATCTTCCTTATGCCATATATTTCATTAGTAAGAATCTATTTAAAGCTAAGTTGAATTAATCTATCACTAAAAAAGTAATTTTAGCTGTTGTACATTATTCAAAAAAATTTAGGCACTATATCACTAGATATCAATTTTTTTTCATACTGATCATGCAGCCATTAAATATTTGATAAATAAGCCTAATATTAATGCTAGGATAATTATATGTTTGTTATTGTTACAACAATTTGATTTGACTATTATTGACAAACCAAGGAAAGAAAATGTGGTTGAAAATTTCTTGTCCAGACTAACCTTGGCTATAAGTAATGAGGAGATGGTGGATAATAAAATCTCACATGAACACATATTTTCCATCTTGGTGCTTTCTCCTTGGTTTACTCACATATCCAACTATTTAGTTTATGGGAGGTTCCCTTGTAATCTATCATCGAAGGAGAAAAGTAAGAATTCAAGGAAAAGTTCTCCTTTCACTTAGATTGGGGGAAATATTTTCCACTAGGAATAGATCAAATATCGAGGAGATGTGTAAGGTAAGAAGAGGTATTTGAAATCCTCTTAGGATGTCATGATGGAACTCGTGGGGTTCATTTTGCTTCTAAGAGGAACCCCTTTAAAGTTTTAAAGGTTGGTTATTACATCAAGATGCAAGGAGATACAACATAAAATGTGATCAATGCCAAAGGATGGGAAAAAACACACCCAGGGATGAGATTCCCCTACAACCTCATTTGGCATTAAATCCATTTGAAAAGTGGGGCATGGATTTCATTGGGCCCATTAATCCACCATCAAGACAGAAGAGGTACATAATTACGTGCACTGATTACATGACAAAGTGGGCTGAGAAAAAGGAAGTAAAATCATAACTTGAGTAGAAAGAGGCTGAGTTTTTAAGAGAAAACATCTTATACAAGTTTGGGTATCCAAGGGAAGTAGTCATCGATCAAGGAGCACAATTCACATCAAATCTGATTGGGGATCTCATGAGGGGGCACCATATCAAAAAAAATACATACACTTCCTATCACTCTCAATAAAATGGGAAGTACAGGTCACAAATAGAGCATTGGAAAGAATCCTCATCAATATTGTTAGCAACAATAGGAAAAATTGGGTAGATAGAGTAGTGGATGTCACTTGGGCCCATAACACCATATGGAAAACCACCAATGAGTTAACTACATATGTCTTGGTTTATGTGAAGAAGGTTTTTATTTATATTGAGTTTGAATATAACACTTTGGGAATGGAAGCTTAGTTGGAATTATACTTCACTACAACACAACAAGAAAGGCTCCCCCAACTTAATGGCTTAGATGATTTCAGGATGCAAGCTCTCCTACACACTAAAGTCATACAATTGCAAATAAAGGCCTGACATGGCAAGCATATTAGGGAAAATAATTTTCAAGGAGGATATTAGGCCCTGTTATATGATTACAGGTTCAAGTATTTCAAAGGAAAGCTAATTACAAGATGGTTGGGTCCATATCTAGTAGAAACGTGTCATGAAAATGGATCTGTCCAAATCAGAAACATTGATGAGGAAGGTATTCCCTTGTAAATGGTTATAGGATGAAGCTATCAAGAAGACCTATTTTTAAGGAATACTATATTATTTCAGCCAACAGAATTAGGTGTGATTGGGAGTTTCACAGATTCTAGTCCACAATATTCATAAAAATTTAAAAATAATTAAAAAATAATAAGAAGGCCTGGATGAAAACCTCTATGAGGTATCTGAGGCCAACTCCAAGGTTTAAAACCTCTCTGAGGCAACATAGGAGAAAAAAAAAAGAAAAGAAGAGGAAAAAACAAAGATCCCTAGGTGAAAACCTCCTCTCAAGCACTTAGGGAAGGCATGTAGGTTGAAAGCCTCCACAGAGGTAGCCTAATTGTATAAAAAAAAAATTAAAAAAAAAAAGAGAAAAGGAGAACACAAAGAGAAAGCTCACATCATTTCTACTAACTTTTTTCTTCTTTTGCAGGATTACATAAAGTTGGAAGATTTTATGGCTACCAGAAAAATCCTACAAGATCTCATGCATCCTCCCATCTAGACACCTCATCTCCATAGTATTCACTCATATAACCATCTGTCTCCACCCTCCAATCAACCGAAAATTAAAATTTTAGTTCCTCACTGTGACGCTACAAGAAGGTTCTGTAATGCTACAGGTGGTCCTATAATGCTACAGGAGGAGCTTGTGCAGCTACAAGAGGGGGCTCCAATGATAAGAGTACGCCAAAAGGCCTTGATGCCTCTAGGAAATGATAAAGGGGGGTCATCCAATTATTTAATTATTACCCAACCATCACCCATCCATTTCATTTCACCAAGACTTGATCAAAATTTCCAATTTGTCCTACCTCTAAAAAACCACAGAGGCCAATATTTTCTATTTCTCCAATCTCTACACTACTTCCTCATGACTCCAACCCTATCCATATGGCTTGTGATAATTTCCCTCAACACCATTATGAAAAATTAAGAATTCAAGGGAGGATTAAAAGACTGCTACAGAGAGAAAAATCCTCCTATAAAAACCTATTCAGTCACAACATACATCTCTGAGATTTTTTTTCCACCAATAGAAGGCAAGATGGAGCCATATATGCACCCAGTAAGGGAAACATCATCCTTAGGAAAGCATCCCACAAGCAGAAGCAGCATAGATATTAGAGAGACACCTGCACTCACATAATAAAATTATCAGTCAAGGTATAATCAAGTTTTGAAGACAAGCACAAGGAACAAGAAAAAAATTCAACTCCCTCTGAGATAATGATATTATATTTCTAAGATCTATCATGCAACCATGTCCAAAATTTCAATCCACAGGTAGTATAAGGTATGGAAACCATTTCCTCTTCCCTATGTATAAAATGAATAAAATGTGTAATGATCGAGAAAGGAGTTTTAATAAGTTGAAGGTGGTCATTGAACTTGGCCACCCTCGGCTAGTAAAATTAAGTTGGTGTTAGTCACTAATGAAACATGGAGATGTCAAAAAAAAGTGAGCTGGTGTCACGAAGAGTGGGGTGATAATCACAAGGAGAGGAGAAATGATCGCAAAGAGTAGGGACAACAGTCCAAAAAATGAAACTCATGTAGATGTCATGTCACCTCAACACTCTAATATTTCACCTCAAAAGATAATATTATGTACTAGGCTTGACTTATTTTTCACCATGGATCATTCCATGTAATTGAATTCTCAAGGAGAAGATAATTCCACCATTGTTATAAGAGGATTGGCCATCTCTCTCATCTCATAAACCATAAGAAGAGAGACCACTTTACCTTTAGGGATTTGATGGAGCAAAGAAGACAAGGAAGTGAGTGTCACATCTAGGAAGAAATTCTTCATTTTGAAAGAGAAGCATGTGGAGGATAAGAATGGAGTCAGAAGAGAAAGCCTACCTTACCCCAAGGATGGGGTGGCTTACCATGTCCTCAAGTATATATCTTGTGAAGGGAGATTGAGTGTAGTATATGTTTACCACTTCAGATTGCTCCATGAGTTGAGATTCAAGGCATAATTTCCTCTCCCTCAAAGAATTAGTGTTTCCCATTTCCTCCTCTAGTAAATCGTTGATATGAGTAAAAAGGTGAGGGAAGGAAATCATCAACACTTGGCTCACCATGGCCTCATCAAATTAATAGTGATGGATTCTTTGAACCACTTAAGGATCCTGTTCTATGGACTAAATTTGTGGACACAGATAGGGAAAAATTCATAGAAACCCAAGATATCACACCTAGAGAAACACCAATCTATAACATTAGAGGTAAAGAAGGAAAAATAGAGGAGGAATAAGGAGAAAAAATAGAGGAGGAGGAGGAAGCAAAAAAAAAAAAAGAGGAGAGAAAATAATGTAAAGAGAGGCAGAAGAGGTAGAGGAAGGAGAAGCATAAATAAAAGGAGAAGAGGGGGAAAAGAAAGTAGAAAGAAGAGTAAGCCCTAAGGAGACTTCTAAACCCCAAGAAGCATACAAACAACCACCTAAAACAAGTTTATATCCAAGGGATACGAAACAAGAGGTAGCTATAACATTAGGTACATTGTGAACAGCTGTTAAGCCCAAAAGGAAGAAACCAAGACAAGGTCCCCTATATTTCAAGACCAAGAAGTGAACCATAATTAAACAAGGGAAACCAAAAACTACCACAAGGGTCACTATCATTATTGATGAATCACCAAGTAAAAAGAAACAAGTAATACCTAGTGAGGGAAATATTGAGGAGGTCAAATCTCCTAAAACAAAAACCAATTCACTTGTAGCATCTACGGGTAGGCCCACCATTAGGTTAGTTTCCTTCAGGAAACCCAAGAAACAAGTTTCCCTTGAACAAGTAGAAAAAGAGAAGCTACAAGGGGTGAAATTTTTGTACAAGAGATGCATAGTTTTATATAGGAGGAATAGAGGAAGCTACAGGAGCATAAAAAGGAGCTATAGGAAGAAGAAGCCACACCAAAAACAATTGAAAATGACCTCCAAGAGCTCCAATAGCCCGACCCACAACCTAGCGTGGGGTACTACTATAAATTCCTAAAAGGAGGATGAATTATCACTAAATTTTTTTGAATCCCACTCCTCTATAACTATACATAGAGAGAGGTAGAACCCATAGGTGGATGAAAATTTCTAAATCCAAGAATGTGGAAGATATGGGACTTATGGAGGAGAAATTCATTGAAATGGAAAAATAATTGGTTGATTTGAGACTAAGGGAATC
Organism: Pinus albicaulis; assembly: GCA_034641835.2. Classification (NCBI taxonomy): domain Eukaryota; kingdom Viridiplantae; phylum Streptophyta; class Pinopsida; order Pinales; family Pinaceae; genus Pinus; species Pinus albicaulis. The sequence continues at coordinate 1,527,000,968 of CM076581.1, read as the reverse complement.
TATTACAAAGGATAAGCTACATACAGAAAAAAAAAGGTTGAAAGATATGTTGCAGGACAAAGAAACATACCTTACCACCATGGAGAGTCTATCTATGGAAGCCTTGAAATGCAAGAAACCTTCAAAATATTATTCTCTCTTCCTCAAAGAAGAGTGGATGCGGTTCCAAATAAAGAATATAGCACAATATGGATCTCTGTCTTTTCAAGACTACAAGAAGTTTATTGAGTTTTACAAACAAAATAGTATGGAAGACATGCAAAAGTTAACTAAGTTCTACATGCACAAATTCATTTTGACGAACATGAATTTATGGGATCCCAATTCAAGATTGGGAGACATGCATATCATGGCTTTAGCATCTTGGTTGGAGCATGAAGATACAAGGTCTGAGGAGGTGAAAAAGATAATGACAAAAGATGATAAGGAGCACTTGTACATCAGAGCAGAGCTAGTGATCTCTAAGGTTGTCATTAGCAATCATAACCTCATCTCCTATGATGCTACTTTAGCACCAAAATACATTGAAAACAAGGAGAAAGTCATTCTACAGTTTTAAGACACCTTTATATTGTTGGGAACAAAAAGTTTGGAAGATTTCCAGAGAAAATGGCATGCATTACCCCATAGTCTACATGTAAGAGAATATCACTCTCCTGAAACACTAAGGAATTCCTTAGAGAACAACATTGTACAAGAGTGTCACGCAAAGGATGAATATCAATTGGATAATACTAAAACTAAGTCTTCCCTTAATGCTAGGCTTACAATAAGGAAGGAACCAAACCTAAGAGCATAAGGAATTGAATGATATAGAGACAAATGCAAGGTTTTACCCACCAGAAGGCACACCATCCTAGGTGCCTTTGGATTTCAAAGAGGCCACCAGGGCCATGAAGGAGCTTCACATGGATGACTGAGTTTCTCAGAGGATGAGGAACACCTTCAACGGGGTGGTGATGATGAGCCCCATCAATAGGTATATCTTGAAGATCATTATGGCATCCTCCATCCTTAAAACTATCATTTTCTCACATTAATTCACATTTTTGGTTATATTGTGAATAGTGAGAAGAGTAAAATGTGTTTTTCATATTATGTGTACCAATGTGGTTTAATTGCAAGAAAATGAGGACTTTTTTAGGCATTTACTATGTAGGGGATTGATAGACACAACCATGAGAGAATATAGGGCGTTTTTTCACCTCCTTAACTCTTTAACTCATATTGGGATCAAAACACCCTCTCTCATCAGTTTGAATTCATTGACAACTAAGGAAATCCTAGTGCAAGTGAACCTCAAGAGGGACTAGATCCACTATTTTCAAGGTAGCTGCTATTAGCTACCCTTTTGTATAAATAAAGAAGATGAGAATCTCAATAGGAATCAAAGTTTTGATTAATCTAGGTGTAGCTATTGAGCTCAGAGCTTAACATTGTCATTTTTAACTTTTATGTGATGTATGAGACTTTTACTTTATTATAATGAGAATTTACTTATTTAGCTGCATCTGAGTTAGTTTAAGATGTCTTAGACCCCTGGATTTGTGCTCAACCCATAGGATTAGTGTAGTTTTTAACCCTGAATAGAAATTATCTACACACGAATCTTATAACAGAAAATAAACAATAGTGACAACATAAAACATAAAATAGATAAACACATAGATTTTACCCTGGATCCCAAATTGGGACGACCAGCTTGATTTTTCATTATATTCCTTTTAGTGTTACAACACATATATATACATGCCAAAGCATACATAAAACCCAATCCATTAACCCTGGATTAGAACATAATTGTAGTTCCCTTGACCGGATCTACAAAATACCAGGGGCCGAAAACCATCGTACCCAAAAGCCATGTGAAAAATCATGCACAAAACATGGGTGGTTTCGCCTATGAGTGGGTCTGCACACCAAACAAATTTTCGCCGAGGCGCTGCCCCGGACCCCAACAGTGGGGGCTGCCTCGCCCCTTGTGACCCCCCTGCTGTGCTCGGCGCAACGTACAGCACGTGGGGCTAGTCGTGGAAAGAATATAACATAGACCCAACATTCTCCCACTTGTTGTTTTATTTCCACAGGGGGCCATAGGAGAGCTTAGTCATTGGGCCAATTCTTCAACACCCATTGTTTCTCTACACCAAGAGAACTTCTGAGTGCTCATAGACTTCGTCAATGCATCTGCAACATTCTTCAAAGTGTCCACCTTTACCAACAACACCCTTTTAGCCTCAACCATATATCTAACAAAGTGATATTGAACATCAATGTGCTTTTTCTTTGAATGGTAAGTAGGGTTCTTAGCCAAGAAAATTGCACATTGGCTATCACAGTCTATCCTTATAGTTTGATGTACCAACCCCATAATTGAACACAATCTTTGCAAAAAAATTGCTTCCTTGCTTGCATGAGTGGTTGCTATGTATTCTGCCTCTGTAGTTGAAAGAGCCACTATAGACTGTCTTTTATTCATCCAACTGACTACACCTCCAAATAGGCTAAACACATACTCACTTGTAGATCTTCTTTGGTCCAGATCTCCAACCTAGTCTACATCAACAAAAATATGAATATCCAACATTCTTTCCAATCCTGGTCTTCCCTGGTAGCACAAGCCATAATCACTAGTGCCACGTAAATATTTGAAAACCCGCTTCACTGCTGTCTAATGCTCCTTCCTTGGGTTTGACATAAACCTGCTCAATACTCCCACTGCATGTGCAATGTCTGGTTTAGTACAGACCATTGCATACACCAGGCTACCCAGTGCACTTGCATATGGAACACGAGACATATCCTCCTCTTCTTCTTGTGTCTTTGGACACTGTTCAGTAGATAGATTTACACCTACAGGAATAGGAACATTCACCGGTTTACTATCCTGCATATTGAACCTCTGCAATATAGTCTCAACATACTTCCTCTGGTTTAACCAGAGCTTCCTCTTTGCCCAATCTCTCTTAATTTCCATGCCCAAAATATAGTGCAGCACCAAGATCCTTCATGTCGAATTTGGAGAACAACTTGGTCTTCAAATCTTGGATAATTTCTTTGTCATTTCCAATCAACAACATATCATCCACATATAAGGCCAAATAAATAACACTATCACCAATTAATTTAAAATAAGCACAGTGATCCTCCTTGCTTATAGTGAAGCCAAGTCCGCGTATATAGGTATCAAATTTCTGATACCACATCCTTGGTGACTGTTTTAACCCATACAGAGACTTCTTCAGCTTGCACACTAGTTCTTTCTTACCTTTCACCATAAATCCTTCAGGTTGCTTCATGTAGATATCCTCTTCTAGATCGCCGTGAAGAAATGTTGTCTTCACATCCATCTGTTCTATCTCAAAATAAAATGCAGCAGCAACAGATAAAAGTAGTCTAATCGAAGTAACTTTGGCAACAGGAGAAAAAATATCACTAAAATCAATTGCCGACACATGGGAATAACCTTTTGCTACCAACCGAGCTTTGTATTTCTTCACCTTGCCTTCTACATTCATCTTCTTCTTAAACATCCATTTTCTCCCGATGGGCTTCCTTCCAATCGACAACTCCACCAGATCCCATGCCTCATTTTTGTGCAAGGATGCCATTTCATCAACCATGGACTCCTTCCAGAGTTTTCCATTCTTTGAATCTACTGCCTCCCTGACAGTTCTGGGATCATCATCAGTTATAGTTAAGGCAAAACCTGAATAGAAAGTAGATGGACTATACCTTTTTGGTTGCCTTCGTTCCTGAACTGATCTTCTCAAGTGCTGGAGTTTGTGGCTCTTCCTCTTCTGAGTCTTCTCCTCGTGTAGAGTCTGATTCATCCTCCTTTAGCTCAAACTCTATCTTCTCAGGTTCCTTTGGTAGGACTTCATGTGTAACAACATCTTTCACCTCTCTAAACACCACATCTCGGCTGTACACAACCTTCCTTCTTTCTGGGTTACAAAGCTTGTAACCCTTTAAACCATCCTTATACCCAATAAAGATGCACCTTTCAGATTTATTATCCAACTTGGTCCTTTTATCCTTTGGAACATGTACATATGCATCACATCCAAATACCCTTAGATGTGAAAGAGATGGTTTCTTACGAGTCCATACCTCACGTAGAGTCTTATCCTCCAACGCTGATGAAGGTGTTCTGTTAACCAGATAACATGTAGTCTCCACTGCCTCTGCCCAGAATTCTTGTCCTAACCCGGTACCATTGAGCATGCTTCTTGCCTTTTCCATCAGTGTTCTATTCATTCTTTCTGCAACTCTATTTTTCTGAGGTGTGTATGGAGTAGTCTTCTACCGTGCTATACCACACTTCTTACATAATTCTTCAAATTCCTTCTTGCAGAACTCCCCACCATTCTCTATCCTCAACGCCTTTATCTTTTTCTCTGTCTAGTTTTCCACAAGAGCCTTAAATTATTTAAATCTGTCAAAGACTTCAAATTTCTTCCTCAAGAAATATATCCATGTATTCCTTGAGAAGTAATCTATGAATGAAACATAGTACACAAACTTTCCCAGTGAAGGAACTGACACAGGTCGAAACACATCACTGTGCAAAATTTCTAATATCTTGTTCGCCCTCTTAGCACTAGAAGGAAAAATCACTCGATTCTGCTTCCCATATACACAATGTTCATAGAAATCAAAATCTAGAGAGAAATTAGACATACCTTCTACCATACCATTTCTATGTAGTATCCGAAGGCCCTTCTCTCCAATATGTCCAAGCCTTTGATGCCATAGCATGGCCTTTTCTCAAGAGACAACTAGGCTTTCCGCTCCACTTTCAGGAACCACATAACTATTACACCCATTAATAACTGTGCTACCTTGTAGCTTGTACATAGTTCTAGTTCGAACTCCCCACATTAATACCAGTGCTCCCCGAACCATATTGCAGGCATATTTCTAGAACACTGTTTTTACACCTGCATCATCCATCTTGCTTACAGAAATCAGATTTTTGGCCAATGCAGGAATATGTAGAACACCAGGAAGTGTTCTAATCCTTCCACCTTGCAGCTTCAGCTTGAACTTTCCATGTCTGATGATTTTGGCCTTCCTATTTGTTAGTCATCAGTATTTTTCACTTGTTAGTGATGACTAGATCCATAGCTGGGTTTTCTAGAAGCTGATCTCCATATGTCAATTTGTCATCTAGAAAACCCTCATAAAACTTTTTTGCCCTCCTGCTTTTCAGTCCGCCCATGTCAAGGTTAAAACTCATTATCACTATCCTATCTAGCTTTAGCCCTACTGGTCTGCCCATCAGCTCTAAAAGGACAATCCAATGTCTGTTTCAAAAGCCTCCCCTAAGTTAGGAAGTGGCGCTTTAAGGAATTTTACCCTTGGCAACCATCAAAAGGCCAAAAAACCTCCATCTGATACAGACCAATCATGACAGACCTCCCACTCTACAAATGAAATTGATCACAGCCCTAAGTCGCGCCACTTACACACCCCTAAGTCTCAGCACTGCATATACCACAGTCTCAAGCTGATTATTAGGTGTTTTACAGTGTTTTATGGATTTTACAAAGACAGGAAGTATATCTTCATCTCAGGAGAAAATTCTTGAATACACATTTAGAAGAACAGTTGCTTCTCAATGTCAACATGAGCCTGAGATACATATGCAGGGTAAGGAGTTACTCATCAAGACCTTGCAGCTTCCATTCAGGATGAAATCACAGTAGAAGAAAGACACCACTGTCAAAAAGACTAGTAAATTGTCATGGCCAAGAACCTCCTTCATCTACAAGTAGAGGGTTAAGGCGCCTCCTTCATCTACAAGCAGAGGGCGATGGAAAATATTGACTTCAAGGATTGTAAAAATTACTATAAGCACAAGTTTGTTTTTTACTAGACAGTAAAACAGTGACTCTAGGTTTCTGAGTGAAAGTGATGATCAAAACAGGGCTAAGATCTGAAATGTGCAAGACAAAAGAAAGCACAGTTTTTGGTCTTGTGTCCTAAGAAAGAGGATCATTTGAAGTTTTAGTCATCATCATGGCGCATCAAAAAGGACTCCTTTAATCAAAGCTGTCATAACAAATATATCTACAGGGGTGTTAATATGAACAGCTCAAATCAGTCTTGAGCAGGAAAATACTTCAGTAAAAAGACCTCTGTGTGTTATTTTGTTTCTGTTGAAATGAGAAATACAGTTCATGGTTTCTGGATGAACATAAAGAAAAGGTAGGCAAGTAGTACACAGTCCCAGACATGTGACATCTTGCTATCATTCAAAGCGCCAGTGCAAGTTCATGGTGTTGCGATCTACACTCCACCACAAAGACAAATGTAGCCTTCAGATGCAACAGCAAATTTTGGACACCTACAGTTGGAAAAGGTTGATGAAGCACTTAGAGGCAGAGTTTGTCAAACCAAGTTAAAAGGGTAAGCCATCTCCTTTCAAATGTCAGAGACAAGTATGCCATTCAAGAGTCAGAAATTATAAAAGATATTTGAGACAACAGTTCAATTTCTTCGGCAGCAAAGGGTCCTACAAGAAAGTTTACAGGTTCATAGCATACAAGGAAGCACTTTGACATATTTTCAGTTCTGGAGAATGATCCTACAACTCATATAGGCATGTTCACTTTTAAACTTTGATGGCACCATATCAATGCAAATTGAGTAAGGGAAAATTGATTGAAGAGATCTCTTTTGAAATAGCCTAAGAAGAAAGCGCCGAAGTAAATGCAACCACTTTCTGTATCCACAGTCAGAAAATGTGTTAAAGGACACTTGATAAACAAATCAGTTTCACAGTAAGTATTACCACCACCAAAACATCCAGAGCATACACTATTATTTTCAGGTTCAAAGAGGTGAATTTTCCCCCTTGCAGGATGGCGAAGGATGTTTCATAAATTGTTAGTGTATTTCTGAGTTTTGCTTACTATGTTGGAAAGGTTAGTAGCGATAGAAGGCACTGTTCAAATGTACAAATAAAATGAATAGCATTGACCCTAGGAAAGGGTCATAACCATTGCTACTGCTCGAGTAAGATACACAGCCTTCTTATATTACTCATAGTTTCCAAATATGAACCCTTATTAGCACATTCAAGGTCACCTTGTTTTATTTCGAATGGACAAAATAAATGCTTTTGAAAAGGAGTGTTTTCCCAAAAAACCCTCACGAAATTCATGTCGACAATGATTGGTTATTTTGCATTCAAAGAAGTAAAGACTGTTGGACTTCCTTTTAAATCTCTCAACAAGCACGAAATATCATTCCACTCTTGCCATTCATAGGACTAAAGATGAGAAAATTTGGGAATTTTCGCAAGTTTTTCCAGGTTTCACTACGCGGCGTGCCTGGAATAGCGCGCGACGCGCTCAGAAGAAAATTTGCACAGGCGGATAACTACCGCGCGACGCACCTGTACATGCGCGCGGCGCGCCTGTGCAGTGCCGGTCCTGTCAGCCCGACAGTGACCCGATGGCACAAACTTGCGCAGCGCTCTTCCATATGAACATTCCACGCGTCTTTTGATGATCTTAAACGCCTCCAAAGGTGCTCCAAATCCACTCAAACGATCAGCCAAGCCTTGCCATTCAAATCTCAAGGTACTCCATGTGCATCTTTGACATTTTAAAAATCTATAGGGTGGAAGAATCACTGTGTTTTTCAAAGACCAAACAAGGGTAAAGGTTGAACGTTCTGGTGTGAGTCAAAGAGATAGGATTTCTGTTTAAAAACTCACCATATCTCCCCCAACTGAAAGATTTGTTACAAATCTTGACAAGTCACCACTGTTGAGTTTATATATCTTCATATGCCTGTTGAGCTGCATATTAGGTTTAAGGTTTTGGTCAAAGGGGAGCTTTTCGGCATTAAACTGCCATAAGTCTTTGTTACCACAGCATACAAAACTTTTTAAACCCTGCCATCATATCTGCAAACTGTGTTTTTTTTGTGAAGATATCCATTGTTTAAAGCTGTAGTGTAGAGCTGAATACATTGATGAAATGCCTACAGGGAAAAGAGTTTTAAGCTGAAAACTATGTTTTCACCTCCCTAATCAAAGGACAAAAGTGTCTTGCATCATCAAAATGTCAAGGGGCAGGTTACCCCTACCAACCACAGAAAAGATAGTTGTTCACTGTGTGTTCTAATTGATTGTTTTTCTGTTCTTCAAATCTCACTGTCAAGTTGATTTTTAGAGGTTATAGAGGCATTCTTCTAAGGAGGATTGGTATTCTATATTGAAAGGGGAGTCTCGGCTTTTGAAAGGAATAAGCTCATACAACCTCTATTGAAACTTTTGGAGCATTTTTAACTCTGTCACCTTTGTTCCATAACTGTGAAATTGACTATATGACTACACTCAAGATTGACTGTATATGGTGTGAACTGTGTTGATTAATTAACACACCAGACAGGGACATGATGGTAGAGTTAGGAAGTTTACTTTGGTCAAAGATAAAAATGGGTTGTTGACCTCCAAACTTCACAAGAGCAAGGTGATTTTTACATTATACCCAGCAATTTCACCCAACAGTCTGTCTACATTTCACTGTATTGTCTCTTGTTAAGAGGTCTGCTGGCTGAGATACGTATTAAAGGTGAAAAGGCCACTTTTTAAGGGAGAAGGGGTTTTGTATTGTGAGGAAACTTTTTGAAGTCATTCAAAGACATTGTTTCCCTATCTAAATAGTGAATAGACAGGGTTTGGTTCCAAGAAAGCAGTTTAAAGGCAGTAAGACTGTTTGGTGCTTCAAGAGCTTATTTAGCCCAAAATGCCGCCCAGGCAAGACAGCAAAAGTGGTTTACATAAAATATATGAGCCAATATCTACAGAGGAGGTCAATGCGCATCCATCCATCCTCTTCAACTTTCATGAGGTAGGTTGTTTAGATTTCTGCTAGAAAGTACAGGAGGTCAAAAGTTTCTCGCCCTTGACACACCTATGCGCCCTGAGGTTCCAAAGCAAGCATTTCCAGGTAGTAGACCTTGATTTCAAGTTTTCCCCGAGGTCAGTCTCTAAAGCAACCAAAATTCCATATCATGGCGAGAAATGGTTCAAACAGACCCATCTAGACTTGGATGACTACAATCCTTTCATCAAGCCCGAGCATAGAGATACTTGCACTGCTATTTTTCCTTTCTCTTATCTTCTTGACAGATATGCTCCTCTAATGAAGGTCATAATGAAGTATTTTACTTGTGAAGGGATATTTACTCAAGTTTATGCCTACCATGTCCGACTATTGATGTATTTCACTAGAACTAGGCAGCTAAATCTCCCTTACTTTTTATACAAAAGCATCGAGAAGATGGCATCCACAGTCTAGAAGAAGACTCCATCTCTGCAAATAGCTTCCCTTTTCCATCATTCTCTGATCAAAATTATCATCCTACACCAGCTAGAGAAGAAAGAGGTTCCATGGGATGTTTTTATCAGTCACCCAGATTTCTCTACTGTTCCTCCTGTCCATATATCTCCCACCCAGCCTATTCATCGCCCTGTACCTTTGTCCAGCAGACCTACTCCCAGAAGGTTCAAGATCACCACAGAACAGTCAGGACAACATGAAGAAGAAGGACATGAACAGGTGGAAGAGGAAGAGGATAAACATGAAGAAACTGATGAAGACCAGCAGCATGATTTTGATGGTCAAGGGCAGCAGCTTGAGCCACAAAGTGAGCATGAAGTTGAAACACACCAGCAGCTTGATGTTGGTAAACAGGGGCAACAGTTTGAACAGCAAAAAGAGATAGGTGAAGGGCAGCAAATTGAAGATGAAGGGCAACAGCAGGAGCAAGAAGAAAAGAGTGCTGAACAGCAGCACCTCAGTGAAAATGAACAGCAGGGACAAGAGGAAGAGCAACAGCTTGATATTGAAGGTCATGTACAACAGTTTGGGCAGGAATTTGAGCAGCAGCTTGAGCCACAAAATGAATAGGAAATCCAAGCACAGCAGCAGCATAATGTTGATGATCAAGGTCAAAAAGAATTTGAGGCAGATCAGCATCATAACCAGCCTCAAGGAGAGCAGCAGTTTCAAGAAGTTGATAAGGGTAAAGCAATTGTGTCTCCTTCTCCTAAAGGAACAAATCCCAGCACAACAAGAAAGAAAGGGCCTAAGGCTGCCACTCCAAAAGTGACAAGAGTTTCCCCTAGCAAAAGAAAATCGCCAAAGGGATCTCCCACTAGAATTCCAAGAAGGAAGAGTGCAAGGTTAGCTTTCAAGGGCAAAGGGAAAGGCAAGTTAGGGGAGAGTCAAGAACAAGGAGGTGCATTGGCTGTCATTCCAATCCAAAGTGATGACAGTGATAATGAAGCCCGCATTCTTGAAAACCTTCTAATCCATCGAGAGGGTCAAATTGAAGCATTGGAGAATGACCTTCATCGGGCAAAGACCTTCAATCATTTCTTGGAGATCCAAAATAAACAAATGAATGTCCATTTGGCTGTCCATGAGGCACGAGCTATCAAATACAAGAATGAGGCAGCTAAAGCACACATAAGGATAGAGGAGCTTATCGGTGAGTTTGATGAAGATGAAGAAGAGGACCAGCCTAGGTGGAAGAAGCCTAGAACCATAGGGCTTAAAAGAGCCTTGGAAAAGCAAAGGGAAGAAGAACAGGCCCATCTTCAATCTTTTCCCCTCACTGCACTACTTGAGCAAGAAATTGAAGAAAATAAGGAGGCATGGCTAGAAAGAGCCAATAAACACTTGGAGATGAAGCTTGAAAAGGCAAACAGAGACCTGGAGCTGCAAAGGAAGATGACATATCACTATCAAAAGTTGAATCAGTTTGCCCGGCGCAAGCTAAAGGCCACCCAAGAAAAACTGAAGGAAGCAAAGGGGAAGCGCCCAGCACGGAAAGAGAAGAAAGGCACATCAGCACTTGATATCTTGGCTTCAGCTTCAGAGCATGTTGCTAAGGACCCTTGAGAGTCATGCATACCAATTTTGGGCCCATTTTGACAACTTTTGGTTTTTTGGCATTTTTGGGTTTTTGGTCAAAAACTCATAATTTCGCCATTTCATTTTGAGGATTCGTCAAGGGAGGAGAATAGTACCATTGGATGCCATAAATTCATGATCAGGTCCTCAGTTATTTTCAGAGCATTTGGAGATCATTTGCCCCCTCAAAACAGTGAAAAAGGCTCGCATTTTGCACATTCTGCCCGGTCTATCAGCAGACTGTAATTTTCTGGTTTTTTACACACAGGTACAGATTTGGAGGACCTCCAGGGATCATATTTAGGTGATTTTAGTTGCGCCGGAAAGTAGACACTTAGAGCTTTCCAACGAGCTATCATGAACCTCGTTTCGACATCAGGAAGGCTGCCAAATGTTTCCAGCAAGTCAGGGGATTTTTTTCTGATATAAATTTGAAATATTTTTGTAATTTTTGAACCTCAAAAATCTGCTTTTTCCAAATGTGCGTTTAGCTATTTTTACACTTGGAAAATGATGCAAAGTCAATTAAATTCCCCTTTTTAGCAATTTTTAGATATTTTATGAGATATTTTTGTGCCTTGGGCTTTGCAAAGCCTCAAGGACAAGTTTAGATATTTTGATTAGGCCAATGAGGATGAAAGTTGAACCATGAGGTTTTCCTCACTTTAGCCTATATATTCCAAAGGCTCTCATTGTAAACTAGGCTGAACTTGGGAAGAGAAGCAATATATTGGTCATATGAGCTTTGGAGAAAATACTTGTGTTATGCTTTTGGATTGCGTCTTGAATGTTCTTGGATGGATGATGAAGGATTGTTGATGGATTCCATGACATGGTAGAATGGTATGGTGTTTCTTGCTTTGTTGTTGTCTTCTAGTTTTCATTCATAATACATGTTTCTTGCTTGCTATAGATCAGTAGAGAACAAATTTGAGATATGCCCAAGGAGGCACCTCAAAATTCCTGGATCTTCATATCTTTTATGTTTTATTCTTCCTTAGTTGCATTAAAGAATTCTTAACTGCTCTTTAATAACTTAAGGATATTGTTTCTAGTTTCATTAATAGTTCTATGCATGTTGAGTAGGATGTATGGTGTGCCCTACTTACCTATGACTTTCCATAGTCCCATCCATGAAACTATCTCTTTGACTGATTAGATTATCATTTTGTTTGAACCAAGGAGGCTTAGTCCCGATCTAGCCCTTTGCCTAAAACTATACAAATCTTGTTGTTCAAAGTGCCCAATAATTTGAAGTACTGTGTTTAGGTGTTTCGGCATAGTGTTTTGAGTTGTTAGTACGTCTTATGTGTTTTCCCCAAAGTCTGATAGCCATTTCCAAAAGTCAGAGGGTCTTATACTTCTATGCATGGCTTGAATGTTTGTTTCTATGTGTTGATTAGTTTATAGTTACATGTTGCATGATTAAGGGTTTTCCTTACCATGTTTATGCTATCTATTGAACCAGTGATGCTTGAAACTCTTTGTTGTTCACAAACTTGATGTCCATTTACTCCATTTTGCCCTAAGATCCTTTCTACCTTGAATCAAATCGACCCTTCAATAGCCTTGTATCGTCATCTAATAGCTTTCTTGACCTTTTGACCCCATAGCCCAGTTAATCTACATCTTGTTATCTATTTTATATCTTTGATCAGTTTCATCCCTCACAACTTAAAAAACAAAAAATCAAAAACTTACTTCATAACTAGCCTAAAATCAGAACATAATAAGCAAACACACAGATATCCCTTACATATAATAGAGAGAGCCCTCTCTGAGTCCAGGAAGGCTAGGTCCTCAGGCTCCAAAGCTTGGTTTGATGTTACACTGTCATTTGGCTTTCCAACCAGCCAGATCACGGGAACCTAACATAATGGCGATCACGGTGGGACTTATTGAGTACATGACAGTCTAGCAAACTTTTATAGACTCCTTAGTCCTTCAAGTTTTACCTTAAACCATCAGCCTTTAGAATCATTTAGTGTAAACTCTTTGTTTCACCATCTTAGGAAAGTAATGAATCAGGTTTATAACACTCTTACATCCTAGGCTGCACATAAAACTCAGGAAAAACCACAAAAAACTCCCTTAGATTGGTTTTTGACAGTATTGGTGGTGGACCATACAAACATATCTCAAAAAACAACCAAGTTCCACCTCGCGACTCCACTAGCCTCCAGTAGGCCTTACTATTTTACCAAACTCTAGGTTACTATCCGATAGACTTATCCCATCGCTCACTAACATAGCGGAAGATGGTGGGACACTGAGTACATGACAGTCTAGCAAACTCTTATAGACTCTTTGGTCCTTTAGATACTTAAACAAGCAAGCAGCCCATAGACCCATTTAGAGTAAACTCTTTTTGTTCTCATCACCCTAGCAAAGTGTTGAAACAAGTCTAGGATACTTTAAAAAACCATAGGCTGCACATAAATTCAGAAAATCCAAAACATTCCCAGATTAGTTACTGGTGGTAGACCATAGATATCGTCACAAAAAAAACCCAGTTCCACCTCGCGACTCCACTAGTCCATTCCTTTTATTTTTGACCATCCTTCACCTTAGTAGAACTTTAGAGAGACCACTCATCCAAAACATTCACCAATACCATTCTCTCTAAACTCTAGATCCAAAATCTGGCTTCACGAAGAATCAACACCAGATCCCATCTAGACCCAAATCCCCCTATCATAGTAGATGACCCAAAGAATATTATGTGGCAAGCTTCTGAAACTGACCATCTAGCTACTGGTAGATCCATCCGTAAAACAAGATCAGTACCTAAACATCTCACTATCCTACCAGATTCACCTTTTGAATTAGAGTCATAAAAAACTCTTCTCAGAAGAAAATCATATATTAAGATAAACTTTCATGATCTTGAACCCCTAGACCCACCATAGAGTCCTAGTATAGAAGCTTCACCTTCCACACCCCTCGATTTTCAGCTTCTCCATCACTTTGGCTCCCACCATCCCAGATCTGCTCAAAACCAGATCACTAGTCCAAGTTCATCCGCTACACCTGTCCAAACCGCCACTGTTCAAACCACCTCAGCTCATCCCACTAGTCCTTATCTTGTACATCATCCATTAGCTCCCGTCATGGCAGCGTGGTACGCACCTTTGGTGTTGCCACCACCTTTGGCTCCTCTCACAAATAAATATCAAGACAAAATCCCACACTTTATCGGAGAAGACACCACCACACCTCAACAGCATATAAGTAGGATGAGTGATGCTTATGAATACCTGGAGGTACAAGACGAGACCGTCAGAATGAGAATATTCGCCCAAAGCCTGGGTGGTGAACCCAAAACATGGTTCAAAAGCTTGACTCCAAACAGCATCCACAACATCCCAGAACTACATCAAATATTCAGAAATAGGTGGGAAGTCCGAAGGAACCCTATTCAAATCCTGTCAGAATATAACAACCTAAAATGGGAAAATGGGGAAAGTGTCCAGGCTTACTGCACTAGGTTCAACAGTGTGTATAACTCCCTCCCACGTCATTTCAAACCCCCACTTGGTTTAGCCTTGGCAAAAGTTCCCGAGGGTTTTGATCCAGACATGACATATCATCTGAGAGACAAAGATCCCCCTACCTTAGAAGAAATGCAACAAATAGCCATAAAAGTAGATGCCAACTTATTAGAAAAAAGGGCTAGGACTAGATCAGAAAGAAAGGTCACATATAAAGACGAGGTCTCCACTTCATCGCCTTCCCTAGATCCTAGAATAGATTATTTAGTCAAAACCATGGCCAAAATGTGGCAAAGGATAAATGAAAAAGCTCTTGTTAGGGACAACCAACCAAACCCTCCAAACAGAAACCGGAACCAAAATTTTAGGAGGGAGCAGCCCCAAAACAGACCAAGGGAAAATGATCAACAAATTAGGCCACCATTTAATGAAAATTATGTGGAAGAAGATGACAGGGATACAGAACCCCTTGATGAACATCATTTAAACCTCATAGGATCTGATAATGAGAGTGAGGTGTACCTCACAGAAGAAGAACAAGTGTTCTTTTCCCCTAATCAGGATGAGGCCAACTATGAAGATCTCGACAACCCTACCATAGATTTTCAAAATGCCATAATAGAAGCTCACCGGAAATATGACCTTAGAAGCAAAAGAAACCAAGATAATTCCAAGAAAGGTAACTCAGATACTGCTAAAACCCCTGATACCATCCTTAGGAAAGCAGTTAACAGTAACAAAATCACGGTCGAGAAGAGTGACGAAAACAAAGCTAAAGTTACCCAAACTAGTCCTCACTCAGCTGCTCCGAGTACTTCCACAAAAGTTACCGAAGCAACTATGGCAAACAAAATCCCAAAACAAAGCCAACAAACTCAGAACATAGAGAAGGTCGTGGCTGAAAAAGCTGAAAGAAACATATCTAAACTTCAGCTGCCTTTTATCTTTGAAGGCGAAATCGCCAAGATCAAGATCACCATGCCTCTTACCGAACTCATCACCCAAAGCTCTTATAAAAACCAAGTGTTAAAAGTCCTAAATCTAGGAAGTGATGCGAACACTGTTAATCTGGCTGATGACACTCCTGAAGTGTTGTTTGGTCTGAAGATAGAGGGAAAATTCCAAGAAGGAACTACTCTTCCATTTTACATTAGCCTAAACATCCATGACCAAATCCTCCACAATGCCATGCTAGACTCCGGCGCCTCGCACAATCTTATGCCGAAGGTAGTAATGGAAAGACTAGGCCTGGAAATCACAAGACCATACAAAGACTTATATTCATTTGATTCAAGTAGAGTCAAATGCCTGGGTTTGATCAAAGACCTTTGTTTTAGTCTGGCCCAAATACCTGTGAAACATCTAATCATGGATATAGTAGTGGCAGACATCCCTCCCAAGTACGGGATGCTTCTATCCAGATCTTGGGGAGCCAAACTACAAGGGAATATTCAACTGGACATGTCATATGCCACCATTCCTGTGTTCGACCAGACAAGAATACTCTACCGAGAATCACACATGAAATACATGATTAGCAGTCAAGAAAGGCCAGACAACATTCCAATGTATTCCTTACGTTCCAACATGAACTCTTTCATTATGCATATTGATGAAAACATGGAGGAAGAGTCAGAAGAGACTGAAATAAACTTAGATCCACCACATCAGCTGCCCCTGGTGCTCTATGATGAACTAGACACTCAAAACTACCATTATCATGAACAACTGTGTCATGAAGAAAGTAAGTATGTCCCTTCTAAGGTGGGATTAGAGCAAGAAGCACAAACCCTTATGTACTATCAAGCGAATTACTCTAACCCTAGTCAAACACCAGCAGTAACCTGCGGAAATTTTTTCTGGGTAAAGGCTTTAGAATACTTACACATCATAAACCTGTTCGGAACCTGGGAGCAAGGGAGTTTAATGTTTCTACCATACCTCAAAGATTTACCATCATATGGATCATCCACTGCAAATGAAACTTTGACTATAGCCTCAGCAACTCAAAATCTAGAAAAAATGCCTGATAAACTTCTTATAAGCAAGAATGATAGATGCAGTCCCAGCATACCTGAGCTACTGAAATTGGCTCATATTCTGTCTTTTCATGAAGAACTCAGAAACGCTAAAATCAGAAATCTCATGCAGAATACCAATTTCTCCAGGAAAAACAAGGGAAAATGTTGTGATACTTTTTCTTCCTCAAAGAATAACCTTGACAAGATAAAACATAACAATCTGAAACAAACTATAATAATCAAGGATAAAACAGCTGGTCATAGAGTCTGTTTTGATTTTAGAAATACTACTGCATATCCCTATAACATAAATTCTATTTTTTCTACCCAAGACCATGATATACCAATTAAAAGTGCTTTTAATCATGTGTTTGCGCAAGATGATGTTGCAGGTCATGTTCAAAATATTCCCTTGCAAAGTAGACAGCTTAAAGATTTTTCCAGTTTGCGGGAGGTAGATCTAATTTCAAAATCAAAATTGCAAAACCACCCAATATCAGAAATCTGTTCATGAAGGCCATGTTCCCAGTTTTAAAATTCTGCATTTTTGCATACCTTGATGATGTCATTATCTATTTCAAGAATGACCAAGAGTACATGCATTACTTGAGGAAGATGTACAATAAGGAAAGGAGTGGAAATCAGATATTCAAAGAGGTACAGCAGGAAGATACCGGGTTGTTCATAGATTCTTGCATGAATCCCTATTTCATGTTAGAGAGAGAAAACTTCCCAAATTTCTCTTTTCAGGAGTTGAGTGGGCCAAGGGTGAGAAGATATCCTTACGAGGATAAGATGCTTAAATTCTGTCATTTCCAAGATTTCTGAGTTTGAAATACTTTCATTCATTGTATATACCATTGTTTGAAATATAGAAAAATAGAAAAGTCAAAAACAGTAAAATTTAGAAAAGAGGGCGATTGAAGATAGAACAAAGCCCCATGTTCCAAAAAATAGTCTTTCGGAAAGCGAGCAAGTCTAAATGCTGCTACTAGTACTTAAATGTCTTATTCAGCTATCTAGCCTAATCATAGCTGAGCATGTTTAAATTTATTTTCTGATAAGTTAATGAGTGCAAAAGATAGTCAACATTGTGTAAGATTGACTTATCACAAAGTTTAGATTAGGGAGAGATTTTGGTTCCACATGCCTAAAACAGAACCAAAGAGAGAAGCGAGGGATGAAAAATACATTGTACATCTTAGCCCTGCTTGTCTAGTTTTCCTTTTGTTGCAAAATAATATTTGTGTGCAGCTTGTATTTTATGCCGCAAATGCATGACATATCAGACTGTCTAATCCTGATTTGATCATTTTAAATTTCCTGTTTTAGATTAGAGAAAAAAATCTTGTCAAACTGCTTAATCTTGACAGTCGATCTAGCATAGGTAGAGTAATGAAGGAGTTCATCAGTTTAATCTGAACTCCCGACAGAAATAAGAGTAGAATAGATAGGTTCATTTTGAAAAAAAGAAAAATATACATTGTCAAAAGGTTGCTAGTTCAAATGCGCCAAAGAGAAGAAAAATGTTAGGGAAGATAGTGGGGTAGGTAGAAATATCATTTATTTTAACCATGCTGTCACTTTTCAGAAATAGCATCAAAGAAGGGTGAAATTTTGCACCAATGGGTAAGGCACTGGTCTTCATAAGCCAAAGATCTGAATTCTGGACACCTCCTGACAAGGAGCTGCCCTCCCCAAATGGAGCCACTGTTAGTCATCAGTATTTTTCACTTGTTAGTGATGACTAGATCCATAGCTGAGTTTTCTAGAAGCTGATCTCCATATGTCAATTTGCCATCTAGAAAACCCTCATAAAACTTTTTCGCCCTCTTGCTTTTCAGTCCGCCCATGTCAAGGTTAAAACACATTTAGAAGAACAGCTACTTCTCAATGTCAACATGAGCCTGAGATACATATGTAGGTTAAGGAGTTACTCATCAAGACCTTGCAGCTTCCATTCAGCATGAAATCACAGTAGAAGAAAGACACCACTGTCAAACAGACTAGTAATTTGTCATGGCCAAGAACCTCCTTCATCTACAAGCAGAGGGTTAAGGCGCCTCCTTCATCTACAAGCAGAGGTCAATGGCCAATATTGACTTCAAGGATTGCAAAAATTACTATAAGCACATGTTTGTTTTTAACTAGACAGTAAAATAGTGACTCTAGGTTTCTGAGTGAAAGTGATGATCAAAACAGGGCTAAGATCTGAAATGTTCAAGACAAAAGAAAGAAGAGTTTTTGGTCTTGTGTCCTAAGAAAGAGGATCATTTGAAGTTTCAATCATCATCATGGCACATCAAAAAGGACTCCTTTAATCAAAGCTGTCATAACAAATATCTCTGCAGGGGTGTTAACATGAACAGCTCAAATCAGTCTTGAGTAGGAAAATACTTCAGTAAAAAGACCTCTGTGTGTTCTTTTGTTTCTGTTGAAATGAGAAATAAAGTTCATGGTTTCTGGATGAACATAAAGAAAAGGCAGGCAAGTAGTACACAGTCCCAGACATGTGACATCTTGCTATCATTCAAAGTGCCAGTGCAAGTTCATGGTGTTGCGATCTACACTCCACCCCAAAGACAAATGTAGCCTTTAGATGCAGCATCAAATTTTGGACACCTATAGTTGGAAAAGGTTGATGAAGCGCTTAGAGGCAGAGTTTGTCAAACCAAGTTAAAAGGGGTAAGCCATCTCCTTTCAAATGTCAGAGACAAGTATGCCATTCAAGAGTCAGAAAGTATAAAAGATATTTGAGGCAACAATTCAATTTCTTCTGCAACAAAGGGTCCTACAAGCAAGTTTACAAGTTCATAACATACAAGGAAGCACTTTGACATATTTTCAGTTCTGGAGAATGATCCTACAACTCATTTAGGCATGTTCACTTTTAAAAGTCGATGGCACCATATCAATGCAAATTGAGTAAGGGAAAAGTGATTGAAGAGATCTCTTTTGAAATAGACTAAGAAGAAAGCGCCGGAGTAAATGCAACCACTTTCTGTACCCACAGTCAGAAAATATGTTAAAGGACACTTGATAAACAAATCAGTTTCACAGTAAGTATTATCACCACCAGAACATCCAGAGCATACACTATTATTTTCAGGTTCAAAGAGGTGAATTTGCCCCCTTGCAGGATGGCGAAGGATGTTTCATAAATTGTTAGTGTATTTCTGAGTTTTTCTTGCTGTGTTGGAAAGGTTAGCAGTGATAGAAGGCACTGTTCAAATGTACAAATAAAATGAATAACATTGACCCTAGGAAAGGGTCATAACCATTGCTACTGCTCGAGTAAGATACACTAACTTCTTATATTACTCACAGTTTCCAAATATGAACCCTTATTAACACATTCAAGGTCACCTTGTTTTATTTCGAATGGACAAAAGAAATTCTTTTGAAAAGGAGTGTTTTCCCAAAAAACCCTCACGAAATTCATGTCGACAATGATTGGTTATTTTGCATTCAAAGGAATAAAGACCATTGGACTTCCTTTTAAATCTCTCAACAAGCACGGAATATCATTCCACTCTTGCCATTCACGGGACTGAAGATGAGAAAATTTGGGAATTTTCGCAAGTTTTTCCAGGTTTCACTGCGCGGCACGCTGAGAAGAAAATTTGCACAGGCGGATAACTACCGTGCGGCATGCCTGTACATGCGTGCGGTGCGCCTGTGTAGTGCTGGTCCTGTCAGCCCGACAGTGACCCGACGGCACAAACTTGCGCAGCGCTCTTCCATATGAACATGCCGCGCGTATTTTGATGATCTTAAACACCTCCAAAGGTGCTCCAAATCCACTCAAACAATCAACCAAGCCTTGCCATTCAAATCTCAAGGTTCTCCACATGCATCTTTGACATTTTAAAAATCTGTAGGGTGGAAGAATCACTGTGTTTTTCAAAGACCAAACAAGGGTAAAGGTTGAACGTTCCGGTGTGAGTCAAAGAGATAGGTTTTCTGTTTAAAAACTCACCATATCTCCCCCAACTGAAAGATTTGTTACAAATCTTGACAAGTCACCACTGCTGAGTTTATATATCTTCATATGCCTGTTGAGCTGCATATTAGGTTTAAGGTTTTGGTAAAAGGGGAGATTTTCGGCATTAAACTGCCATAAGTCTTTGTTACCACAACATACAAAAAATTTTAAACCCTGCCATCATATCTACAAACTGTGTTTTTGCTGTGAAGATATCCGTTGTTTAAAGCTGTGGTGTAGAGATGAATACACTGATGAAATGCCTACAGGGAAAAGATTTTTAAGCTGAAAACTGTGTTTTCACCTCCCTAATCAAAGGACAAAAGTGTCTTGCATCCTCAAAATGTCAAGGAACAGGTTACCCCTACCAACCACAGAAAAGATAGTTGTTCACTGTGTGTTCTAATTGACTATTTTTCTGTTCTTCAAAGCTCACTATCAAGTTGATTTTCAGAGGTTATAGAGGCATTCTTCTAAGGAGGACTGGTATTCTATATTGAAAGGGGAGTCTCGGATTTTGAAAGGAATAAGCTCATATAGCCTCTGTTGAAACTTTTGGAGCATTTTTAACTCTGTCACCTTTGTTCCATAACTGTGAAATTGACTATATGACTACACTCAAGATTGATTGTATATGGTGTGAACTGTGTTGATTAATTAACACACCAGACAGGGACAAGATGGTAGAGTTAGGAAGTTTACTTTGGTCAAAGATAAAAATGGGTTTTTGACCTCCAAACTTCACAAGAGCAAGGTGATTTTTACATTATACCCAAAATTTTCACCTAACAGTCTGTCTCCATTTCACTGCATTGTCTTTTGTTAAGAGGTCTGCTGGCTGAGATACATATTAAAGGTGAAAAAGCCACTTTTTAAGGGAGAAGGGGTTTTGTATCGTGAGGAAACTTTTTGAAGTCATTCAAAGACATTTTTTCTCTATCTACATAGTGAATTGACAGGGTTTGGTTCAAAGAAGGCAGTTTAAAGGCAGTAAGACTGTTTGGTGCTTCAACAGCTTATTCAGCCCAAAATGCCGCCCAGGCAAGACAGCAGAAGTGGTTTACATAAAAGATATGAGCCAATCTCTGTAGAGGAGGTCAATGCACATCCATCCATCCTCTTCAATTTTCATGAGGTAGGTTGTTTAGAGTTCTGCCAGAAGGTATAGGAGGTCAAAAGTTTCTCGCCCTTGACACACCTATGCGCCCTGAGGTTCCAAAGCAAGCATTTCTAGGTAGCAGACTTTGATTTCAAGTTTTCCCCGAGGACAGTTTCTAAAGCCACCAAAATTCCATATCATGGCGAGAAATGGTTCAAACAGACCTATCTAGACTTGGATGACTACAAGCCTTTCATCAAGCCCGAGCATAGAGATACTTGCACTGCTATTTTTCCTTTCTCTTATCTTCTTGACATCTATGCTCCTCTAATGAAGGTCATAATGAAGTATTTTACTTGTGAAGGGAGATTTACTCGAGTTTATGCCTACCATGTCCGACTATTGATGCATTTCACTAGAACTAGGCAGCTAAATCTCCCTTACTTTTTATACAAAAGCATTGAGAAGATGGCATCTACAGTCCAGAAGAGGACTCCATATCTACAAATAGCTTCCCTTTTCCATCATTCTCTGATCAAAATTATAATCCTACACCAGCTAGAGAAGAAAGAGGTTCCATGGGATGTTTTTATCAGCCACCCAGATTTCTCTATTGTTCCTCCTGTCCATATATCTCCCACCCAGCCTATTCATCGCCCTGTACCTTTGTCCAGCAGGCCTACTCCTAGAAGGCTCAAGATCACCACAGAACAGTCAGGACAACATGAAGAAGAAGGAAATGAACAGGTAGAAGAGGAAGAGGATAAACATGAAGAAACTGATGAAGACCAATAGCATGATTTTGATGGTCAAGGGTAGCAGCTTGAGCCACAAAGTGAGCATGAAGTTGAAACACACCAGCAGCTTGATGTTGGTAAACAGGGGCAACAGTTTGAACATCAAAAAGAGATAGGTGAAGGGCAGCAAATTGAAGATGAAGGGCAACAGCAGGAGCAAGAAGAAAAGAGTGCTGAATAGCATCATCTGAGTGAAAATGAACAACAGGGACAAGAGGAAGAGCAACAGCTTGATATTGAAGGTCATGAACAACATTTTGGGTAGGAATTTGAGCAACAGCTTGAGCCACAAAATGAACAGGAAATCCAAGCACAGTAGCAGCATAATGTTGATGATCAAGGCAAAAAGAATTTGAGGCAGATCGGCATCACAACATTGACGGGCAGAAGCAACTTAAAGAAGACACACAACAGCCTCAAGGAGAGCAGCAGTTTCAAGAAGTTGACAAGGGTAAAGCAATTGTGTCTCCGTCTCCTAAAGGAACAAAGCCCAGCACAGCAAGAAAGAAAGGGCCTAAGGCTGCCACTCCAAAAGTGACAAGAGTTGTCCCTAGCAAAAGAAAATCGCCAAAGGGGTCTCCCACTAGCATGCCAAGAAGGAAGAGTGCCAGGTTAGCTTTCAAAGGCAAAGGGAAAGGCAAGTTAGGGGAAAGTCAATAACAAGGAGGTACATTGGCTGTCATTCCAATCCAAAGTGATGACAGTGATAATGAAGCCCGCATTCTTGAAAACCTTCTAATACATCGAGAGGGTCAAATTGAAGCATTGGAGAATGACCTTCATCGGGCAAAGACTTTCAATAATTTCTTGGAGATCCAAAATAAAAAAATGAATGTCCATATGGCTGTCCATGAAGCACGAGCAATCAAATACAAGAATGAGGCTGCTAAAGCACAAGTAAGGATAGAGGAGCTCATCGGTGAGTTTGATGAAGATGAAGAAGAAGACCAGCCTAGGCGGAAGAGGCCTAGAACCATAGGGCTTAAAAGAGCCCTGGAAAAGCAAAAGGAAGAAGAACAGGCCCATCTTCAATATTTTCCCCTCACTGCACTACTTGAGCAAGAAACTGAAGAAAATAAGGAGGCATGGCTAGAAAGAGCCAATAAACACTTGGAGATGAAGCTTGAAAAGGCAAACAGAGACCTGGAGCTGCAAAGGAAGATGACACAACACTATCAAAAGTTAAATCAGTTTGCCCGGCGCAAGCTAAAGGCCACCCAAGAGAAACTGAAAGAAGAAAAGGGGAAGCGCCTGGCATGGAAAGAGAAGAAAGGCATATCAACACTTGAAATTTTGGCTTCAGCTTCGGAACATGTTGCCAAGGAGCCTTGAGGGTCATGCACCCCAATTTTGAGCCCATTTTGACAATTTTTGGTTTTTTTGCATTTTTGAGTTTTTGATCAAAAACTCATAAATTCGCCATTTCATTTTGAATATTCATCAAGGGAGTAGAATGGTATCATCAGATGCCATAATTTCATGAGCATGTCCTCAGCGATTTTCAGAGCATTTGGAGATCATATGCCCCCTCAAAACAGCGAAAAAGGCTCGCATTTTGCACACTCTGCCCGGTCTATCAGCAGACTGTAATTTTCTGGCTTTTTACACACAGGTGCAGATTTGGAGGACTTCTGGGTATCGGATTGAAGAAATTTCAGTTGCGCCGGAAAGTAGACACTCAGAGCTTTCCAACGAGCTATCATGAGCCTCATTTAGAGATCAGGAAGGCTGCCAAATGTTTCCAGCAAGTCAGGGGACCTTTTTCTGATATAAATTTGAAGTATTTTTGTAATTTTTGAACCTCAAAAATCTGCTTTTTCCAAATGTGCGTTTAGCTATTTTTGCACTTGGAAAATGATGCAAAGTCAATTAAATTCCCTTTTTTAGCAATGTTTAGATATTTTATGAGATATTTTTGTGCCTTGGGCTTTGCAAAGCCTCAAGGACAAGTTTAGATATTTTGATTAGGCCAATGAGGATGGAAGTTGAACCATGAGGTTTTCCTCACTTTAGCCTATATATTCCAAAGGCTCTCATTGTAAACAAGGCTGAACTTGAGAAGAGAAGCAATATATGGTCATATTAGCTTTGGAGAAAATACTTGTGTTATGCTTTTGGATTGCCTCTTGAATGTTCTTGGATGGATGACGAAGGATTGTTGATGGATTCCATGACATGGTAGAATGGTATAGTGTTTCTTGCTTTGTTGTTGTCTTCTAGTTTTCATTCATGATACATGTTTCTTGCTTGCTATAGATCAATAGAGAACAAATTTGAGATATGCCCATGGAGGCACCTCAAAATTCCTGAATCTTCATAGCTTTTATGTTTTCTTCTTCCTTAGTTGCATTAAAGAATTCTTAACTGCTCTTTAATAACTTGAGGATATTGTTGCTAGTTTCATTAATAGTTCTATGCATGTTGAGTAGGATGTATGGTGTGCCCTGCTTACCTATTACTGTCCATAGTCCCATCCATGAAACTATCTCTTTGACTGATTAGATTATCATTTTGTTTGAACCAAGGAGGCCTAGTCCCGATCTAGCCATTGTCCTAAAACTATGCAAATCTTGTTGTTCAAAGTGCCCAATAATTTGAAGTACTGTGTTTAGGCATTCCAGCATAGTGTTTTGAGTTGTTAGTCCGTCTTATGTGTTTTCCCCAAAGTCTGATAGCCATTTCCCAAAGTCATAGGGTCTTATACTTCTATGCATGGCTTGAATGTTTGTTTCTATGTGTTGATTAGTTTATAGTTACATGTTGCATGATTAAGGGTTTTCCTTACCATTTTTTTGCTATCGATTGAACCAGTGATGCTTGAAACTCTTTGTTTTTCACAAACTTGATGTCCATTTACTCCATTTTTCCCTAAGATCCTTTCTACCTTGAATCAAATCGGCCCTTCAATAGCCTTGTATCGTCATCTAATAGCTTTCTTGACCTTTTGACCCCATAGCCCAGTTAATCTACATCTTGTTATCTATTATATATCTTTGATCAGTTTCATCCCTCACAACTTAAAAAACAAAAAATCAAAAACTTACTTCATAACTAGCCTAAAATCAGAACACAATAAACAAACAAACAGATATCCCTTACATATAATAGAGAGATCCCTCTCTGAGTCCAGGAAGGCTAGGTCCTCAGGCTCCAAAGCTTGGTTTGATGTTACACTGTCATTTGGCTTGCCAACCAGCCAAATCACGGGAACCTAACACTATCATCCCCTAGGAAGACATCACCACCATCATATTTCTTATACTCGCAGAACCACTCCCTATGGGGAGTGAAGTGAAAGGATGCACCTGAGTCGATCAACCATGACTCATGAGCTACATGTGTATTTGAAGAAGAAACCAAATACACATCCCCACCTTCATCCGAGGTGGTTTTTTCCTCTGCAGAAGGAGCATCATCAGATCCCTTTCCTTTCTTAGGAGCTTTAGATCTGCATTCCTTTTTGTAGTGTCCTTCCTTTTCGCATTTCCAACACACCTTTACAAACTTTATAGGAGATTTAGATCTCCCACTCGAAACCTTATTCTTGTTTCTGTTTTGGGACCTTCCTCGTACAGATAAGGCATCTCCATTCTGACCCTCCATATTTCTCCGTATCATTTCCTCCGACAGCAAGGCTGAAATAATGTCATCAAAATTCAAGGTAGTTGTATTGCTACATGTTTGGTCTCAACCTAGTCTCCTAAATTGAGTTCATTTAATTGTCAACCAGGGTTGGTAAACTTCTGAAGTGAAGTGCACTGTATGTGCCTAGGTGTTTGTCTCTTAATGCGTTGTGTTTAGTGTTTTATGATGTTTTTGGTCTTTTGATGGTTTTTATGTTCACAAGGAAAATGTCTAGAAAGCTAGTGGAAAGAAGCTACTGGTTAAAAACAGAGTGAAGCCTAATTGGTTGATGAAAAATGACAAATTAAAATGCAAATACTGAAACAGAATCAAACCTAAACTATGACTAAGCAGAATACCAAGCTTGATAATGACTTCAAGAAAATGAATCAAAACATAAACTTGACTTGTCCAATTCTTTCATCAAAGGTATTTTGGAAGAGCTTGAGAAGTGGTCAGCTAAGTATACAAATTCTCCTAACTAAAAAATTAAACAATCAGCTTATAATGAGACAACATTTTATCCATGATTAAAGATTTGTGAAAACATATTTGGAGGAAAACATTGGTACCATCATAAGATCTCTACTCTAAGACTAGTTCCTAACTCTATTCTGCAACTTAGTTTAACATTACTAAACCTTACTCAAGAGTTATAGATTTATTTTTTAAAGTAGTCTTTTGAGAAAAGGCTTTGTTTATGAAGTGGTAAAGAAGTTGCAAAAGTACTTCAGGCCTTGAAATGATATTGTCTTCTGTTCATATGGTTATGAATCAATTATAGATTTGGAACAAGAAGAGGTTTTGTAAATAATGAAGGTCGTATTGTTAAGTTTAACAACTAATGTAACCTAATATGCAGTGGATGACAACTAATTGTGGAGTGAAAATGCAATGAGTTAAGCTAAAACTAAACTTAAGATGTCACTAGTCTAAAACAGTGCTGAACTAACAAGCCATTATCAAACTTAAAAAAAAAAAACAGAGCATGAATTGAATGCAATTTGACTCCGGAGTACCCTAACTAAGTTATCATGCATTAATCTATGGGATTCTACAGCCTGTTTTGTCCATCATGATTGGTATTTTGGAAGAGCTTCTTAGAACAATCCTGACTGTACAATTTAGTGCAAATGCAAACATAAAGACTGAAAGCAATTTAAAAACTAAGACATCATAGCTATCTCCTACCCATCATTATGGTATTTTGGAAGGGCGTTTTAAGAGTAAGATCATCTATGCTACTTAGTGCAAACAAACAACCGAAACGTTCAGTATCACAGTCATGCCTTAGACATCATAAGGATTTTTTGGAAGAGTTTGCTTAGTATAAGTTCAACTGTGATAGTGAACAAAAGAAATTACAATTAAATCCTACAACACTATAGCCATTTCCCATTCGTTATCATGATCTTTTGGAAGAGTTTCTTCTTTTGGAAGAGTTCTTAGAACAAGTATAACTATAGTGGCTAATGAAATTAACTACGAACTCAAACTTCAAAAATGTAAAAAAACAACTAAGATACTTATCTAAATTATGAAAGTAAAGCCATCCAGGAGGCAGGGGCCCTCTACCACCAGACGAAATCTAACTCCAAATAAACTCAATGCGTTCAAAGCAATGCTGCCTTCTTCATTAAAGGAAAAATAACTTGAAACAGAGTAGTCTCGGTCTTCAGAAATATAGCATGAAATCTAAGCAAAATCTAGCCTATCTCTTGGTTTCCCAAGTGTTTTTATAACAAATTTACATAATAGAACTTGCAACAATACAGGGATCCTTGTCTTTCCTTATAAAAATCACATTAGGACTCTGAAGATGGCAACGTAAAGAGAAAAATGACATCTGGACTAAGACAGTCCTATTAGA
The DNA here is from genome assembly GCA_034641835.2 of Pinus albicaulis. Classification (NCBI taxonomy): domain Eukaryota; kingdom Viridiplantae; phylum Streptophyta; class Pinopsida; order Pinales; family Pinaceae; genus Pinus; species Pinus albicaulis. The sequence continues at coordinate 1,526,973,141 of CM076581.1, read as the reverse complement.
AGTCTGCTTCCTTAAATGAGTTCCCACGTACCAAAACCACGTCCAGAATTCGGTTCTTCCTTCATGGTGAGCAATGAATGATGTGGACATGACGTGGAATATACCCATATGTGGTTTTTCTTGAGAAGACACCTGGAACATGCCTAAACGTGAAGACAACTGCAGAATTGCCGATTAGCTACGGAATGTCTGCATTCTGCAGCTAGTTCCGGTCAAAATGCATTACAATGACAAAAATGACAAAACTTAGCAAGTTAGCCATGTTAATCATTCTAAAAGTAATTTTAACTAATTTCATTGATAAATTGGGTCTGGGATAACAATGGACAAAGGAAAATAAGGTAAAGTAAGATGAAAGAAAGCACAATCTTGGGGCTCAACATACCCCCACTGCTGTCTTCTTGCATGTCCTCATGCAATTTATTCCACAAACTCAGAGACTTCTGCAAGAACATCTAATCCTCTGCTTCTTCTTTGCCCAGAAGCTAAAGGTCTTCTGGGTTTTCTGATGACAAGTTTGAACCTTAAGTTGATAAGTGCCCTGATTAGCTTCTTGTTCCTCTTTTTCAACTTTTCATTAGCCTTTTCCACTTTGTCCATTTGTAGAGATAAGGTTGAGTTCATACTGGTTTTGAGTTTGACTTGTTCCTTTAGAATATCATTCTCATTTTTTATGTGTCTATTAAGTATTTCCAGCTCATACCTATCCCTTCTTAACACATCTATTTCGGACAGTGGAGGACTAGGGGTTCTATCTCTACTCTCTGAATCTTTCCTTTCCAATGTTTCAACATAGTCATAAACTTCTTGCTAAGCAGGGTCAATTTCAGGGGTTTCTTCATTAAAATCCTCTTCAACATCTTCTTCAATAGGTGTTTCCTCATCTTCTATATTTATCACCCCTGTTTGTTTGATCTGAGTTTTCCTTAGTTTCCCCCTAAGTCTATGGCTTCTTCTTGGCTGGGATGATCCCTCTCCTTTTTCTGTGGCAGATTTTCTGATTACCCTCTCTTTCTTAAGTTGTCTCTTAATTTGAGTCAACTTCTCTGAGATTATTTCCTCACTACTTTCCTGTATTGTTTTGTCAATTTCAATTTTAGAAGCTCTCCATTTTCTGCTTCTCCTTGTAGGCTGATTTTCAGGTGAGGGCTCTTTTGGCTCTTCAAAATGATTTCTTATCAAGAAATTATCCCAAGTATCATTTGTTTTGTCTAAATGGTGTTCAATTAAAATCTTAACCAAGCCATGATGGTATAGAGTTGTCTCTAAGAATTGGACCCTTCTTTGAACACAAGAAGCCATCTTTTTCAAACTTTGAAGCAAGAAATAGGGCAAATTTAACTCTTCCTCCAGAAAATGCATTATCAGTCTAATATGGTAAACATAAAATGTGCCATATCTACCTTCACATGTGATAAATTTTTTCAGAATAAGAAATATATTTCTCCATTTATTTTTCAATGCAGAACTTGGAATTCCCTTCTTAAACACAGTGACATCCATACGTGGTGATTTTAGAATTTGCTTCCATGATTCATTATGGAATTCTCTATTTTTGAACCATCTCTCTCCATTTCTAAGAAATCATGTTGCTTCTGTAATGAAAACCTCAGTGATAGTGAATTTAACATCTCCCACTTCAACCTCAACTCCTTTAAATGACCTTGCAAATGTTTTAGTGAATTCTTTGTGGAAGCCATTAAATTTCTCAAGAAATTGTAGCCATCCTACCTATTGCAACATTTCTCTACTTTGAGGGTATCCTTCCAGGTATTTTGTACCCACTGGTTCAGTTCTTACAATGAGGCCCATAATTCTTTCTTCAATCTTCAGATTAATACTCTTTCTGCCCACGGAAACAATACTTCAACCTTCAAACTGATATACTTCTGGTTCACGGTGACAATGGCTTCAATCTTCAAACTGATATACCTCTGGTTGACAGTGACAATAGCTTCAAATTCCACACTGATATACCTCTGTTTCTCGGTGACAATGGCTTCAAATTCCACACTGATATATCTCTGCGTTTACGGTGACAGTGCTTCAGTCTCTGCTCACGGTGATAATGCTTCAATCTCTGCTCACGGTGATAATGCTTCAATCTCTGCTCACGGTGATAGTAGTTTGATATTTCAAATTGATATACCTCTGCTCACGGTGATAGGGATATCTCTGTTTTGCGGAATGAAATGATGAAGGGCTGGCTACGGAATAGAGTGATGGAGGTAGTTACGGAATAAGTTAATGAAGTGAGGTGAAGAAAACAAATTAATGAGTAAAAATACTGCGGAGATTTTTACAACGGAAAAAGAAAATCATCATTAAATGATTTGGCTGGGTGATGTGAGGAAATCAAACACTTCAGCCTTTTTAACCGCTTAAATGATGGTCGGGTATAGAATTTGAAATGAAAAATTTTTATCCAAAGTTTATGGAGGGTATATTGGACATGATCAATAAAAATAATCAAAACAACTTTTTCGAATGATTCATAACTAGACTATACTAAAGTTTTTATGAAATGCCATTATAATCAAAACTTTTTACCTTTGCTTTTCATTTTCTTTTTGTGGTCTTTGTCTTCTTTGTTCTCCTTTGGAAGAGTCTTCATAAACCTTCTTGATTCTTCTTATTCATGGATATACTGGATCATCTTGTTGCAATTCAAATGTCTGTTGATTAGTGCCTTCAAGATTTGTAGCTGTAGAATTACTGTCTGGCTGCGGAAAGTTTGATCAGCTGCAGAATGTTCTATTTAGCTGCAGAATGTACATGTAGAGCATTTTAATCATGGAATGGAGTGGTTTGGAATATAAGTGAAATGTTATATGGCATGAATGAAGATGGATGATGAGACATGATATGTATGAAGTGGATGATGAAATGGAATGGATTCAATTTATGAAATGGAGTGGAAGAATATAAGAAATGGCCTGCAATCCATGACATGTGTTATTCATTTACAACAAGACATCAAACTTTAAATTTTGACATGGAAATGAGGTGGATGAAGTATGGAATGAGATGAATGATATATGGAATGAAGTGAAGTATGGATGAATGAATGAAATGGAGTATGGATGGATAAGTGAATGGAATGAAATGAAATGAGATGGATCATAAGTACAATGGATCTGAACTTATGATTTTGTAATAGCTGCTTGCAAAAACAAAATGGGAAAAGTTAGAGAGTCAGAAAGACTCTGATTTTCACCCTATCTTTTCTGTATAAACATGCCAATCAATGATTGGTTTTCATGTTTATACCTTATTTTTTATTTTTATTTTTATTTTTATTTTTAAATTTTTTTAAATTTTTTATTTCAAAAGAAATGCTTCAGAAAATTCAATCAAGTTGATGAAGAAGAAAGATTCTTCTTCATTAACTTCACATCACTGTTTTCCTCGAATTTCTTGACAAATTCTTCTCTTGAGAGTGTTTTGTGATACAGCTTCAATCTATGACCATTCACAAGAAAAGTGACCTCTTCTTCATCTATTGTCCTGATTTTTACTGCTCCATTGTCAAAAATTTCAACAATTTCATATGGCCCAAGCCAATGTGTTTGAAATTTACCTTGAAAATCCTTGAATTTTGAATCAAACAAGAGAGACCAGTCACCTTCTTTGAATTTCTTCTCTTTGATGTACTTGTCATGCCATCTAGTCCTTTGCTGTTGAACTAGACTTGTTTTCTGAACTGCATCTTGTCTGATCTCATCCAATTCATTAATCTGCTCCAATCTATGCTTTTGTGCCTCCGTTAAATCAAGTCCTAGTTGAACTGCCATTTTGAAAGTTTGAATCTGGAACTCTATGGGAAACAAAACTTGCTTTCCATAAACAAGTTCATAAGGAGTATGGCCTGTTGTGTTTCTCCATGTAGTTCTATAGGCCCACAAGGCTTCAGGAATCCTATCTACGCAATCTCTTCTATGTAAATGAACAGTCTTTGTTAGGATTCCTTCAATGACCTTATTAGTAGATTCCACTTGACCATTTTCTTTTGGATGATAAGGAGTAGATTTTCTATGCATGATTTTGTACCTCTCCATCATTTGTTCCACTAGCCTTGATGTAAATTGAGCTCCTTGATCTGTAACAATTTCCCTTGGGACACCAAAATGAGTAAAAATATCCTCAAAAAGAAAAGTAACTATAGATGATTCATTAGCAACAAGTAATGGCTTGGCTTCTACCCATTTGGTAACATAATCAATGCAAACTAATATATATATCTTCTGTCTTGATGGAGGACTAATAAGTCCTACAAAAACCAAAGCCCATTTTTCAAAAGGTTCAATATGTTCCTGAGGTTGTAATGGCATCTCACCTGAAGGAGAAGGTTTCCCTACCCTTTGGCAAATGTCACACCTTTTGACATACTCCTTAGCATCTTTAAACAAGGATGGCCAATAATATCCTAAATTAAGGATCTTATAGGCTGTCATCTTATCAGCAAAGTGTTCGCCACAAGGTTCATCATGACATGCTTTGAGAATCTCATGCATCTCATCTTCACGAACACACCTCCTAATGATCAAATCTGGACCTGTCTTGTACAACTCATTAGCAACCCATGAATATTTTGCACTGTCATAAATGATTTTTCTTCTATCTCTTGCATTCATTATTGAAGGAAATTTCCCTGAAACTAAATAATTAGCAATATCACCAAACCATGGAGTTTGAGTAGAAATTGCAAAAAGATATTCATCAGGAAATTGATCTTCAACTGGAGTGTCATCTTTGATATTTTGGAGTCTAGATAGGAAATCAGCTACTGTGTTTTGTTTTCCAGGCCTATCTAGAATGGTAATGTTGAATTCTTGTAAGAGCAATAACCATCTTATGACTCTGCCATTAGTAATTGATTTGTTCATTAAATATCTAATTTCAGAATCATTAGTGTGAAAAAAAGTTTCATAGCCTGTTATATAGTGTTTGAATTTGTTTATGGCATGAACAACAGCTAAAAAATCTTTTTCAGTTACAGTATAGTTTAACTCTGCAGGAGTCAAATTTTTACTGGTATAATAGATGGCATAAGGAATCAGGTATTTTTGTCCCAATACTGCTCCTAGACCTGTATCAGAAGCATCTGTTGAGATATGAAAAGGTAACTTCCAGTTAGGTCCCCTTAATATAGGTGCTTCAGAAATTTTGGTTTTCAGGGTCTTAAAGGCTAACTGGCAATCAGAATTCCACTTGAATTCACAGTCTTTGGTAAGCAATTTGAAGAGTGGAGATGCTATCTTGGTGAATTTTTCTATAAACCTCCGATAATATCCTGTAAATCCTAGAAAAATCCTAACATCTTTTTGACAACTTGGAATAGATAAGTTAGAGATGACTTCAACTTTTGACTCATCAACTCTAATCCCATCCCCTGAAATGTGATTCCATAAAACAATACCTTCAGTAAACATCATAAAACATTTTTCTAAGTGAAAGGTTTGCTTCTTGACATCTCTTTAAGACTTTTTCCAAGTTTTCTAAAGCTTCTTCAAAAGTGTTTCCATAAACTGTGAAATCATCCATGTATACCTCTACACAATAATGTATTAGATCTGAAAAAATTCCTAATACTGCCCTTTGGAATGTTGCAGGTGCATTGCATAATCCAAATGGCAATACTCAGTAAGCATAGGTACCCCAAGGACAGGTAAATGTGGTTTTGTCTTGATCTTCAAGTGTTACTTGGATTTGATTGTAACCACTAAACCCATCTAGGAATGAGAAGTACTTTTTGCCAGCTAATGTATCCAACACTTGATCTATGAAAGGTAAGGGAAAATGGTCTTTAAGAGTAGCTTTGTTTAGTTCCCGGTAGTCAATACATACCCTCCATTTACCATTTTTCTTTGGCACAATTACCAAAGGAGAAACTCACTGACTATCTGAAATGGGATAGATGAAGTTGACATTTAACAATTTTTGCAATTCTTCTTTAACAATCTCTCTAAGATTTGGATTCATCCGTCTTTGAGGTTGTCTGATTGGTTTGCAATTTTCCTCTATATAGATGTGATGAGTGCAAGTCTTGGGGCTTATCCCTTTCATGTCAGTGTACTCCCATGCATATGCAGAAGAGTGTCTCTGTAATATTTTGACTAACTTTTCTTGTTGAGATTTCTCTAGGTTCTTATTTATGTTCAAAGTTTTTCCTGGAAAGATCTCACTTGTAGAGCTGCCAAATTTATCCATAGAATGAAGAGACATCTGCCTTGATGACAAAAACTCAATATTGGATCCCTCTTGAAATGATTCATGTTTGTGTTCTGGAGAGGATTCAAAGTTTTCTAGAGTATTCAGAATTTGATTATCTTCACTAATTTATGAAATTGTGAAGAGAGGTTGTAAATCTTCTTCATCCTCTATCCATTGAGTGTCATCTAGATCTGTAATTGTCCTAGCTGGAGGATATAAAGTGAATTTCTTAGTTTAACTACCATCATAGATATACATATCACCGGATCTACAACTAATAAAAGCATCAGCTGTAGCCAACCAAGGTCTTCCTAATATAACAGGATGTCCTCCTAGATTATTCTTAGGAGTTAGGATCATGAAATCCACAAGGTACTCCCAAGAATCTAGGGACACTGGAATGTCTTCTATTACCCCATCAGGTTTGATCACAGATCTGTCTACTAATTGTAATAATGTGGGTGTAAAGATAAGATTAGGAAGTTTCAGTTTATCCATGATTTGTCTACTCATGATATTGATTGCTGCTCCTAAATCAATGAGTGTGTTTTGGATTTCAATTCCATTGATGTGAATTTTAACAACTGGATTTCCGGGGTCAAGATACTTTGGAATAGCAATCTTGCCCATCATAATATCTGCTATTTTTCCTGCCAGTTGAATTTTCTTTGTCTCTCTTATTTTTTTTCTTGTTTTCTTCATGCTCATCTCCTTTATTGTTTTGGCTAAAATTGGAATTTCCTTGATGGCTTGTAATAATGGAATTTTAATGCAAACATTTCTCAGCTCATCTAGGAAATCATAATTAGGCACCATAATTTGTTTTTCTACACCTCTATCAATTTGTAATCTTTCTGGAAATGGAGGTATAGAAGTAGATGTGGATGGTTGCTCTAATACAGGAGTTGAAATTATTGGATCTTTTTGCTTTAATTTTTCAGTGTTTGGGTCTTGAAAAGATGTGTCTGCCTCAAGACTTTTATTCTCCCGTAGAGAGTCTTCCTCAGAGTTATCTTGTTCTTTTATGATCACAGAAGGTTTCCTCTTTTCAAGTATTCTTCCAGACCTAAGTTGAACATCACTAAGGTCTAAAGGAGTAATTAAATAAGTTGGAAACTGTTGGCCTTCTATCATGTATGTGTTCTAAGGATTTTTATTATTAGGGTTTGGTATGGGTTGAGCAGGCAATTGATTTGATTTTTGAGGGAATGGTAATGAAAGTGGTTGATTTTGATGTGGTTGGTTCTGATGATGTTGTTGAGGATTTTGTTGAAGATTTTGAGGAAACTTTTGTTGAGGATTTTGAGGATAAAAATGTGGGTATGGTGGATAGGATGGTGGATACTGATAGTATGGGGAGTATCTTCCATAAGGACTTTGTGATCCTTGTGCCCAAGCTGGAGATTGATTTTGAAATTGAGGCCAAGGTTGCTGCCAAGAATTCCAAGGTGGAGGTTGTATACATTTGATCATGGAATCCTTGTGTTTGAGGTCCTTGCCAAGGCCTTCTAGATATAAAATTGAGAGACTCTGTGGAATCTGTAGGAGTTTCCTCCTGAAAGATAGCTTTGAGACCAGGAAGAGAAGGAAAATTCTTGGTCTCATGTTTTTCAAAACAAATGACACAGGTCTCTACAACTTTTACATCCAAGGGACACTCTCTCAAGGCATGTTTCTTTCTACATTTGGGACAAAATATTGCCAAGGCATCAGATTCAGCTTTTTTCTTGTTTTGTATCTTAAGGGTGTCTATTTGTTCACTAAGACTCCCTAAGATGTTAGATTTGAAATCATCAAGCATGTGTCCTATTTCTGATCTACTTACTGTCCCAGAAGCAGACTTACTTGCCCTTGCAAGAGCAGGATCTCTTGGACCTTTTACAGTTTTAGATTTCCCTCTTGAAAGGTTGATACATAACTCAAATATTTCGGGTAATGTGAGCTGTGATATATCCCCTTTTCCCATCATGTTAAGGATATCCAACCATTCATCCCTAATTTTTTTCAACAAAAGAGCTTTTAAGGTGTCTTGATCTAAGTTTTCCATTTTTGCTCTTTTGATGTTGTAATGAAATCTTTCCAACAAATCTTCCAAGTTTTCATCTTCTTTTTGTAACATCTTAAACACTTCTTCCTTATGATTGACCGGCATAAAATAATCCAGATACCTCTCTAGAAATGCTTGTTTCATGTCTTCCCATGTCCTAATAGAACTGTTTATCAAACTCATAAACCACTTCAATGCTGCTCCTTTCAAGGTTGAAGGGAATAATTTCAGTTTTTGAGCATCTTGTAAGTAGTCATAAGTTCTACACAAAACTTCAAATTCAAATAGGAAGGTTTCAAGATCTTCAGTTTTAAGTCCATAGAAGTTTGGAAGGACAGAGGGTGAAATGTTTTTCATGGTTGTAGTGGTTTCTTCATCAATTATAGGGAACCCAAAAGAGCTTCCTATTTCTCTTCTACCTCTTCCTCCATCTGCACCTCTACCTCCTTCTCCTCTACCTCTACCTCTACCCCCTCCAAATAATGTGTGTTCTCCATTAAAGACTCATCCTCCTCCTTCTTCTGCCATGGTTAGTTCCTCTGTAGTAGTAGGAAAGTTTGTGTCCCTAACAGGAGTCCTTGGATTTCCTTCTAAGAAAGATTTAGTGGATGAAGTGGAAGGTCTTTCTAATGGAATATTTGACCTTAGGTCCTCTAGAAGTCCAGGATCAGTAATGGATGGAATGTGGGTCTGAGTTGAAGGTGTACTAGCTCTGGGTCTAGGTGAAACAAGTGGTATTCTAGGAATCAAATTCCTGCTTCTGCTACTTATAAATCTACCCCTTGAATCTCTCTCTCTACGCATATAATTGTTTTTGGGAGTTAAGAAACAAAGGTTACCTAGTTTTCACTTCCCCGGCAACGGCGCGAAAATGTTTGGTCTCAACCTAGTCTACTAAATTGAGTTCATTTAATTGTCAACCAGGGTTGGTAAACTGCTGAAGTGAAGTGCACTGTATGTGCCTAGGTGTTTGTCTCTTAATGCGTTGTGTTTAGTGTTTTATGATTTTTTTGGTCTTTTGTGATGATTTATGATGTTTTTGGTCTTTTGATGGTTTTTATGCTCATAAGGAAAATGTCTAGAAAGCTAGTGGAAAGAAGCTACTTGTTAAAAATAGAGTGAAGCCTAATTGGTTGATGACAAATGACAAATGAAAATGAAAATACTGAAACAGAATCAAACCTAAACTATGACTAAGCAGAATACCAAGCTTGATAATGACTTCAAGAAAATGAATCAAAACATAAACTTAACTTGTCCAATTCTTTCATCAAAGGTATTTTGGAAGAGCTTGAGAAGTGGTCAGCTAAGTATACAAATTATCCTAACTAAATAATTAAACAATCAGCTTATAATGAGACAACATTTATTCATGATTAAAGATTTGTGAAAACATATTTGGAGGAAAACATTGGTACCATCATAAGATCTCTACTCTAAGACTAGTTCCTAACTCTATTCTGCAACTTAGTTTAACATTACTAAACCTTACTCAAGAGTTATAGATTTCTTTTTTAAAGTAGTATTTTGAGAAAAGAATTTGTTTATGAAGTGTTAAAGAAGTTGCAAAAGTACTTTAGGCCTTGAAATGATATTGTCTTCTGTTCATATGGTTATGAATCAATTATAGATTTGGAACAAGAAGAGGTTTTGTAAATAATGAAGGCCATATTGTTGAGTTTAACAACTAATGTAATCTAATATGCAATGGATGACAACTAATTGTGGAGTGAAAATGCAATGAGTTAAGCTAAAACTGAACTTAAGATGTCACTAGTATAAAACAGTGCTGAACTAACAAGCCATTATCAAAATTAAAACAAAATAACAGAGCATGAATTGAATGCAATTTGACACTGGAGTACCCTAACTAAGTTATCATGCATTAATCTATGGGATTCTACAGCCTGTTTTGTTCATCATGATTGGTATTTTGGAAGAGCTTCTTAGAACAATCATGACTGTACAATTCAGTGCAAATGCAAACATAAAGACTGAAAGCAATTTAAAAGCTAAGAAATCACAGCTATCTCCTACCCATCATTATGGTATTTTGGAAGGGCGTTTTAAGAGTAAGAGCAGCTATGCTACTTAGTGTAAAAAAAAAACTGAAACGTTCAGTATCACAATCATACCTTAGACATCATAAGGATTTTTTGGAAGAGTTTGCTTAGTATAAGTTCAACTGTGATAGTGAACAAAAGAAATTACAATTAAATCCTACAACACTATAGCCATTTCCCATTCGTTATCATGATCTTTTCGAAGAGTTTCTTCTTTTGGAAGAGTTCTTAGAACAAGTATAACTATAGTGGATAATGAAATTAACTACGAACTCAGACTTCAAAAATGTAAAAAAACAACTAAGATACTTATCTAAATTACGAAAGTAAAGCCGTGCAGGAGGCAGGGGCCCTCTACCACCAGACGGAATCTAACTCCAAATCAACTCAACGTGTTCAAAGTAATGCTGTCTTCTTCATTAAAGGAAAAATAACTTGAAACAGAGTAGTCTCGGTCTTCAGAAATATAGCATGAAATCTAAGCAAAATCTAGCCTATCTCTCGGTTTCACAAGTGTTTTTATAACATATTTACATAACAGAACTTGCAACAATACAGGTATCCTTGTCTTTCCTTCTGAAAATCACATTAGGACTCTGAAGATGGCAACGTAAAGAGAAAAAGGACATCTGAACTAAGACAATCCTATTAGAAGTCTGCTTCCTTAAATGAGTTCCCACGTACCAAAACCACGTCCAGAATTCGGTTCTTCCTTCATGGTGAGCAACGAATGATGTGGACATGACGTGGAATATACCCATATGTGGTTTTTCTTAAGAATACACCTGGAACATGCCTGAATGTGAAGACAACTGCAGAATTTCCGGTTAGCTACGGAATGTCTGCATTCTGCAGCTAGTTCCGCTCAAAATGCATTACAATGACAAAAATCACAAAACTTAGCAAGTTATCCATGTTAATCATTATAAAAGTAATTTTAACTAATTTCATTGATCAATTGGGTCTGGGATAACAATGGACAAAGGAAAATGAGGTAAAGTAAGATGAAAGAAAGCACAATATTGGGGCTCAACACTACCTATTGCAATAACCAGACTATCCCGTGAGTCTAGTAGAGAACACAAAAAACTGATGCACTTATATTCATCTGAGATTTTAATATCAACATATGACAACTGACTTACCACAGTATTGAAGGCATTCAGATGCTCTGTCACCGAGTCTCCATCCTTCATCCTCAGGTCATACAGTTTTTTCTATAGGAACAACTTATTCACCAGAGACTTAGATTGGTACAAAGTCCCAAGTTTTTCCCACAAATTCTTCGCCGTAGCTTCCCCAGATACATTCAACAATACTGAATATGAGACACACAACCGTATTGTGCTCTTAGCCTTCCGATCTAGTTTCTTCCAGTCTTCATCTGACATTGCCGTTGGTTTAGTACCTGGATCTACCGTGATCCACTGACATTTATCCACCAGCAGATACTCCATCTTGAAATTCCACAACTCAAAAATCTGACCATTAAATTTCTCGATCTCTATATTTCCGCCGCTCGCCATCTTCTTTTACCGCAAGAATCGATCCCGCAGATCTCCCATTGAACAGGGTCTACCTTAGGCCCGAGAAAAAAACCCTCAGCAGCAAAGGCGTCCCCTTGAAGCCGAAACAACTCTGATACCAAATGTAGGTTTTAATCCTGAACAGAAATTATCTACACACGAATCTTATAACAGAAAATAAACAATAGCGATAGCATAAAACATAAAATAGATAAACACAAAGATTTTCCCCTAGATCCCAAATTGGGACGACCAACTTTATTTTTCATTATATTCCTTTTAGTGTTACAACACACATATATATACATGTCGAAGCATACATAAACCCCAATCCATTAACCCTGGATTAGAACATAACCGTAATTCCCTTGACCGGATCTACAAAATACCAGGGGCCGAAAACCATTGTACCCCAAAACCATGTGCAAAATCATGCACAAAACATGGGTGGGTTTGCCTATGAGTGGGTTCGCACACCAAATTTTTTTTTTCCAGGGTGCTACCCCGGACCCCAACAGTGGGGGCTGCCTCGCCCCTTGTGACCCCCCTGCTGTGCCCGGCGCAATGTACAGCACCTGGGGCTAGTCGTGGAAATAATATAACACATACCAAAAAATTAGGTCCCTGTTTTGTACTTGTGTTTTGTTCTTGGTTCCAAAAATTTCATAACTTTATTTAATTTCAGTAGAGGTTAAGCTATAAAAACCTATGATTGGAAGCTTCTACATCACCTCTCTCGTGGGAGAATGGTTAGAAGGATTCATAATCACAGTAAAAAGAAATTGTGTATATGATTTTTTGGAAATAGATGAATGTTAGTTTTCCTTATTCATATTTCTTTCTATAGCTTATAATCCAGTTCAATGATCAAAGTAGTGTTATGGAATAAAATATATGTTATTCAAATTCAACTCATCTTTTCCATCATAGTTTATATCACTGTGTTAAATATCAATGGATGTATGCATGTGGCTGGTTGCAGGGTTGTAGTGATCTGTATGGAAAGGAAAATATTTCACCACCATTCTGGACTCCTCCATCTTCTCTTTCCATCTCTCAATTCTTTCCCAAAACTCTATTTCATATTCATTGTGCCTAATAAATTTAGGACATTGTGGGCATTCATCCTGGTGCAAGACAAACCAATGAGAGGACCTGGGATTTTCTAGGAGGCTTCCAAAGCCTTCCTTCAATCTCTCTAGCCTCCACCCACCTATTCATGCCTTCAAGACTTCATCTCCACCCTAAAAACACCCTCAGAAACCCTCCTGTAGCATTACATGTCCTCTTGTAGCATTACACGACCTCCTGTAGCAACCTTTGTAACATGCCTGTAGCACCACTTTCCTTCACGTTATTTTCTCCCCACTTCAACCATATCTCCGTTAGGATGAATAATGACCCCAAGCTATGATTTGATAACCAAGAGAAGTTATTATACCAATTCAAACATTTCATTTCCTCACTTAAAAACATAGCAGAGTTAACCTTTTAATTACAAGCAATACACATGTTAGATTTGTGATTTTCAAGCAAGTGTGAAGTAGATAGATGATACCCGCAATTATGATACTAATTTCATGAATTATGCAAGGTACACTTGCTTTCCTTCTACAATTAGTTTAGCTTTATTTCCCCTTCATGAAATGATAGTTAGCATCTACAAATTGAAAAAATGGCATTTTAATTTTCTAGTTAGAGTTAGTTTTCAATTGTACTTTCATCAGCAAGTTTTCACTATAGACAAGTAGGAGGAATGGTATTTGAACAAAATTTTCTAATGTCATAGCTTAGGGTAGCATGATTAGAATCCAATCTACAGTGCATATAGCACTGTCACCTCTAAGTTTGTACGAACCTCAAGTTGATAATTTGAATTGAGGATCCCGTGGGAGTTGCAACACTCTTGGTGAAATACCAGGGCTCACCACACTACTCAATCACTTGTCCTATTGGAATGTCCCAAGTATCAAGATATTGGGTATCAAATTTTTCCCATGAGATTTAGAAATGAAAAAATATTGATACACCCAATAGTTTGAGGGCCCAAGGTTTCTTAGCCCTTAGTTGATATACCTTAGCTCTTCCATGAATAGGAGTATGACCAAAGGCTACCATATGATATTGGAGAAATGAGGGAGATTTTGTATTGAATAGCTTTCCTATATGCCTTATAGTTTAGGGGCCCAATGGGGCTTTTATCCGCCATTTGATATACCCTAGTGCTTTGTGACTAGGGGATTAACCGATTTACAACCATTTTTGGTATTGGAAAAATCCCATGAGTCTTTTTATTGAAAAAAAAGTGATACACAATGTTTTTGGGGTGGTTTAAGCTCTTGGGTGGTAATCCTTAAGAGTCTTGTGAAAGGGACCTATGACTGGGGGTTCCAATATTGGATATCAAAAAAATCCATGAACATTTGCATTGAAAAACACTCAATGTTTCAGGGTGTTGACGGTGGAACCCTGTATTGGAACCTAGCTCTTGGAGTTGTTAATTATCATAGAAATATTATGTTATTTAACTAATGGAATACTATAAAACTTTTTATTTTCAAGATCCCTTTACTTATAGATAGCCTTCAACTTATTCCCCCACATTTTTCTACTCCCCTGATTCTGTATCACCTCAAGAGGTTTTGAGTGGGGACAGGAGGTAGGGGTCATCGATGGTAATTTTTTTTTTTGTATTGTAGGGGATATTTTCATCATACACTACATTCCATCAGTGGTTTACTACCCTAATATTATTTCATAACATGGTTAATATTTGAGCATGTTGGGACCCCTCGAAATGAATTAGAGCCGCCAATATCTAATGGCTTGCAATGCACTGGTCCAAGTTTCACTTTTATTTTCGTTAACCAATCCAAGCTTCTCATTGACTCCAACTATCCTTGACATTAGTGATGCATTGCTACATGTTTCTCCCTAACCTCACCTAACCTTGACATCAATGACAACACATTATTCAACACAATTCGAACCTAAGTAATACTGAAAATAAAATAAATATTAAAACACATAAAATAAGGATTAAACAAGTTAATTGAGTTATATCATCAGTGTGATAAAATAGGATTTAATATTATAATTTTTGGTATAAAAGAGAAGAGGAATGAGGACGCGTTAGAATCAATAAAATACGAAATAAAAATCATGTCACAAATTGAAACCACTTATCTCATAGAAGCAATAAGGTTGGTGATGAGCTCCATCATTGGACATATTTAGAGGGGTTAATGGTCACCTTTTTGCCTTCTTAGATCTATTTTTCTTGAATTTTTATTATTATTTGGTTTTATGATGCTATTATAGCTAGTGATTTAGGTTAACATACTTTGGGTTCCTAATATGAGGTTGAGTGCAGAAAATCATGGATTATTAAGCCTTTTTATAAGGATTTTATCATAAAGACTTGGAGGAGACAACAAGGAGAAATTATAGAAGGATTTCCCACCCTCCTTAACTCTCAAAGGTAGCCAAAGGATCCCAAATATTGTCTCTATCAATTCAAACTCCAAAGGCAGCCAAAGGATCCAAGGGATTCTCTCCAGCAATTTGAATCCTAGAGGAAGCCAAGAAACTCAAAGAGGAGAGCACTCAATCTATGTTTACTGGGATTCAAGTGGACTCTGTCACCATTTTTCAAAGGATTTTTTGGTAGCTTCCCTATAGAATAAATAGAGAAGAAATAGAGCTAGGAAGAGTTAGTCAATTTTAATCGATTCTTGTGGAAAATTTGTTGCAAGTTATTGAGCTTTTTATTATTTCAGTGATCAAGCTTTCAGAGATGTATGAGGTTATTATTTTATGAAATGAGTAGACCGATTTCATTTTACTGATTTAAATTTCAGAGAGCTAGGCTTTTGGGTTAGGGTCCAATCCACGTGCCTCAACCTCTCTGTTGTACTTATTCTTTTCCTTTTGTCATTTCATTAGCTCCGCTTCTAATAATTTCATTTATGCTTCAAGTTGCTGTTTAGTTTTTATTTCAGTAGGCTACTGTTGTTTTTCATTTTCTTGTGAGTAGTAGAGTAGAGGAAAAAATCCAAAAGCTATGGTCAAGCCTCCCCCTCTCATCTCTGCCAATAGAGCTCGAGTAGGGTAAACCTTCCCACAGACCAAAGACATTGATTTCTTCTCACTATTTCCATATATGTGTTACGACTCTAAACCTTGCTTCTAAACGTCCATTCCCTCCTATTTTCCTCTTATTTTCAACTGTTGTACCCACCTTTTTTCCCTAACAACACTTAAACCCTTAAATCACCTTATTAATTTGTTTTTATTGGTTATGGATGCTTTACTCGTTTTAATGAAAAAACGTTTGAAAACCATTGAAACACGACTTCCACCTTTCCTCCTCGAAATCCCCAAATCGTACTTTGCTGACCGCAAATCATAGTGTTTATTTCTTCCTTTACAACTTATTGCAACTCCACCACATCACAATCACACGCTGCAACCATTTTCCCTTTTCGTTAATACTTACCGCTCCTAAACCCCGATTGCGAAATATCGCAATCACATTTCGCATCGCCTTCTCAGATCATATTTTGCATTTTTCACATTGCAATTCGCTCGTTCCATTTTCTTTCTGTTAATAATTTTCACCTTCGAACCCTGATTGCGATATTACCATACTCCTTTGCCACGTCACCCATCATAATCACTCGTCACACATTTTTTCTTTTCCCTTAAGACTTACCGCTCCTTTTTTTTTTTTTTTCTGACTGTGAGATTGTGACATCATATATCGCAGACCATAGTTTTTGCCACCCCGCAGATCACTCTTCGCAACATTTTCCCTTTTTCATTAACACTTATCACTTTATTTTTCCAATTGCCATATTATTATTGCACATCACCACTCTTCCCCATCGCACTTTACACATCGCATTATTTAGCCTATTCCATTTAATGCTTACCGCTCCAACTTCACAATATCATGATTGTGATATCGGTCCCACCTCCACATTGCATCTCCATGTCGCATATTTCAAGTTATTTCGCTCCAAATCCTTTTGCACTATAATAAAGTCTTAATCCAGTTTAAACCCCCACTTTCCACTTCTAAGCCTCATTTCATGTGTTAGGCCCTCCATTAGCCTCTTTAGCACTTTTTCTCTCCTCCAAGCTACAAATCACACTTTTTAAATCAGAATTAAGTCATGGACAACTTCGTTGCATGGGTATAAGCATAGTAGATAGACTAGAGGATAAGTAGAGTGAATTTAGCCATTTGGCCAAGTTAAGTGTGGTTTAGAATTAGTTTCCTTTCTGCTATTTTTTCTACAAATTATATTAGTTTCATTCTTGTCATTTCTTTTTAGCAATTAAGTTAGTTTCCTTTCTTTCATTTCCTTCCAGCAACTTAATTTTCAATTTTTATCATATTTTAAGAAATCTCACCCTTTCGTAAAGCATAAGAGGATGACATGAACCTAATGCACCTGATTTGTATATAGCACTGTCACCTCTAAGTTTGTATGAACCTTGGGTTGATAAAGTAAAGTAGGGCAACCCCTGGGAGTTGTAGCACTCTTGGTGCAGTACCAAGGCTCGCCACTTTTTGGCGTCGTTGTTGGGGAGGTGTCTAGTATATGTTTTGATTTTTTTTTTAGAATTCTTTTATGTTTTCCTTTATTTTCATGTCATTTCAAAAATATTGAAAAAGTACAAAAATATCTGATTTTCATGCCTCGTAGGACTAGGAATACCCAAAGACAAATCTTACCTAAAACCCCCACATCACCTCCTAACCACCCTTCTGTCTTCTTCAGTGGCAGTGAGACTGAACCATCTATAGGAGAGCTTTCTAAATATTTTGAGGATCCTATTGGGGAAGAAGTAGAAGACCTTATTTCAACTGAGGGACCCCCTTCACCTATCTTAACCATGACTAGGATCGAGAGAGCCTTTCCCATAAGAGAGGCTGATGGGGAAACTAAGATGAAAAACATTAGATCCTCAGCTCTTCCACGCTTCCATGGACTTACCTCTGAGGATCCTAACATCTTCATGTTTGAATTTGATGTTGTTTGTAGGACTTATGACTACACTTCTAATGATCATAATTTGAAACTGTTCCCATCCATCCTTAAGGATGCAACTTTATGATGGTTCATGGGTCTACCTGGGGATAACATCATTCCCTGGGCACATATGGAAGAGACCTTCAACAACAAATACAGAGACTATTGTAGGTCCAAGGAAAATAAGGATGAAATATTTAGGATGACTCTAGGACCCGATGAATCCCTAGAGGACTATGAATAGAGGTTTCAACTAAACTATAAGAGAGCCAAATGTACTCTTGATCCTGCATCACTTAAACTTTTACTACTTCAAGGATCAGTGAAGAGATGATAGAAACCTTGAATATGTTAACAGGAGGAGATAGTTACAAACAACCCTATGAAACAATCAAAATTGTCTTCCAAAACTATTCTAGAGCATTTAGGAAGAAGGTCAGAGCTAGCCAAAGTACATCTAATACCCCTTCCTCTTCCACCTTCATAAAATGTGAGATTGGAAACATGCTAGAGGACTTCAAGAGTGACATGCTACACACCTTTCCTTTTCAAATGGACATAATGTAGGTAAAAAGGAAGCAAGAGGAAGTAGAGAGACCCTTGGCCATATTTTGTCCTAGATGTACCAGGAATAACCCAAGAAATGAATATCCACTAAATTTCATAGAGGTTTGCTTAGTCCGTGAGGAGAATCATGCCACAGAAAAGTGTCCCTCCTTACATGGACTTAAAGTTGTATATCAAGGTCAGGAAGCAATTCCAAAGAAACTATGTTTCATCAACTAGAGGGGGCCTCAAGGCCCTCAGTCATATCAACAAGGTATGCAAGGTGCACCTTACTCCTACTATCATAAAATAAAAGCGCACTCATGCAACCTTGGTACACCCCCACTCCTCCATCCTAGTCTACACCTCCTACTTGGCCTTACAACCCTTCATATCATCCTAAGCTAGTAAACCAACCATTTCAACAGTACATTCCACAACAACCTCAGTGGAACAATCAATCCCATGGGTGGAGGCCTCAACAAAATAAACCACCTACTCTAATGTCTCCACCCCAACCTCAACCTCAACTTACTCATGCTGCTCCACCTAGGCTACCTATACCTACACAACCCAATCTGAACCCAAACAATAGGCAGGCACAACAGGCTCCCTATGGAGAAACATCCCATCTAGCTTATGCTATAGAGATACATGAGGCTATTCTCAGGTCGGGAAGGGTACTCCCAGATAACCATCCTACATCTCCACCTGTAGAGTTTGAGGATAAAAAGGAAGAAGGTAACACTCAGATCCAACCACCTCATTTTCTTGAGCACTTGATCCACCCTAGTCAACACACCCTAGAGGAGACTAAACTCCTGGGAGGATTGAAAAAATTGTGTGTAAAGATACCACTTCTCCAGGCTATTATGTATGTCTCTATCTACAATAGGCTCATCAAAGAAAAATGCTTCAAGGAACCTGGGAGAAGGAAGAGAGATACCCCCACCATCAATGTGGTAGGACAATTTTCTGACCTGATGCTAGGGAAGGTGATATTTCCAAAGTACCTGGATTATGGTATTCTAGTTATTGATGTGCATATATGTGTCATAGTCCCTAACACTCTGATTGATCTAAGGGCTGCCATAAATATCATGGCCAAGCAAACTATGATGCAACTCAATCTCCAATGGACTTTGAGGAAAACCACAACAGTTCTCCAACTTGCAGATCGGTCCACAGTAACTTTGAAAGGAATTGTTGAGGATTTTATGGTTACCATTGACTCGTGGGAGCATCTTACAGATTTCCTGGTCCTGCAGCCAAAAGCCAAGTTTAATGTTTATCCTCTCATCCCAGGGAGACCTTGGTTAGCCACTACTGATGCTTATATTATTTTTCGGGCCAGAAACATGACTATAAAAATGGACCTTTGTCTAAACCGCTAGTGTTATATCCTCCAGCCGAGCCTTCCATTGGTCATGATATCCCTATATGATTGGAGGATGAAGAAGATGAGTTATATAGCACTACCCCTATGTGTCCCGTAGATGATATTCTTAGAGGGGGGTAGCTTGATGAAGATGAAATCATCGACCATACCATTCAAAACCATTCCTCCACTAACATTCCTCTTGAAACCTTAGTCAAAGAGTCTGAAATCCAACCTTGGATAAAAGTGCGCTTAATTGAGTCAACCTCTGAAACCACCAAGGCTATTGAGTTTGGCCCATCCAAATCTCTAAAAATCAACTCAAAACTCTTGAATGAAGAAGAGAAGCAACTATGCCAGCTTTTGAAAGAAAATCTTGAAGCATTTTCTTGGGATTACAAGGACATGAAATGGGTGCATCCTTATGTATGCAGACATCACATTTACATATAAGAAGGATGAAAGCCTATGAGACAACCCAAAAGAAGAATGAACTCAGCTCTGAAGGACATAGTCAAAGAAGATTTGCAAAAAATATTGGATGCAGGGTTCATATATCCTATAGCCAACACTGAGTGGGTATCCCCTCTCATCCTAGTCCTAAAGAAGAATGAGAAGTGGAGAATTTGTGTTGACTATTGCGAACTTAACAAAGCCACCAAGAAAGACCATTTCCATTTTCCCTTTATAGACCAAGTCCTAGATGGCCTTGCGGGAAAGAAGTTATTTTCCTTCTTAGATGGGTTCAGTGGGTATAATCAAATTCAAATAAGCCCTCAAGACCAGGATAAGACTACTTTCACCTGCCCTTGGGGTACCTTTTCTTATAGAGTCCTACCCTTTGGGTTGGGAAATGCCTTAGGTACCTTCCAAAGAGCTGTCCTGAGCATCTTTTCTGAGTTAGTCCATGACTTTGTTGAAATATACATTGATGATTTCACACCATATGGGGATGAATTCTAGGAATATCTCTCCAATTTGGGTAAATTAATAAGAAGGTGCATTGAGACGCATCTCTCCTTGAGCCCAGAAAAGTGTGAATTTCTAAAGAAAGTAGGGGTTGTATTAGGACACTCCATATCCCAAGCAAGAATACAGTTAGACCCAAAAAAAATTACTATCATCAAAAGGGTACATGCTCCTCAAAATCAGAAAGATGTCAAGAGTTTCCTAGGCTTATTTGGTTACTACAGAAGGTTCATCAAATATTTAAACAATATGGCTTCACCATTATTTGGGTTATTGGCCAAGGGTTCTAAGTTTATTTTGCCTGGTCCTTTTCAAGAGGCTTTCAAGCTCATTAAGAAATAGTTGACTACTACCCCCATCCTCCGAGGTTGAAATTGGACTTTGCCTTTCCACATCCACACTGATGCATCCCAAAAAGTTGTAGGGGAAATTTTAGGACAATTAGAGGAAAAAATCCCTTATTCCATTTATTTCATCAGCAAGAATTTGTCCAAAGTCGAGCTGAATTATACTGTTACTGAGAAGGAGATGTTGGCAATTTTCCATGTTTTGAACAAGTTCATGCATTATGTAACTGGATATCAGACCTTTTTTCACACTGACCATGCAGCCATCAAGTATTTAATGAAAAAACTGGATGTTAATGCTAGGATAATTAGATGGTTTTTACTTTTGCAACAATTTGATTCGAATATTATTGATAAACCTAGAAAGGAGAATGTTGTTGCAATTTTTTTGTCCATATTAGCTCTCCCTATAGGTAAAAAAGGAATGGTGGATGACCAACTACTGGATGATCATCTCTTTTCTATATCAACATTCTCACCATGGTTTTCTGATATATCCAACTACTTGGTTGCTGGGAGACTCCCTCCTAATCTTTCATTCAGGGAGAAGAGTAGAATCATCAGAAAAATGCCCCTTTCACATGGATTGGGGGAAATTTTTTCAAGCTAGGCCCTAATAAAATCCTAAGGAGATGTGTGAGGGAGGAATAAGTTTTTGATATCCTATCTACATGTCATGACAACCCATGTGGAGGCCACTTTGCTACAAAGGGAACTGCTTACAAAGTTTTGTAGGCAGGACATTATTGGCCTACCCTTCATCAAGATTATAGAAGATACACCAGTAGGTGTGACCAGTGCTAGAGGATGGGAAAACCCACACAAAGGGATGAAATTATTTTACACCCTCAGGTGTCTCCTGAACCATTTGATAAGTGGGGCATGGAATTTGTTGGACCTATCAATCCACCATCCAGACAAAAGAAGTATATCATAGTTTGCATTGATTACCTGATAAAGTGGGCTGAAGAAAAATAATGAAGGTAGAAACTGAGGATAAAGTAGCAAAATTTTTGAGGGAGAATGTGTTTTACAAGTTCGGATACCCCAGAGAAATATTCACTGATCAGGGAGAAAAATTCACCTCTCACCTAATTGAGAATCTTTTGAGGAAGCACAAAATTAAGTGTAGAACTTCTACTGCCTATCACCCTCAGGTGAATGGCTAAGTAGAAGTAAATAAAATAGCTTTAGAGAGCATCCTCACTAAGATTGTGAGAAGCAACAGAAAATATTGGGCAAACAGATTGGTAGAAGCTACTTGGGCCTACAACACTACTTGGAAGACAACAACAAGATTCACTCCCTATGGACTAGTCTATGGTAAGAAGGCTCTACTTTCAGTTGAGTTTGAGTTCAATACTTTAAGAATGGCAGCTGAATTAAATATAGATCTACAAAATTCCCAAAAAGAGAGGTTTCTAGAATGCAAGCACTTCTTTACACGGAGGTAGTTTAGCTGCAAAGGAAGGTCTGGCATGCCGAGAACATCAAAGAAAAGACCTTCCAAGAAGGAGATTGGGTACTGTTGTATGATTCAAGGTTTAAATATTTCAAAGGAAAGCTGATGAAAATATGGTTAGGACCTTACACCGTGGAAAAATCTTTTGATAATGGCGCAATTCAAATAAGAACCATAGATGAGGAAGGAATCCCCTTACTTGTCAATGGTCACAAACTTAAAATTTACAAGAAGCCTTTGTCAAAGGAAAAATTCATAAATTCAATAAGGAGAGGGGTGTATGTGATGGGAAACTGCATAGTTTCCCACTCCTCCTATTAAAAAAAGAAAAAATAGAAAAAGATCCATGGGTGAAAACCTATCTGAGGCACCCAAGACAAGATTTTGGGTTGAAAACCTCGATGGAGGAAGCTCACTTGCTCAAAAAAGAAAAAAGAGAAAAAAAAGAGAATAAAGATCCATGGGTGAAATCCTCTCAGAGGTTTCCAAGGCAAGTCTGTCGGTTGAAAACCTCCATGGAGGCAGCCCACTTACTTTCAAAGAAAAAAAGAAGAAAAAAATTATTACATCTGCATCTCTGTGTTTTCTGTGTTTGTTGTTTTATAGGTTATTAATGGTTTTTGGAAACACAAGGAAGCATTCATCTTATTTTCCCTTCTTATATTTTACCATCCATCCCATCATCCACTCCATTCATTTTCATAACTTCCTCCATCATACACAACATTCCTTCATTCTTGATCACAATGTAGCAAGGAAAGAAAAACATAGACTGCTACAGACATATGGGAATTCCTATAGTGCATACATATGTTCTTGAACAAAAAATAAAACAAGGGAGGAGCTCATGAAGCAGACCCTAGGAAAGACAAGAGCACCACCCACACAACATCTCTAGTAGAAAGAAACATCAAGGAAATATCAATCGCTCACTTAGAGAGCTTCTCATTCAGCAAGATGCTCATTCAGAGAACAGGAAAAAGTGAAGAACACAACATCTAAAAGGCTTGTCTCCTCAATTCCAACTCTTGCAAATGCCTTGACAAAAATAGGTAAACTCAGGTATAGCTTCTCACCCCTCGCTATGAATTCGTAATATCTAGAAATAATTAAATATGTAGACTTAGAGTTTAAAGTGTAGATAGGTGGCCAGTTAGCTTGGCCACCATCGTGAAGTATGATTGGGGAGAAATTGAAAGACACGCCACCTGGGCATGCAAAATAAAATAATTTAAACCAGTGGAGTAGAGGCGAACGAGGGGAGGAAATGTGTATTCCATCATGAATTAACAGGGAGAAGGAAACAATGGTCTCCAATGAAAACTGGAGGTGAACTCGAGTTACATAAGCACTCTAGAATGAGCTGCATAGTATAATAATAAAGAGGATACAGAAACTCCTCCCACAAGAGGACAATTATTATTGAAGAATAACCAAGGGAGGAGGAAAGAATCAAAGAAATAGTTCTGAAGGAGCAGCTGCAAAAGGCACAGGTAGAGAATGTAGCATTGAAGGAGAAATTGCAGCAAAAAGGGCAACAAGTAGTCACCATGGCAGTCTTATGCATAGAATCCCTTCAACACAAATTCATTTCTGACTCATATGTTGTGTACCTCAAGGAGAAATAGCTCCTATTTCAAATCAATATTCTAGCCTCCCATGGATCACTACCGTTCAAGATTGTAGGAAATTAATGAATTTATACAAGAAAGCTAACATGGCTTGTCAGGCAAAGATGGAAGAGCTTTATGTGCATAACCTTGTGTTGACAAATCTGGATATTTGGGACCCCAATCCTACAATGGGGGATATGCATTTGATGGCTCTAATATCTTGGATGATGAATGAGGGAACTAGAGAAAAAGAGATATGGAGAGTCATGGGAAGAAGAAACAGAGAACCTTTATATGTCCGACTAGAGTTTTTCAGCCCAAGAGCAGTCATATTTAACCATCAAGAGATTGAAAGGGACCCTAAACTAGCTGAAAGCTACCTTCAGACTCAAAAAAAGGTGATAGGCCACTTTTATGATGTTTCTAGATAGATAGAAGATGAGTGCATTATGGCCAGATAGAGGAGATGGAATAACCTCCACACAGCCTCAAGAACAAGGAGTACCATACTCCAGAAAGACTAAGGAGTGCATTGGAAAGGGCACCATTATACAAGAGGGCCATGCAGGCCAAAAATATCCAATGGTTGGGACTAAAGCTCAACCCACTTTTGTTGTTGGGGTTGACTGATGAAAAGGACACAGATGCAGAAGATAGAAAATGGGAGAATGTAGAAAAGAATAATGGTTTTTACCCCCTTGGGGAAGCTCCCACACTTCTTCCTTTGGAAATTAGGAGGGCTATCAAAGCCTCGAAGGAAATGTAGGAGAAGGATTAGTTTCTCATAGGATGAGCAACCATTCAGTAGGGGGTGATGATGAGCTCCATCATTAGACATATTTGGAGGGGTCAATGGTTACCTTTTTTCCTTCTTAGATATATTTTTCTTTCATTTTCATTATTATTTGGTTTTATGATGCTAGTATAGGTGGTGATTAAGGCTAACATACTCTAGGTGCCTAATATGAGGTTGAGTGCAAAAAGTCATGGATTATTAAGCCTTTTTATAAGGATTTTATCATAAAGACTTGGAGGAGACAAAAAGGAGAAATTATAGGAGGATTTTCCACTCTCCTTAACTCCCAGAGATAGCCAAAGGATCCCAGATATTCTCTCCAGCAATTCGAACTCCAAAGGAAACCAAAGGATCCCAAGGATTCTCTCCAGCAATTCGAATCCCGGGAGGAAACCAAGTAACTCAAAGACGAGAGCACTCAATATTTCTTTACTGGGAGTCAAGTGGACTCTATCACCATTTTTCAAGGGAGATGTTGGTAGCTTCCCTGTAGAATAAATAGAGCAGAGCTAGAGCTAGGAAGATTTAGTCAATTCTACTTGATTCTAGTGGAAACTTTGTTGCAAGTGTTTGTGCTCAACCTAGTGTTCCTAAATTGAGTTCATTAATTGTCAACCAGGGTTGGTAATTTGCTGAAGTGTGGTGCACTATATGTGCCTAGGTATTTTTTTTTCACTACGTTGTGTCTAGTGTTTTATGATGTTTTGGTTTTTTATGGTTTTATGTTCACAAGGGAAAGAACTAAATGCTGGTGAAAAGAAGCTACTGGTTAAAAATAGAGTGAAGCCTAAATTATGGATGGCAAATGACAAATGCAAATACTGAAACATAACAAAGCCTAAACTATGGCTAGCAAAAAACAAATTCAAAGCTTGATAATGACTTCAAGGAAATAAATCACAACATGAGCTTAAACTTTATCCAATTCATTCATTAAATATGTGTTGGAAGAGCTTGGGAAATGGACAAGTTAAGTGTAAATGAAGTTCTCCTAACTAAACAATCAACAATCAACTTGCAATGTTACAACATCTCATCCATGATTAAATGTTTATTGGAATATATTTGGAAAAGAACATTTGTAGCATAATAAGATTTCTACTCTAAACTAGCTTCTAATTATGTTCTGCAACTCAATTTAACACCACTAGGCCTCACTCAAAAGTTATAGATTTCCTTTTTAGAATGGTCTTTGAGAAAAGGCTTGTTTGTGAAATGGTAAAAAGGTTGCAAAATACTCTAGGTCTTAGACTGATACTAACTTCTGTCCAAATGATTATGTATTAATATGAGGTTGGAACAAAAGAAGTTTTGTAAATAATGAAGACCGTGGTATTTAAATTTAACAACTAATATAATTTAAAAATGCAATGGATGACAACTAAACTGGAGTGCTAATACAGTGAGCTAAGACTAAACTAGAGTGCCACTAGTCTATTTGAAGTACAGTGAACATTGTTAAACTGAAAAGCCATTATCAAACTGGAAATGAAATGACAGAGCTGAACCAAATGCATTCTACCTCCGGAGTGCTATAACTAAATTAACATGCAACTAACCTAAGGAATTCTACATCCCATCTCGTTCAGTATGAATTATATTTTGGAAGAGTTTGTGAGAACAAGTGTGGTTGTATTATTCAATGCAATTGAACATAAACATAATACTGAAAGAAAATACAACTAGAAACTAAGGCACCACAGCTGTTTCTTATTCGTTGTTCATGATATTTTGGAAGAGTTTGTAAGAGTAAGACCGGCTGTGAAACTTAGTGTAAACAAGCAACTAAAACCTACAATACCACAGTTATGCCTTATTCATCATAATGATATTTTGGAAGAGCTTATTAGAGTAAGTCCAACTTTGATAATTAACGAAATAAAATGAAATTAAAACCTACAATAACACAGCTATACCTTATTCATTGTAATAATATTTTGGAAGAGCTTATTAGAGTAAGCCTAGCTGTGATAATTAATGTAAACAAGTATGAACATAAACTTCAGAAACTTGCCTAAACTAGAAATAAAAATGAGACTAAAATACTTATCTACTATATAAACAAGGCTGCTTAGGAGGCAGGGGCTCTCTACCACCAGAGTAGCACGAAATCTACTTCAAGATAAACTTCAACGCTTTCAAGGAAATGCTGCTTCTTTCATTAAAGAGAGATTACTTCAAAACAGAGTGTTTTCGGACTTCAGAAATCTAGCAGTCAACCATAAAATCTAACCAAAATTTAACCTTGTCCCTCGGTTTCCTGAGCCACATTTATAGCAAATTTACATAACATAATCTGAAATAATCCAGGGATAATTGTCTTTCCATATTAAAATCGAACTAGAACTCTAAAGGTGACATCGTAATATGACTAAGGACATCTGGACTGTCCTTGTCCTATTAGGAGTCTATCTCCTAGTTTGAGTTCCCACGTGCATAACCACGTACAAAATTCCGTTCAATCTTCATGGAAAGCAACAAATGCTGAGGGCATGATCCGGAATATGACCATGTTTGGTTTTATCTAAGAGGACACCTAGAACCTGCTTAGACATGAAGACAACTGCAAAATTGGAAACTAGCTACACAATGTCTGCATTCTGTAGCTAGTCCTAGTTCACAAAGCACTACAATGACGAAATCATAAAAACATAGCAAGTTAGTCACAATATTCATTCTTAAAGAAATTTTAACTAATTTCATTGATCATTTGAGCCTGCGATTAATAATGGAAAAAAGAAATGGAGTGGAATGTGGTGGAAGAAAGAACATTCTTGGAGCTCAACATACCCCGACTGCTAGATTCTTGCATGTCCTCATGCAACTATTCCATGAAATCAGAGACCTCTGCAAGAACATCCAACCCTCTTCTTCTGCTTTGCCTAGTAGTTAAAGGCCTTCTGGGCTTCCTGATGACTAACTTGAACCTTAAATTGGTAAGTTCCCTGATTAACTTTTTGTTTCTCTTTTTCAACTTTTAATTGGCCTTTTCCACTTTGTCCATTTGTAGAGACAGGGTTGAGTTCATACTGGTTTTTAGTTTAACTTGCTCCCTTAGGATATCATTCTCAGTCCTGATATGTCTATTAAGTACTTCTAGCTCGTACTTATCTCTTCTTAGCACATCTCTTTTGGACTGTGGAGGACTAGGGGTTCTGTCTCTGCTCTCTGAAGCTTTTCTCTCCAATGTTTCAACATAGTTGTAAATTTCTTGCTGTGCAGGATCAATTTCTGGAACTTCTTCATCAAAATCCTCCTCAGTAGGTGTTTCTTCGTCTTCTATGTTTATGACTCCAGTTTTTTTAACTTTTGTTTTCTTTAGTATCCCCCTCAGTCTGTGGCTCCTCCTCGGTTGAGATGGCCCTTCTCCTTTTTCTTTGGCAAATTTTCTTATGATCCTCTCTTTCTTAAGATGCTTCTTAATCTGAACTAATTTTTCAGAGATCATTTCTTCATTGCTTTCTTGTATTGTTTTACCAGTTTCAGTTTTGGGGATTTCCATCTTCTGCTTCTTTTTGTAGGTTGATTTTCAGGTGAAGGTTCTTTTGGTTCCTTAAAGTGATTTCTCACCAAGAATTCTTTCCAATTATCTCCTATTTTTCTCAAATGATGTTCAATCAAAATCTTGACTTAACCATGGTGGTATAAAGTTGTCTCTAGAAATTGAATTCTCTTTTGAACACTTGAAGCCATTTTTTTTAAACTTTGAAGCAAGAAATATGGCAAATTAAGTTCTTCTTCTAGGAAATGCATTATCAACCTAATATGGTAAACATAGAAAGTACCATATATACCTTCACAAGTGATGAATTTTTGCAAGATAAGCAACATGTTCCTCCATTTGTTCTTTAATGTAGAACTAGGGATACCCTTTTTAAAAAAAGTGACATCCATACCTGGTGACTTGAGTATCTGCTTCCATGATTCATTATGGAATTCTATGTTCTTAAACCACCTTTATCCTTGTCTAGGCAGTCTTGTCGCTTCTACAATAAAAGCCTCTGTGACAATGAATTTAATATCTCCAACTTCAACCTCGGCCCCATTAAAAGATCTTGCAAAATTTTTAGTAACCTATTTGTGGAAGCCATTGAATTTTTCAAGGAATTGCAACCATCCTGCTTGTTGTAAGATTTCTCGGATTTGGGGATAGCCTTCCAAGTATTTAGTGCCAACTAGTTATGTTCTCACGATGAGGCCCATAACTCTTCTTCAATCTTCAATTCACCAGCCTTCTGCTCACGGTGAGAATGGTCGTTAACAAGTTGTTTTTTCTCCCCAAATGTTTCCTCTGTTCACGGTGACAATGGTTAATACAGAGATACCTCTGTTTTACATAATGAAATGGTTAAGAGTTGGCTGCAGGAAAGAGTGATATGGAGTGGTTACGGAATGAATTAATGAGGTGAGGTGAAGAAAACGAATCAATGAGTGAAAATACCGCGGAGATATTTTGTAATGAATTCAAAAATCATCATTAAATGCTTAGTGACGTGACTAATCCAATCACTTAAGCACTTTAACCGTTTATATTTTGAA
This sequence comes from Pinus albicaulis, assembly GCA_034641835.2. NCBI lineage: Eukaryota > Viridiplantae > Streptophyta > Pinopsida > Pinales > Pinaceae > Pinus > Pinus albicaulis. The sequence continues at coordinate 1,526,943,601 of CM076581.1, read as the reverse complement.
ATGATGATCGGATATGGGTTTTGAAATGGTGGAACAGAAGGACTTTTATCCAAAGTTTTTGCGGGAGGTTTGTTAGGCAAGATCAACAAAATTAATTAAAACACTTGTTCAATAATATACAACTAAACTACGCTAAAATTTTTCATCATATGTCATTATAATCACTTCATACCTTTGCCTTTGGTTTGATTTTCTTGTGATCTTCATATGCTTTGCTCTCCCCTGAAAATCATTACTTTTTGAGTCTTCATAACCTTCTTGATTTTGCTTGTTCATAGATATGCAGGATCATTTTGTTGCAAATCAAATGATTACTAACCAGTGCTTTCAGGCTCTCTGGCTGCAGAATGTCTGCCTGGCTGCAGAATGTTTGACTAGCTGCAGAATGTCTAACTGATTGCAGAATGTACTTGTAGAGGACTTGAAATATGGTTTGAAGTTGGAATGATGAAAGGTTTTATGAAATGAATAATGAAATATGGTAGGATGGAGTATGAATGAAATGAATAATGGAGTGGAATGGGTCACAACTTATGAAATGGAGTGAAAAAGTGCCCTGCAATTTCTGCTGTGTATTATTCAATTGCAGAAAGGAGATCAAACTTAAAGATCTGAAATGGAAATGAAGTGGACCATGAAGTGAAATGGATGAAGTGTGGATGAATGAATGGAATAAGATATGATATGAATGAATGGAATGAAATTAATGAAGTATGGAATGGAATGAATGAAGTATGGAATGAAATGAAGTGAAATGAGATGGATCATAAGTGAAATGGATCTGCACTTATGATTTTGTAACAGCTGCTTGCAAAAAAAAACAAAATGGAAAAGTTAGAGTGTCAGAAAGATTCTGATTTTCACTCTATCTTTTCTATATAAACATGCCAATCAGTGATTGGTTTTCATGTCTATACTTTATTTTTATTTTATTTATTTTATTTCTCTTTTTTTTTTTTCAATATGTTTGACTTCAGAAAATTCAATTAAGTTGATGAAGAAGAAATATTCTTCTTCATTAACTTCACATCACTGTTTTCCTGGAACTTCTTGACAAATTCTTCTCTTGAGAGTGGTTTGTGATACAGCTTCAATCTATGACCATTCACAAGAAAAGTAACCTCTTCTTCATCTATTGTCCTGATTTTTATTGCTCCATTGTCAAAAATTCTCACAATTTCATATGGCCCAAGCCAATGTGTTTGAAATTTACCTTGAAAATCCTTGAACTTTGAATCAAAAAAGAGAGCCCAGTCACCCTCTTTGAACTTCTTTTCCTTGATGTACTTTTCATGCCATCTAGCTCTCTGCTGTTGGACTATACTGGTTTTCTGAACTACATCTTGTCTAATCTCATCCAATTCATTAATCTGCTCCAATCTGTGTTTTTGTGCCTCTGATAGATCAAGTCCTAGCTGAACTTCCATTTTGAAGGTTTGAATCTGGAACTCTATGGGAAACAAAACTTGCTTTCCATAAACAAGTTTATAAGGAGTATGGCCTGTTGTGCTTCTTCATGTAGTTCTATAGGCCCACAAGGCTTCAGGAAGCCTATCTACCCAATATTTTCAGGAAGCCTATCTACCCAGTCTTTGTTAGGATCCCTTCAATAACCTTATTAGTAGATTCCACTTGACCATTTTCTTGTGGATGATAGGGAGTAGATTTTCTATGTCTGATTTTATACCTCTCCATCATTTGTTCCACTAGCCTTGATGTGAATTGAGCTCCTTGATCTGTAAAAATTTCCCTTGGGACACCAAAACGAGTAAAAATATCCTCAAAAAGAAAATTAACTACAGATGGTTCATTAGAAAAAGGTAATGGCTTGGCCTCTACCTATTTGGTAACATAATCAGTGAAAACTAATATATATCTCTTTTGTCTTGATGGAGGACTAATAGGTCGTACAAAATCAAAAGCCCATTTTTCAAAAGGTTCAATATGTACCTGAGGCTTCAATGGCATCTCACCTGAAGGAGAAGGTTTCCCTACCCTTTGGAAACTGTCACACCTTTTGACATACTCTTTAGCATCTTTAAACAAGGATGGCCAATAATATCCTAAATGAAGGATCTTATAGGCTGTCCTCTTATCGGAAAAGTGTCCACCAGAAGGTTCATCATGACATGCTTTGAGAATCTCAGGCATCTCATCTTCTCGAACACATCTCCTAATGATAAAATCTGGACCTGTCCTATACAACTCATTAGCAACCCATGAATATTTTGCACTGTCATAAATGATTTTTCTTTTCTCTCTTACATTCATTATTGAAGGAAATTTCTCTGAAACTAAATAATTGGCAATGTCAGCAAACCAAGGTGTCTGAGTAGAAATTGCAAAAAGATATTCATCAGGAAATTGATCTTCAACTGGAGTGTCATATTTGATGTTTTGGAGTCTAGATAGGAAATCATCTACTGTGTTTTGTTTTCTAGGCCTATCTAGAATGGTAATGTTGAATTCTTGTAAAAGCAATAACCATCCTATGACTCTGCCATTAGTAATTGATTTGTTCATTAAATATCTAATTGCAGAATGATCTGTGTCAACAAAAGTTTCATAGGTTGTTATATAGTGTCTAAATTTGTTTATGGCATGAACAACAACTAAAAACTCTTTTTCAGTTTCAGTATAGTTTAACTCTGCAGGAGTCAAATTTTTACTGGTATAGTAGATGGCATAAGGAATCAGGTCTTTTTGTCCCAATACTGCTCCTAGAGCTGTATCTGAGGCATCTGTTGAAATATGAAAAGGTAACTTCCAGTTAGGTCCCCTTAAAATAGGTGCTTCAAAAATTTTTGTTTTCAGGGTCTCAAAGGCTAACTGGCAATCAGAATTCCATTTGAATTCACAGTCTTTGGTAAGCAATTTAAAGAGTGGAGATGCTATCTTGGTGAAGTTTTCTATAAACCTCCGATAATATCTTGTAAATCCTAGAAAAATCCTAACATCTTTTTGACAACTTGGAATAGATAAGTTAGAGATGAATTCAACTTTTGACTCATAAACTCTAATCCCATCCCCTGAAATGTGATGCCCCAAAACAATACCTTCAGTAAACATCATGAAACATTTCTCATGACTAAGTGAAATATTTGCTTCTTGAAATCTCTTTAAAACTTTTTCCAAGTTTGCTAAAGCTTCTTCAAATGTGTTTCCATAAAATTTGAAATCATCCATATATACCTCTACACAATCATGTATTAGATCTGAAAAAATTCCTAATACTGCCCTTTGAAATGTTGCAGGTGCATTGCATAATCCAAATGGAAATAATCGGTAAGCATAAGTACCCCAAGGACATGTAAATGTGGTTTTGTCTTGGTCCTCAAGTGCTACTTGAATTTGATTATAACCACTAAACCCATCTAGAAATGAGAAGTACTTTTTTCCAGCTAATGTATCTAACACTTAATCTATGAAAGGTAAGGGAAAATGGTCCTTAAGAGTAGCTTTGTTTAATTCTCGGTAGTCAATACATACCCTCCATTTACCATTTTTCTTTGGCACAATTACCAAAGGAGAAACCCACTGACTATTTGAAAAGGATAGATAAAGTTGACATTCAACAATTTCTGCAATTCTTCTTTAACAATCTCCCTAAGAATTGGATTCATCCTTCTTTGAGGTTGTCTGATTGGTTTACAATTTCCCTCTATGTATATATGATGAGTACAAGTCTTAGGGCTTATCCATTTCATATCAGTGTACTCCCATGCATATGCAGAAGAATGTCCTTGTAAGATCTTGACTAGCTCTTCTTGTTGAGATTTTTCTAGGTTCTTGTTTATGTTTAAAGTTTTCCCTGGAAATATCTCAATTGTAGAGCTGCCAAATTTATCCATGGAATAGAGAGACATCTGCCTTGATGAAAAAAACTCAATGTTGGATTCTTCTTGAAATTGTTCATGTTTATATTCCAAAGAGGATTCAAAATTTTCCAAGGTATTCAGAATCTGGCTATCTTCACTAATTTCTGAAATTGTGAAGAGAGGTTGTAAGTCTTCTTCATCCTCTATCCATTGAGTATCATCTAATTCTGTAATTGTTTTTGCTGGAGGATACAAGGTAAATTTCTTGGTTGAACTACCATCAGAGATGTACATATCACTAGATCTACAACTAATGAAAGCATCAGCTGTAGCTAACCAAGGTCTTCCTAATATAATAGGATGTCCTCCTAGATTATTCTTAGGAGTTAGGATCATGAAATCCACAGGGTACTCCCAGGAATCTAGGGACACTGGAATATCTTCTATTACCCCATCAGGTTTGATCACAGACCTGTCTGCTAATTGTAATAATGTGGGTGTAAAGAGAAGATTAGGAAGTTTCATTTTATCCATGATTTGTCTACTCATGATATTGATTGCTGCTCCTAAATCAATGAGTGTGTTTTGGATTTCAATTCCATTGATGTGAATTTTAACAACTGGATTTCCCGGGTCTAGATACTTTGGAATAGCAATCTTACCCATCATAATGTCTGCTATTTTTCCTGCCAGTTGAATTTTCTTTGTCTCTCTTATTCTTTTTCTTGTTTTCTTCATGCTCAACTCCTTTATTGTCTTTGCTAAAATTTGGATTTCCTTGATGGCTTGTAATAATGGAATCTTAATGAAAACATTTCTTAGCTCATCTAGGAAATCATAATTAGGCACCATAATTTGTTTTTCTACACCTCTATCAATTTGTAATCTTTCTGGAAAGGGAGGTGTAGGAGTGGATGTTGATGGCTGCTCTAATACATGAGTTGAAATTATTGGTTCTTTTTGTTTTGGTTTTTCAATGTTTGGGTCCTGAAAAGATGTGTCTTCTTCAAGACTTTTATTTTCTCGTAGAGAATCTTCCTCAGAGTTGTCTTGTTCTTGTATGATCACAGAAGGTTTCCTCTTTTCAAGTATTCTTCCAGACCTAAGTTGAACATCACTAAGGTCTAGAGGAGTAATTAAATAAGTTGGAAACTGTTGGCCTTCTATCATGTATGTATTCTAAGGATTTTTATTGTTGGGGTTTGGTATGGGTTGAGCAGGCAACTGATTTGATTTCTGAGGAAATGGTAATGGAAGTGGTTGATTTTGATGTTGTGGATTTTGAGGATTTTGTTGAGGATTTTTTTGTTGAGAAAAATGTGGATATGGTGGATAGGATGGTGGATACTGATAGTACTGAGAGTATCTTCCATAGGGATTTTGTGCCCCTTGTGCCCAAGCTTGAGATTAATTTTGAAAATGGGGCCAAGGTTTCTGCCAAGAATTCCAATTTGGTGGAGGTTGATTATACATTTGATCATGAAATCCTTGTGTTTGAGGTCCTTGCCAAGGCCTTCTAGAGACAAAATTGAGAGATTCTGTGGAACTTGTAGGAGTTTCCTCTTGAAAGACAGCTTTAAGACCAGGAAGTGAAGGACAACTCTTGGTCTCATGTTTTTCTGAACAAATGACACAGGTTTGCATCCAAAGGACACTCTCTCAAGGCATGCTTCTTTCTACATCTGGGACAAAAGATTGTTAAAGCGTCAGATTCAGCTTTTTGCTTGTTTTGTAACTTAAGGGTGTCTATTTGTTCACTAAGAATCCCTAAGATGTCGGATTTAAATTCATCAAGCATATGCCCTATCTCTTTCCTACTTACTGTCCCAGAAGCAGACTTACTTACCCTTGCAAGAGCAGGGTCTCTTGGGCCTTTTACAGTTTTGGATTTCCCTCTTGAAAGGTTGATACATAACTCAGATATTTCAGGTAATGTGAGCTGAGATATATCCCCTTTTCCCATCATGTTAAGGATATCCAACCATTCATCCCTAATTTTTTTCAACAAGAGAGCTTTTAAGGTGTCTTGATATAAGTTTTCCATTTTTTCTCTTTTGATGTTGTAATGAAATCTTTCCAACAAATCTTCCAAGTTTTCATCCTCTTTTTGTATCATCTTGAACACTTCTTCCTTATGATTGATTGGCATAAAATAATCCAAATACCTCTCTAAAAATTCTTGTTTCATGTCTTCCCATGTCCTGATAGAACTGTTGATCAAACTCATAAACCACTTCAATGCTGCTCCTTTCAATGTTGAAGGAAATAATTTAAGTTTTTGAGCATCTTGTAAGTAGTCATAAGTTCTACATAGGACTTCAAATTCAAATAGGAAGGTTTCAGGATCTTCAGTTTTAAGTCCATAGAAGTTGGAAGGATAGAGGGTGAAATTTTTTTCATGGTTGTATTGGTTTCTTCATCTTCTATAGGAAACCCAAAAGAGCTTCCCATCTCTCTTCTACCTCTTCCTCTACCTCCTTCTCCTCTACCTCTACCTCTACCCCCTCAAAATAATGTGTGTTCTCCATTAAAGACTCCTCCTCCCCCTTCTTCTGCCATAGTTGATTCTTCTGTGGAAGTGGAAAAATTTGTGTCTCTAGCAGGGGTCCTTGAATCCTCTTCTAAGGCAGGTTCAGTGGATGAAATGGAAGGTCTTTCTAATGGAATATATGATCTTAAGTCTTATGGGAGTCTAGGATTAGTAAGGGATGGAATGTGGGTCTGAGTTGGAAGTGTACTGGCTCTTGGTCTAGGTGAAACAAGTGGTATTCTAGGGATCAAGCTTATGCTTCTGCTTCTTATGAATCTACCCCTTGAGTCTCTCTCTCTATGCATATAATTGTTTTTGGGAGTTAAGAAACAAGGCTACCTAGTTACACTTCCCCGGAAATGGCGCCAAAATGTTTGTGCTCAACCTAGTGTTCCTAAATTGAGTTCATTAATTGTCAACCAGGGTTGGTAATCTGCTGAAGTGTGGTGCACTATATGTGCCTAGTTATTTGTTTCTCACTACGTTGTGTCTAGTGTTTTATGATGTTTTTGGTTTTTTATGGTTTTATGTTCACAAGGGAAATAACTAAATGCTGGTGAAAAGAAGCTACTGGTTAAAAACATAGTGAAGCCTAAATTATGGATGGCAAATGAAAAATGCAAATACTGAAACAGAACAAAGCCTAAACTATGGCTAGAAAACAAAAAATGCAAAGCTTGATAATGAATTCAAGGAAATAAATCACAACATCAGCTTAAAATTTATCCAATTCATTCATTAAAGATGTGTTGGAAGAGCTTGGGAAATGGACAAGTTAAGTGTAAATGAAGTTCTCCTAACTAAACAATCAACAATCAACTTGCAATGTTACAACATCTCATCCATGATTAAAGGTTTATTGGAATATATTTGGAAAAGAGAATTTGTAGCATAATAAGATTTCTACTCTAAACTAGCTTCTAATTCTGTTCTGCAACTCAATTTAATACCACTAGGCCTCACTCAGAAGTTATAGATTTCCTTTTTAGAATGGTCTTTGAGAAAAGGCTTGTTTGTGAAATGGTAAAAAGGTTGCAAAATACTCTAGGTCTTAGACAGATACTAACTTCTGTCCAAATGATTATGTATTAATATGAGGTTGTGTTGTCCTCTACAACAACCCCCCATTTCATATAATTTTTATTCACAAACACTATAATATGAAATGGGTCCCTTTTATTTTTAAATTGGTATCAATTTTGTATTATTCAAAAAGGTCCGAAAATGAAATAAAAAACATTATAAAAAACCTTTTTGACAAACCAATAATGGCCTTGGGATATAAATAATTAAATCTTTTATCATTGCGATAAAGCAATCGCAAGATCGCATATCGCAATGACAGAGGAGACATAACTTAAGGAACCATTGGTTTGCTCCGATGCGATAACACGCAATCGGCAATCGGCAATACAACCATGCATGCTTTAACAAGAGCCCCAGTCAATGCTCCCGATGCGATGCGATATCGCTATCGGCGATCGAAGATTCTAAGAAATGCCAATATAAGAAAAGTGCCTTTTCGCCCCGATGCGATGCTATAAAGCCAAAACACGAACTTCAAGAAAGTTGTTAAAACGGGGATATTACGATTAATTTGTATTTAAAAGCCTTATCTTTCTAATGAAGATTCACCTGCGCTCAACCGCCAAAACGGCCAAGGCACGCTTAAACAAATCATTTCACCAATAAACGACGTGATGGACATTTAAATGATTGACAGGTTTTTGCGGCCATTTAATGAAATAGTAAATCTAAATATTTTCACGGATTGGATCCACGGCCACATTAATATTATTTCTTCATCATGCATTAATCAAATATATTTCCCCCGTATTTGGTTTTCACTGCCAATTCTCTGTGTTACGCTTATTTTTACTCCTGTGCAGAATTCTTCCAAGCTGATAGATACAAGAAAAATGGGGAAGAAGTCCAAGAAAACTGCAAACGCTTCCGCCTCGCCAGCCATGGGACAAGCCATCACTGATCCAGGAAATAAAAAGAAAGGGTTGATATCTGATACTACATGTTCAGGTCTCGGCAAAACTTCTTGGTAAAGTACCTATAATTTGATAGAAGCTGAAGAACCTGAAGTGACAACAGAAGAAGCCATAGTAGATACGACTCAAAAATCTGAAGGTACTTTAAAAGACTTAGCCAACTCTTTCCTTCATCGGATAGCAACTCGGGAACAAATTCTCCCATATACGGATGTAGTAAGGTGGGCAATTGAGGAACTCCCAATTACAGACAGAACCTTCTGCACCAGAGATGGGAGAATCTTCGGTTCATTCCAAGCTAATGATTTGAGGCAAATGTATCATTTGCCTGAGCCAGAGAAGAAGTACAACAAGGCATTTCTGGAGAAATTCCGAAATGAGAACGAAACTGAATCCGAACCCATTCGGAATTGGAGGCAGAATCCGGCAAAACACAAGCATAAATCTTCCGGTATGTATTCTGTTGATTCTCTATGTTCTCCTTATTGTTATGCTAGGATCATGATGTGTAGATTATGGGGTTTGCACGACTCCTCTAATTTCACTATAGAAATGGTTCCTTTGATAGAGGCAGCGTGTAATAGTGAAATTATGGATTGGGGAACTATACTGTCCGATAAGTTAGCTACCGCAGTTCTTGATTTCAGAAACAAGACCCGCATTACTGAAAGACTTATTCCCCCATTTTACTACAACGCTTATATCCTGGACACTCTGTGTTTTAATTCTGAATTTCCCGTGCTTGGCTGGAGGTGGACTCCACAAGACCCCATGCCAATTCACATATACCATCAGAAATTGTGGAAATCCTCCCATAGGCACCATTTATACCAAATTTGCAATGGCTTCATGTTACCCATTCATTACTCTATTTTTGATAAACCTGCTCCCAAGATTTCCTACCAAGCAGGGATTGATTTAACTGGCTTAGGGAGATGGTTTGCAGAGGAAAAATTTACTTATATAAGAATTTTTGGCAGCCAAGCCAAACCCCATGTTCTTCCTTTGTATATACCTGATAAACTGCTGGCAAGGGAGATAGCCTATCAGATTATTTCCGAGGGCGTTACACAAACTCTAAAGAGAAATAAGAAGCAGGTCTGGCCCTCTTTTCCTCTTAGATGTGGTGTCTACACCTTGAATGATCTCAAACATGCAGAGAAAGAAGCTACAAAGATGAAATCATTAACTCTAGCAACTCTCCCTAATAGGAAATTTGATCCCAACAAAGTTGCATATAATGCCCTTGAACAGGCCAAATTTGATTTGATCTGCCAAGAGAATCTGTTTGATGATCCATTTCTCTGGCGGAGTCAAGCCATGGTGGGTTCGTTGGCCAGAATGAAATATCAAGATGAAGGGTTAGTTGAATTCAACGGACTTAGAGAACAGAGGTTGCAAACTCTGCCCCTAGATCTGTTAGCAACAAACCCAGCAACAGGATCAAGCGAGCCTGAACAGGAGAAAGTGCAAAAGGAAACCCAGACAAAAGAGCAGGAACAGAGCACCATAAAGGTAAATCAAGATACTCAAATTGATCCCGAATTGCTCCAGGAATGGCAGCAATTCGATTCAATTATCAACAATCCTGAGGGTTCAAAGGAAGCCCAAACATCAAGAGTAGCAGACACACAGGAGAACATTTCAAAACAAGTTCCAGGTGAAACCAGCGGCCTACCCAGTCCTAAAGGAGTAGAGATAATCCCAAAATATCCCTCCGATCAAATTATTTTGAAGATAGAAGAAATTCCTCCCTTGGATGTCTTCTTTAGCCCGAAACACAAAGCTGTGGTAAAACGGCAAAGGAAGAGGAGAAGAACTGATCAACCTTCCCTATTTCCAGAAGAAACAGTGACGAGCAATGCTTGCAATATGCCAGCTCAGGACTAGAAACGAACAGCCTCAGTGATGATTCATGCCGCCGACTGCCAGATTGCCGTGAAGAAGATATTCAAGATTGTTTAATACCAATTAAGTAGGATTTTTCAGTTTAATAGATATTTAGATCAATTTAGTATTTATAGAACCTTTCATGTATTTAGAAAGGGTCGTAAGTTTTGTATATGACTTATAAACCTGAAGTTGCACTACTGTACTTCAGGCATATTCTTTTATGAAACTGGACCAATTATTCTAATTTTGACAAGGAGGCTTTTATGCAAATGTGCACTATTGTCTTTGTGTGAAAGTATTTTTGCGTTGAAAGAAGAATTTCAAATAGCGATTGATATTGGGGAGTGACTTGCAGCTCATATGGTACTATTATCTATGTCTGAATCCATTCTTTTTATATGAATTGTTGTTTGATTACTTTTGCTATTATTGAATATTTAAATGTGTTTTAACGGCAATCTTTATACTTTCCACTACTGGATGTTTACAGTTTGCTATTCTTTCAATCATTTACGTATCAGTAATATAAATTAAGATAAGTGTAACAATGTTTTATCAATTACTTCATTCAACTAATTGAATGAAGTAATTATTATTTAAATGAATATCTTTGTTTATTGAATAGTGTCATCTATATGCCTATTGACAAACACAGATCATCAAACGTTGCACTTAAGAATAGAAGCTTCCCGGGATAAAATAGTTATTTGCATTTTTTCTTATAGATTAAGTACTCCATTCGTTATCATTTATTAAAACAATCATTCATCCACCCCTTTCTATTCTTTATCGGGAAACTGGTCCCATTATATCCAGTCGGAGCCACCATCCCAAACGGAAAAGGAGCTGTTTAAGGTCCGGACCGGGTGGTTATCCCCCAGTGTTGTTGCAGCGATTTTCGAGGCATCAACACTTTTGGCGCTAGAAGGAGGGCCTTCAACTGTGAATGGCAAGCAAACCCAAATCTGCAAACCATTCTAAGAGTAATTCTCCCTCCACATCACCTCCTACTTCCCAATTGCATGCTGGTTCTCCAACATCCAAGCAAGAAGAAGAGGTATCCACTATCACTGCTCAAACCCATCATACTCCAGAACAATTAAGTCTTGAATCTCCTGAAGTTCAGTCTCTCATCCAAAAACTTCAGAGTTTCTCGATTTCACCACAGAAATCTGAGCTATCTCAAAGCAATGAGACTTCGCAATTCAATCTACCTCACCCTCTCACTAGACTTCAGAGTGAAAAGCTCGGTATTGAACCTACTGAGTTCCCTTTACCTAAAAGGAAAAAGGCAAAGAAAAACACTGAAGATTCTGACAGTGAGCCACTTTCATCCACATCCTCCATCTCATCCTCCCCAGTGCGAAGTCAACCATCCACTCCCTCATTACATATTGTTGTTCACCAAGAATTTGGAACTTCAACATCTCAACCTGCTCACTCCTCAACATCAATTCCTTCCCAGACATCTGGAATCTCAACAACAATATCATCCACCACTGGTATTACAATGGCGGATCCATGGACCAGATCTAGTGCAGTCAACATGCCCGCACCATTACATGCATTACCAGATGCTCCTAAAAAATGGCTACCCAAGTTTAATCCAGAAAATGGAACCCAAGCTGAGGAACATATCAATAACTTCATGTTAGCAGTTAATTTGAAGGGAGTAACAGAGCAAGATGTCATTGTTAGGCTTTTCCCTTATACGTTGCAAGGATCAGCAGGATCCTGGTATTTTTCCCTGCCTTCTGATTCTATTACCAGTTGGAACATTTTCCAAGAACAGTTTCTCACTAAGTATGGAGATGACAAATCTTTAGCTACACTAATAAATGATCTCTCCAATCTTAGGATAGAGCATAGGGAACCCATTAAAGAATTTAATGCTCGGTTCAATAAACTTTTGAATAAAATCCCAACGACCTCCAAACCAAGTGAACAAATCAGAAGTGAGTGGTATATTACTGCCCTACCTGCCAATATAGCTATTTTTGTAGACAGGGCCGCAAAACCAACATTCGCTGAAAACATGAAAGAAGCACTTGCTGTGGAGAAGCGTATTAATGCTCTAGAAAAGAAAGCAGCTCTTGAGGAAAGAAAAACCAAAAAAGTTTCATTCAAAGATGACTCAAAGAAAAAAACCTCGAAAGATCCATATGACATGGAGGGCCTCCAAAAGGTCCTCAAGACCATGTCAAATGAAATGGTTGAAATCAAGAAACAAGTCACTGAAACTTCAACCAAAAGGCCCTTTAAGAATTACAAGAAAACCGAATCAAAACCACCAAATATCATATCTTATGCAGATTCAGATCAAGAAGAAGAGGAAGAGGAAACAATCTCACTAACTGATAATGAAGAGGAAATTGTTGAATGCCATGGCATGTGGGATTTCATACTGCCCAACTCCGATACAGATAATGATGAAGAAGCTTTTCCTGTCTCTACTAGGAGTAAAAGTACCTCCGAACCTGTTCAGGCAACTTCAAAGAAACGGAGTGCAGGTGCTGCTACAACAAAGGAAAAAATACCTACAAAGAAGTCACCTGCAGTAGTTCCCCAAAACCAACCTTCAATTTCAAATACTCCTTCAACATCTAAAACATTAGTAGTATCCTATTCAATGGATTACAATATTGTTGATGATATGAAGAAAACTAAGGAAAACATTACTATGTTTGAACTTAGCAAATTAAAACATCAGCAGAAATTGCTTCTCAAAGAATTGAATGCTGTTCCCTCTTCACCTCTTCCCAGTGCTAAAGCTGCAAATGATTCAGGTCAACCACCTTCTGGTATGATAGAAGCTACTGATTCAGTCCTGATTGGAGATAGATCAAATTCTCATACTCCACCCTTCCTTTTGACCTTTGAGATCTACAACAGAAACCTACACAATTGTTTGATTGACTCAGGGGCATCATCCAATATAATGCCAGCTTCAGTTTGTTCCAAACTGAACATAGAACCCCAAAAGTCTTCCATACACATTGTACAGTTAGACAGAACCAAGGTCCAGGTTTTAGGAGAAATTAACTCTGTAACTATCAGGTTAGCAGCTGATCCACGGGTAGTTCAACGAATTGATATCCTAATAGCTGATATACCTGAATTTTATGGGTTGATCTTGAGTAGGGATTGGTCTGAAAAGCTCCATGGGTATATTTCTACCGATTGGTCTCATATGTGGTTACCCTATAGGGGAAAGCCAAATCAAATAAAAATCAATCGGGAGAAACACATGACCCACACTGTAACAGATTTTGAACAGGAAAATCAACCAATTGCATTTAATAACAACATCTTGGGAAATTATTCATATGAGTCATTTTTCGGAAATTTCACTGCCCAACCATCTCCTTTCTCAGTAAACAATTTAACATCACAGATCGAAAACTATTCACAAACAGATAGGTCAAAATGTTTTAATGATACTGGAGAAACTGTATATAAGATTGTTAATACTTCTTTATTTTGGTCTTTATATTTTGATGGCTCCAAATCTAACGAAGGTTCAGGAGCAGGTTGTATATTGGTAAGCCCGCAAGGAGAAAAAACAATGCTGTCCTGTAGGTTACAATTTGAATGCACAAACAATACAGCCGAGTATGAAGCCTTAGTCCAAGGTTTGTATAAAGCAATTGGCCTTAAAGTGCAATATTTGAAGTTATTCGGCGATTCTGAAATTATTGTCAAACAGGTGAGAAATACAATTCATTGTCTTTCAAATCATCTCAAACATTATCAGTCGCTGGTACAAGAACTCACCACGCACTTTTCTGCATTCAATATTTCTTCTATCCCTAGGTCTCAAAATTCAGCAGCAGACTTGCTAGCCAATGTTGCTTCCAGACTCATACCCTCCGAAGATTATAGCCGAGATAGATTTTCAATAGAATTACTTTTTAGGCCGTCAATTCCTGACAATGTCACTAATTGGAGAATATTTAATCACGATGAAGACATTTTACAATTTTTTACTTCAGAAAAGTCCTATGATGACCAGATCATTGAGGAAAGCAAACATGACCTTCAAATGAGAGGTAAATCCGAGGAAAATTCAATTCCAAAGCCTGTGGTGAAGCTTGAAGATCTTTATGATATTAAAGACAGATTTAAACCTGTGACCAATCCAAAGCTCCAAAGCTCTACTTTAAGGTTTGAATTGATAAACCTTGGCACTGAACAAAATCCTCAAAACGTTAATCTAGGATTAGGACTTTCTGTAAAAGAAAAGGAAGCATTCATTAAACTCTTAAAGAAACATAAACATGTTTTTGCTTGGAAATATGACGATCTAAAGACATATGATACAACTATTATCCAGCATACTATTCCAATGCTTCCCGATCAAAAACCAGTTCAGCAGAAATTAAGGAAAATACACCCGAACTTAGAGAGTCAAATAAAATCAGAACTCAATAAACTCTTGAAAGCTAAGATTATTTTTCCTGTTCGACACTCAAACTGGGTCTCTAATATGGTGCCTGTCAGAAAGAAAAATGGCGACATTAGGATTTGTATAGATTTCAGAAATCTGAATAAAGCAAGCCTCAAAGATAACTTCCCATTACCTACTATGGAGCAGATACTCCAATCAGTAGCAGGCTCTGAATTAATGTCCTTTTTAGATGGTTTTTCAGGATATAACCAAGTTTTGGTTCATCCTGATGAAAGACTTAAAACTACATTCAGAACAAAATGGGGAACTTATGCTTATCAGAAAATGCCTTTCGGACTTATTAATGCAGGAGCCACATTCCAAAGAGCGATGGATATCGCTTTCAAAGGATTGATTAATAAAACAATAGTTGTCTACTTAGACGATATTACTGTATTTTCCAGAAAGAGATCCAATCATTTGTGTGACTTAAATCAAATTTTTCAACGCTGCAAAAGGTATGGTATCTCACTCAATCCTAAAAAATCCTTCTTCGCTCTTGATCAAGGAAAGCTCCTGGGTTTTATTGTTTCCAAAGATGGTATTTACATTGATCCTGACAGGATTAAAGAAATTTCTGAAATCCCATTTCCTCATAATAAAAAATCCATGCAGTCTTTTTTAGGTCAGATCAACTTTGTCAAAAGATTTGTTCCTGATTTTTCTCAGATCATTTTACCATTACAAAGCATGATTAAGAAAAATTCAGTGTTTAAATGGGGATTTGTGGAAAAGGAAGCATTTGATTTAATCAAACAATCAATAATCAATGCCCCCGCTTTAAACACTCCTAATTTTTCTAATCATTTCACATTGTATACTATCGCATCCGATTCATCTTATGCAGCAGTACTCACTCAGATTAATGATCATGACCTTGAAGCACCGATTTCATTTTTTAGTTCAAATTTCCAGGGTGCAGAACTAAATTACTTCGAAGTTGAAAAACAAGCCTTTGCTGTGTATAAAGCCATTAAACACTATAGGCCCTTCCTTTTAAAAGCTCATACAAAGGTTATAGTTCCTTTTTCTGCAGTAAAACAATTACTGATCCAAAGGGAATTAGGTGAGAAAAGGGCCAATTGGGTTACAGCACTTCAAGAGTATGACTTGGAAATCAAGCCAGCAAAGATTGTGAGGGGTCAAGGTTTTTGCAGGTTGTTAGCAGGAGCATCCAAAATTCCGGAATCAGGTGATACAGAACATATGGAAGAAATAAATCAGATAAGTATTGCCAATTCTGAATCTCAATACGCAGATTTAATCTTTTATTTGAAAAATGGATATGCACCTCCTAATATTTCTTATAAAAACAAACGGGCCATTAGATTAAAAGCAAAAAACTTCATAATCATTGATGATGTACTTTTTAGACAAAACTATGATTCGGTTTTATTAAGATGCCTAGAAAAACCTGAAGCACAAAAGGTTTTGCAGGAGCTACATGATGGACCAGCCGGAGGACATTTTGGAGCTGACACTACAGCTCACAAAATCATTCATGCTGGGTATTATTGGCCCACTTTATTCAGAGATACTCATGAATATGTAAGGAAATGCCAAAGTTGTCAAACCTCCAGTGGAAGACAAAGAAAATCAGCTTTCCCTTTGCAACCAGTCAACATTGAGCAACCTTTTGAACAATGGGGATTGGATATCGTTGGGGAAATTTCTCCACAGTCTTCCAAACAACATAAGTATATCCTTACTGCTACTGATTACTTTACCAAGTGGGTTGAATCACTTCCGTTAAAAACAACAAACTCTGAAGGAATTATAGAATTTATAGATCAATTCATCATTACCAGGTTTGGTGTCCCAAATGCTCTTGTTTTTGATAATGCATCTTATTTCTCTGGTAATGCCATGTTTGAGTTCGCTATTAAAAGAGGTTTTAAACTAAAATATTCTACAAATTATTATCCCCAAGGTAATGGTCTAGCAGAGTCTACCAATAAAAATCTCCTTAAAATCATTAAGCGAACTATTGAACAGAATCATAAAAATTGGCATAAATATTTAATATTCGCACTATGGGCAGATAGAATAACACAGAAGGCCTCCATAGGTACTTCTCCATTCAATCTTGTATATGGGAAAGAAGCAATATTACCAACCAATCTAGCACTTCCTTCCCTAGCCCTAGTGCAGTTTATTGAAGAAAGCCCCTCTTCTTCTATCCAACTTAGACATGATCAAATTTTAAAATTAGAAGAAGAAAGAGAAAAGGCCAAGATTATTCATGCAAAACATCAGCAGATAATCAAAAAATCGTTTGATTCAGCTTCATCTAGTTCTAAACAGTTGCAGGTTGGTGATCTAGTTCTGAAATGGGATAAAGCCCATGAGGATAAAGGTAAACACACCAAGTTCCAAAAGATGTGGCTTGGACCATTTCAGATCAGCGAGAAGATAGGCCATTCGACATTCATGTTACAAGATCTAACAGGAAATAGGGATTCTCTTCCTGTCAATGGCCTCATCTTAAAGAAATTCTTCAATTGAGAAGGTAATCCCTTCTCCTTTAGTTCTAAGTAGGATTTATTTTTTAGGATCATTAGGAAATAAAGTTGTAAGGTATCTTCCATTGACCTTTGCTGTATTTAAAAGTTGCTCAAAAGAAAGGATTGTTGATATTTACTTTTAAATAAATAGAAGGCTTAAACAAGAGGAACAATTTCTAGGAAACTAAGTATAATTGCATTCTAAAGCCACTTTTAATTTTTGCAAACTCTTCTCAAAGTTTAGAAGTATTAAAGAATCATTTTATGTTTTTAATTGGTCAACAAAAAGGTTATCAATATCAAAACAGAAACTAATCCAATTTCAGCATCTTCAACTCTTACCCTGTCATCCATTTACTCTTAAGGAGAAAATTGTCCATCCCATTCACCAAAAGTTTATGATTACTCAGAGTGTAATTCTAAAATTTTGATATAAAAGATAAGAGGTCTTATTACAAGCCTGCTTACCATGATCATAGGAAAATAATTTAACCGACATTACCAATACTGCATACCAAAATAGGGTAATGGCTTAAAATTATAAGACAAGGGGTCTCATCACGAGCCAGCTTGTTCGGTTAGATTACTACTAGTGAATGGCATTGTCAAACAGCTGGCCACCAAACCAGGACAATGGCTTTTTATCTTAAGAATAATAGAAAAAGTAAAAGGAAATGCAAAATATGAAAGCATATTTTGAATTCATTCTGTTAATCATACTCTTAAATGGATGGAATAATGGACAATAACATGGTTAAAAGGTATCCCTGTCGAAACTATGAACGTTTGCTGGCAGCAGAGGCTCTACCTATGACAGATGAGTTAACCAAAAAGCTGCTTTGGAAAGGTTTTCTTTTTTATCATTATAAACCAATAGAGGCCTATTTAAAACTTAGAATGTATCTAATTTTAAACAAAGAGAGGAAATTAGCAAGAAATAGTTTCATTTTATTTGGAATGCATATATACTTAGTTATATTAGAATTTTCCTTTTTGATTGAAACTCTATTTTGAAAAAGTTTAAGTATTTTCATACTTTTCAGAGATAATTGTTTCTTCCAGCGAATTGCCAATTGTTGTCCTCTACAACAACCCCCCATTTCATATAATTTTTATTCACAATACCACAATATGAAATGGGACCCTTTTATTTTTAAATTGGTATCAATTTTGTATTATTTTGGAAAAGGTCCGAACATGAAATAAAGAACATTATAAGAAACCTTTTTTATATACAAACCAATAATGGCCTTGGGATATAAATAATTAAATATTTTATCATTGCGATAAAGCGATCGCAAGATCGCATATCGCAATGACAGACGAGACATAACTTATGGAACCATTGGTTTGCACCGATGCGATAACACGCAATCGGCGATCGGCAATACAACCATGCATGCTTTAACAAAGAGCCCCGGTCAATGCTCCCGATGCGATGCGATATCGCTATCGGCGATCGAAGATTCTAAGAGATGCTAATATAAGAAAAGCGCCTTTTTGCCCCGATGCGATGCTATAAAGCCAAAACACGAATTTCAAGAAAAATTTTATAACGGGGATATTACGATTAATTCGTATTTAAAAGCCTTATCTTTCTAATGAAGATTCACCTGCGCTCAACCGCCAAAACGGCCAAGGCACGCTTAAACAAATCATTTCACCAATAAACGACGTGATGGACATTTAAATGATTGACAGGTTTTTGCGGCCATTTAATGAAATAGTAAGTCTAAATCTTTTCACGGATTGGATTCACGGCGACATTAAGATTATTTCTTCATCATGCATTAATCAATATATTTCGCCCGTATTTGGTTTTCACTGCCAATTCTCTGTGTTACGCTTATTTTTACTCCTGTGCAGAATTCTTCCAAGCTGATAGATGCAAGCAAAATGGGGGAGAAGTCCAAGAAAACTGCAAACGCTTCCGCTTCGCCAGCCATAATACAAGCCATCGCTGATCCAGGAAATAAAAAGAAAGGATTGATATCTGATACTACATGTTCAGGTCTCGGCAAAACTTCTTGGCAAAGTACCTATAATTTGATAGAAGCTGAAGAACCTGAAGTGACAACAGTAGAAGCCACAGTAGATACGACTCAAAAATCTGAAGGTACTTTAAAGGACTTAGCCAACTCTTTCCTTCATCGGATAGCAGCTCGGGAACAAATTCTCCCATATACGGATGTAGTAAGGTGGGCAATTGAGGAACTCCCAATTACAGACAGAACCTTCTGCACCAGATATGGGAGAATTTTCGGTTCATTCCAAGCTAATGATTTGAGGCAAATGTATCATTTGCCTGAGCCAGAGAAGAAGTACAACAAGGCATTTCTGGAGAAATTCCGAAATGAAAACGAAACTGAATCCGAACCCATTCGGAATTGGAGGCAGAATCCGGAAAAACACAAGCATAAATCTTCCGGTATGTATTCTGTTGATTCTCTATGTTCTCCTTATTGTTATGTTGGGATCATGATGTGTAGATTATGGGGTTTGCACGACTCCTCTAATTTCACTATAGAAATGGTTCCTTTGATAGAGGCAGCGTGTAATAGTGAAATTATGGATTGGGCAACTATATTGTCCGATAAGTTAGTCACCGCAGTTATTGATTTCAGAGGCCAGGCCCGCATTACTGAAAGGCTTATTCCCCCATTCTACTACAACGCTTATATCCTGGACACCCTGTGTTTTAATTCTGAATTTCCCGTGCTTGGCTGGAGGTGGACTCCACAAGACCCCATGCCAATTCACATATACCATCAGAAATTGTGGAAATCCTCCCATAGGCACCATTTATACCAAATTTGCAATGGCTTCATGTTACCCATTCATTACTCTATTTTTGATAAACCTGCTCCCAAGATTTCCTACCAAGCAGGGATTGATTTAACTGGCTTAGGGAGATGGTTTGCAGAGGAAAAGTTTACTTATATAAGAATTTTTGGCAGCCAAGCCAAACCTCATGTTCTTCCTTTGTACATACCTGATAAACTGCTAGCAAGGGAGATAGCCTATCAGATTATTTCTGAGGGCGTTACACAAACTCTAAAGAAAAATAAGAAGCAGGTCTGGCCCTCTTTTCCTCTTAGATGTCGTGTCTACACCTTGAATGATCTCAAACATGAAGAGAAAGAAGCTATAAAGATGAAATCATTAACTCTAGCAACTCTCCCTAATAGGCAATTTCATCCCGACAAAGTTTCCTATAATGCCCTTGAACAGGCCAAATTGGCAAAGTTTGATCATAAAGAAGATATGTTTGATGATCTGTTCTCCACAGCCGAGTCAATGTCCCAAGTTAGATCGTGGGCCAGAACGAAATATCAAGATGAAGGGTTAGTTGAATTCAACAGACTTAGAGAACAGAGGTTGCAAACTCTGCCCCTAGATCTATTAGCAACAAGCCCAGCAGCAGGATCAAGCGAGCCTGAACAGCGACAAACTAAGGAACCTTCGGTTATAACAAAAGAACAGGAGAAAGTGCAAGAGGAAACCCAGACAAAAGATCAGGAACAGAGCACCATAAAGGTAAATCAAGATACTCAAATTGATCCCGAATTGCTCCAGGAATGGCAGCAATTCGATTCAATTATCAACAATCCTGAGGGTTCAAAGGAAGCCCAAACATCAAGAGTAGCAGACACACAGGAGAACATTTCAAAACAAGTTCCAGGTGAAACCAGCGGCCTACCCAGTCCTAAAGGAGTAGAGATAATCCCAAAATATCCCTCCGATCAAATTATTTTGCAGATAGAAGAAATTCCTCCCTTGGATGTCTTCTTTAGCCCGAAACACAAAGCTGTGGTAAAACGACAAAGGAAGAGGAGAAGAACGTCGGCCTATTTCACGAAACAGTGACGGGCAATGCTTGCAATATGCCAGCTCAGGACTAGAAACGAACAGCCTTAGTGATGATTCATGCCGCCGACTGCCAGATTGCCGTGAAGAAGATATTCAAGATTGTTTAATACCAATTAAGTAGGATTTTTCAGTTTAATAGATATTTAGATCAATTTAGTATTTATAGAACCTTTCATGTATTTAGAAAGGGTCGTAAGTTTTGTATATGACTTATAAACCTGAAGTTGCACTACTGTACTTCAGGCATATTCTTTTATGAAACTGGACCAATTATTCTAATTTTGACAAGGAGGCTTTTATGCAAATGTGCACTACTGTCTTTGTGTGAAAGTATTTCTGCGTTGAAAGAAGAATTTCAAATTGCGATTTACATTGAGAAATACTTGCAGCTCATATGGTACTACTATCTATGTCTGAATTCATTCTTTTATGAAAATTGTCGTTTGATTACTTTTGCTATTATTGAATATTTAAATGTGTTTTAACAGCAATCTTTATACTTTCCACTATTGGATGTTTATAGTTTGCTATTCTTTCAATCATTTACGTATCAGTAATATAAAGATAAGTGTAACAATGTTTTATCAATTACTTCATTCAACTAGTTGAATGAAGTAATTATTATTTAAATGAATATCTTTGTTTATTGAATAGTGTCATCTATATGCCTATTGACAAACACAGATCATCAAAAGTTGCACTTAAGAATAGAAGCTTCCCGGGATAAAATAGTTATTTTCATTTTTGCTTATAGATTAAATACTCCATTCATTATCATTTATTAAAACAATCATTCATCCATCCATTTCTATTCTTTATCGGGAAACTGGTCCCATTATATCCAGTCGGAGCCACCATCCCAAACGGAAAAGGAGTTGTTTAAGGTCCGGACCGGGTGGTTATCCCCCAGTGTTGTTGCAGCGATTTTCGAGGCATCAACAGGTTGGAACAAAAGAAGTTTTGTAAATAATGAGGACCGTGGTATTTAAATTTAACAACTAATATAATTTAAAAATGCAATGGATGACAACTAAACTGGAGTGCTAATACAGTGAGCTACGACTAAACTAGAGTGCCACTAGTCTATTTGAAGTACAGTGAACAGTGTTAAACTGAAAAGCCATTATCAAACTGGAAATGAAATGACAGAGATAAACCAAATGCATTCTACCTCCGAAGTGCTATAACTAAATTAACATGAAACTAACCTAAGGAATTCTACAGCCCATCTCGTTCAGTATGAATGATATTTTGGAAGAGTTTGTGAGAACAAGTATGGTTGTATTATTTAATGCAATTGAACATAAACATAAGACTGAAAGAAAATACAACTAGAAACTAAGACACCATAGTTGTTTCTTATTCGTTGTTCATGATATTTTGGAAGAGTTTGTAAGAGTAAGACCGGATGTGACACTTAGTGTATACAAGCAACTAAAACCTACAATACCACAGTTATGCCTTATTCATCATAATGATATTTTGGAAGAGCTTATTAGAGTAAGTCCAACTGTGATAATTAATGAAGGAAAATGCAATTAAAACCTACAATACCACAGCTATGCCTTATTCATCGTAATGATATTTTGGAAGATCTTATTAGAGTAAGTCTAGCTATGATAATTAATGTAAACAAGTATGAACATAAACTTTAGAAAATTTCCTAAACTAGAAATAAAAACGAGACTAAAATACTTATCTACTGTATAAACAAGGATGCTCAGGAGGAAGGGGCTCTCTACCACCAGAGTAGCACAAAATCTACTTCAAGATTGACTTCAACGCTTTCAAGGAAATGCTGATTCTTTCATTAAAGAGAGATTACTTCAAAACAGAGTGTTTTCGGACTTCAGACATCTAGCAATTAACCATAAAATCTAACCAAAATATAACCTTGTCCCTCGGTTTCCCGAGCTACATTTATAGAAAATTTACATAACATAATCCGAGATAATCCAGGGATAATTGTCTTTCCATATTAAAATTGAACTAGAACTCTAAAGGTGGCATCGTAATATGACTAAGGACATCTGGACTGTCCTTGTCCTATTAGGAGTCTATCTCCTAGTTTGAGTTCCGACGTGCATAACCACATACATAATTCCGTTCAATCTTCATGGAGAGCAACAAATGCTGAGGGCATGATCTGGAATACGACCATGTGTGGTTTTATCTGAGAGGACACCTGGAACCTGCTTAGACATGAAGACAGCTATAGAATTGGCAACTAGCTACACAATGTCTGCATTCTGTAGCTAGTCCTAGTTCAAAAAGCACTACAATGACGAAATCATAAAAACATAGCAAGTTAGTCATAATATTCATTCTTAAATAAATTTTAACTAATTTCATTGATCATTTGAGCCTGGGATTAATAATGGACAAAAGAAATGGAGTGGAATGTGGTGGAAGAAAGAACATTCTTGGAGCTCAATTGCAAGTTATTGAGCTTTCTTTTTATTTCAGTGATCAAAATTTTAGAGATGTATGAGGTTATTATTTTATTAAATAAGAAGGCTGATTCCATTTTATTGATTCAAGTTTCAGAGAGTTAGGCTTGTGGCTTAGGGCCCAATCCATGTACCTCAACCTCTCTACTGTAATTGTTCTTTGCTTTCTTCCATTTCATTAACTCCGCTTCTGATAATTTTGTTTATGCTTCAACTTGCTTTTATTTTTTATTTTAGTAGGCTACTGTATTTTTTCATTTGTTTGTGAGTATTAGAAGAAAGGAAAATCTGCAAAAGCTGTGGTCAAGCCTGCCCCTCTCATCTCTGTCAATAGAGTTCGAGCAGGGTAAACCTTCCCATAGACCAAAGAAATTGATTTTTGCTCACTATTTCCATCTCTACATTATGCCTCTAAACCTTTCTTCTATGCCTCCATTCCCTCTTGTTTTATTCTTATTTTCAAATGTTGCACCCACCTTTTTTCCCTAACAGCACTTAACCCTTCAGCCGCCTTATTCCTTTGTTTCTATTGGTTATGGTTGCTTTACTCGTTTTAACGCAAAAACTTTCGAAAACCATTAAAACACGACTTCCATATTTCCTCCTCGAAATACCTGCTATCATACTTCACTGTCCTCAAATATCAATGTTTAGTTCTTCCTTTATAATTTACAGAAACTCCGTCGCATCTCAATTTCACACCGCAACCTTTTTCGCTTTTCTTTAACACTTACCGCTCTTAAACCTTGATTGCGAAATATCACAATCACATTTTGCATCAGCTTCCCGAATCATATTTCTCATTTCACACATCACAATTCTCTCGTTCCATTTTATTTCCATTAATACTTCCTACCTCCGAACCGTGATTGCGATATTACTGTACTCCTTTGGCACATCACCCATCGCAATCACTCGTCGCAATTTTTTTTCTTTTCCCTTAAGACTTACTGCTCCTTTTTTTTTCTTCTCGATTGCGATATTGCGATATGAAATATCGCAGATCATAGTTTTTACCACCCCACAGATCGCTCTCCGTGAAATTTTCCCTATTTCATTAACACTTACCGCTTTCTTTTTCCGATTGCGATATTGTTATTGCACTTTGTTGCTCTTCCCCGCCACATTTCGCACATCACATTACTTAGCCTGTTCCCTTTAACACTTACCATTTCAACTTCGTGATATTGCGATTGAAATATTGGGCCCACCTCCACATCATATCTCCGCCATCGCATATTTCAAGTTATTCCGCTCCAAATCCTTTTGCACTATAATAAAGTCTTAATCCGGTTTAAACCCCCGCTTTCCACTTCTAAGCCTTATTTCATGTGTTAAGCCCTCCATTAGACTCTTTAGCCCTTTTTCTCTCCTCCAAGATGAAAATCATACTTTTTAAATCATAATTAAGTCATTGATAGCTTAGTTGCATGGGTAGAAGCATGATAGATAGACTAGAGGATAAGTAGAGTGCATTTAGCTGTTTGGCCAAGTTAAGTGTGGTTTAGAATTAGTTTCCTTTCTACCATTTATTTTCTGAAAATTAAATTAGTTTCATTCTTTTCATCTTTTGAGCAATTAAGTTAGTTTCCTTTCTGTCATTTCCTTCCAGCAACTTACTTTTCAATTTTGATCATAGTTTAAGAAATAACACTCTTTCATAAAGTAGAAGAGGATGACATGAACAAAATGCACCTGCTGTGTATATAGCACTGTCACCTCCAAGTTTGTACGAACCCCGAGTTGATAAATTAAAGTAGGGTAGCCCCTTGGAGTTGCAACACTCTTGGTGCAATACCACGGCTCACCAGTTGGGAAATATAATCAAGCATAAAGATAGATTTATCTCTTTTAGGGTGAGAAATAGTGACCATAAATATGGCATTCTCAGCAAATCTCCAAGCCTAAAAGGGATATGAATTTTTATAAATGAGGAACTCATTCTAGAAAACCTAGTTGGAGTAAGGAAGAAAGTTCAAAAGGTAAAAGAGACCAGAAAGGAAGGAAAATGTACAATAATTAGAAACATGAAAGCTATTATTAATAATAGAGACTAATGTAAGAGTAATAAATAGGATTTTGAAACACTTTAGATCCTCATTTAGAACTATTTTGGATTTCCATGGTGTAGAGGTCCCATATTAAGTTAGATCCCGAGTGAAATTGATATTATTTTTTTAGTTAAACTTGGGAGCATGATGAGTATAAGGTACCTCATATAGATGCATTCATTCTATGGTCAACATGGAACAATAAGTCCTCTTGGAGAGGGTTAAGAGGAATAACCTGTCATATCAAAAGGATGTTTGTCTTCACACCTAGATTCATAAGATTGACCCCCTTAATTGATACATTTGGATTGAAATATCTAACAATAATGCTACAAGGATTTACATCACAATTTTATATTTAACACCTATCAAATATAATTTTTATAAGAAAAACAATATAGATAAGAATTTCCCTTATAATACGTTGGAGTATGATATTCATAAGGCACAACGGTAATATCCTTCTCTTAGGAGACTTTAATGATAGAACTAGTACTAACCAATCTATTCTTATAAGTAATTATTAAAACCCTAATCCCCTTTGGCTAAATGAATACCTTGTTTTGGATACTATATTTAAAAGAAAATATGAAGACATGACCAAGAATTTATTTGGTATTGAGCTATTCAAAATTTGTGGTTCTCAAAACCTTATAATTTGAAATGGTTTAAACAAGTGGCCAAAATCCAACCAAACGACTTGTGTTCATGGGCTTGGAAGTACTATCATGCATTATGTGATTTTTGATATCCTTGTTTCCAACCATTTTTTAAATTTTGATATTTTAAATTACTGAGAGCCTAACTATAATCATATACCTTTAACCTTAATTCTAAAATTTTACACACACAACAACCACATGCAAGAGAACTATGAGAATCAAAGAACATTATTTTTTATGAAAGTAAAATGGATCTATTATAGGATTTAAATATGGATTTATGTAGGATTTAACCATGTACATAAATTAACTCAAAAAGAATTCTTAAAAAAAAAATTAAACAATGGAGAGAACATAAAACATAAAAATATATATATACAACCATTTCCCCTCGAACCCAAAACTGATACTACCAGATTGATTTTTCATTATATTTCTTTCAATGTTACAATACATATATATACATGCCAAATAATTCATAAAACCCAATCCAATAACCATAGATTAGAACATAACTGTATTTCCCTTGACTAGATCTATAAGATACCATGGGAAAAAAACCATCATGGCCAAAACAAAGTGCAAAAACCATGCACAAAACCATGGGTAGGTCTGCCCACCATCTGTGGGTCTCCCAACTATTATTGGGGCCGCATTTTTTTTGCTCAGGGAGTTTCCATAATGTAACAACCGTGGTTAAAAATCCATGTAAAAAAATATAATACCATGGTCATGGGACATGTATTCCAAGCTGAATGGTGGGGAAAAAAATCCTGGTGGATGTTCATTTTGGTTTATTATGGCTAAGGATATTGGAAAAGGCAATGGAAAAGGATTTGCAAAGGCATGAGGCATTAATTGGAATTTTATTTATGAAGATAATAGAAATTAGGATAAAATGAAGGTGATCACATGTTGCATGTGAGGAGAAAATTGAAGTTAAATAATGGAAAAATAAGAAAATAGAGGCCTCATTGATAAACATGATTTCGAGGATCAATTGCTAGCTTTTGGCTCAGAATTTTGTCAATTCACTTATGCATCTAATTCTGTTATCTCTCTCATACTCTTGGACACTTAGAGTTTTTTTTTAGCACTCTTGGTTCAGTGTGGCATACATTGGATCTATAGAAATAAGGAAAAGGAAAGAAGGAAAGCACAAGGGGAAAATGAGATCAATAGCTACAACTAGATTGATTTGCAGGTATCGAGTTTCATGTATGGTTTCCTTACTAGTTTAAGCATGCATGTGGTTTCTTGGTTGTTAATTGTCATTGGCATGGAGGATTTCTTGGCTTGACATAGGGTTTCCCTAGAATTTCCATTTCCTGGATAGACATGGTTTTGTGGGTTTATTTCCTTTTGTTTCGAGGTGGTTCTCATGTTCCTTTGGCTATGGGATGCGTTACTAGTTCCTGGAAGCCTTGGTTGGACAAACGCTCTGGAAGCCTTATAACAACTTGGGATAAGTTGTTAGTCCTAGATGCCTTGGTTGGAAAAAAAATCTAGAAGCCCTTGGTGGGTTTAGTTACTAGTATTGGAAGACCTGGTTGGAAAAACACTCTGGAAGCTCAACAACAGTTTTTGGGTTAAGTTACTAGTCCAAGAAGCCTTGGTTGGAACATACGCTCTAGAGCCCTGGACAACTTGGGTAGAGATTGATCTGGTGATGGTTAGTGATGTCCGACTGTGAGGTGGAATCACTAGTTAAGGGTTGAGGTGGTTGGCCTCTTGAAGCCCTAGTTTGGTTGTGCTTGATTTGTTTCATGATATCCCACATTAATCATTGGAATATAGCACGAGGGTGACCGAATGAAAGAAATATTTGGTTCAGCCTAGTCTATGGTCAGGTGGTATGTGGAAGTCCCTCACTTGGATGGATTTGGATATGTTAATAAGAGCTATTTTTCCCTTGGTATTTTGATGAGTAAAGGTACTTGATGTTATGTGGATTTAATGTTTATTGCCTCATTGATATATCTCTGGCTATTTGGTAGTTATATGCATGTTTTATGACAGTTACGATGTATGGCTCTTATCATGTTGTGATTAGAATGTGAAACAATAATGAATGAATGACCTAATAGATGATAATGCAACTAATGTGAGAAGGCATGAATCCTTCTTGATGGTTCTCAGATAACTATGATACCCCTATGGTCAGGTCTATTGTTGAAACCTATAGATTTCATATTTGTGATATGTTTAACGAAATGAATGTCATGGTTGTCCTTGGTTAGGTAAATTATTTGATCAAGTTTTGTGTTAGAGGATTTGTATTGGTGTCATTTATTGCCTTGGAAAGTCTCATCAAGCTTTGGGCAGTGGTTTGGATACTAGCCCTGAAAAAGTGGCTTAAATATCATAGTCTCTAGCACAAAAATGGGTGAAAAATACTACAATCTCTCCCTTGTTTGCATTGTGGGAATGATTGGAGGGTCTCAGTTGCATGCATGCCTTGTCATGAGAGCGATTTGGGGTTTAATTCATTGAAAATCTAGGTTAAATCATGGGTTTGGCACCCAAAGTGGTGGATTATCTCTTGGGGTTCATATAGAACTTGAGGGAGGTCTGTGAAGTGTTGGTTCATTGGTTCCACTTCCTTAACTTCACTTAGGGAGTTGAATCATACAATAGTAAATATTATTCACATGTCTACCCTGGTGGACTGGCTAGATTAGGTAAATGTGGGAGGAGGGTGGTTACAAAGTGGTATAAGAGCATGGTTTTGTTCTCTTTGGGTGATGTCTGCTTTCTGATATTTTTTGTGATATCTAGTGTTATCACTCTCCCCAAGTTCTTAAGGCTAACAATAGGATTGGAGAAAGGTAACCACAGACCAAACTTTAGGTCATGTAGCTAGCCCTACCTAGACCAGAGAGGGCTCTCATTATGTCAATTTGCAGTCAAAGGGATGAGTGAACATAATGTTTTATGCTAGTTATGATGCTCAATAGATTAAGGTTTCTGTTTGTTTGGAGTTTTTCTAGATAGGAATGACAGTTAGGAGACTAGGTCTAGGGTTTTGATCTGATTTAAAAGGTTTAGTTGTAGAGGTAAGGGTGACGATATGTAGGTAAGATAAGAAGAATGAATAGTTTCATTGTGTATAGAGTTAAATAAGAGGGAATCAGAATGAGCATTAAAATTAATTCATTCATCAGAAGAGCAAGACAATTTTATGAAAATATTATGAAAAATAGAGCATGGAAAGCATGTTTTCTATCAATGAACTGATAAGACTTAGCATAAATAAGAATATATGTGAAATATGAGTAACATAAAATTCAAAATCATGAGTTTACAGAGAAAAAAAAATGCTCAAAGGCATACCACAGGAGTCTCAAACATTATGTTTGCAACATTGTCCTTGATTTCATTAGAAAAATTTTGTACAATAGCTACACTTCAAATAAAAACTATCCAACCCAAAAAAATACAAAAGAGAGTCTAATTATAGAAAATATATACCATGACATATCATCAGGTCAAAATCCCATCCAAAATGGATCATAAATGCAAAATATGCGTCATTTCCTAGTTTCTAGGGAGGTTAGAAACCATTCATTGAATTTTAGCTATAAACTAGGAGTGTTTGTACCTTACATTAATTACAAATTCCTTCATGATAGGAAGATAAAACCAACCCAATGAATCTAATGAAAACTCATAGGACAACATTGCCTAGAATTTATGACCATTTCTGAGCTTGACAAGTGTCTTGAGGAATCCAATGTTGCTTTGTGACAATTATGACTGAAGATTAAAAAAAAAAATTGCAGAAGTGTAACAGAACTTTCAAGGCTCTTTTGAGGAAATTTTAGAAGTCCAAATCAACTTCTTAAATAATGGCCAACTATCCCTATGTGTCTAGTTTCCCGAAAATATTGAATTTTTCAAAATGGACCACGGGAAGGCCTTAAAAAATCCATTATCACAAGGTTACTCGAAAATCTTAACATAATGTTCTAGAAGTGTAACAAAGCCCTTTAGGAGAGATTTTGGAGGTCTTCCCAGAGGATTTTCGGGTTTCAAGTTGTATAGTTGGAAATCGTAGGATGCCTGCCACAAAATGGATACATTAAGCACTATAAAACCTTGTTTCAAACCCATGGCAAGTTGATTTGAAGACTACTTGTCCAGAATTGAAGAAAATGACCTAGAGAAAGTGTATTATTGGAATTTATCTCAACACATAACACTTGTGCATAAACAGAATGAGGTTTTTTTTCTTTGGCCTATGATTGACAAAAACCTCTTTCACTTTTGTAAGATTCATATCCATTACTTCAGACATTGATTTTGAAGCCAAACTGTCCCTATGTGCAATGTAAACCCTGACAAATGACCACGAAGCTCTTAAAATGATGCCATGGGTATGAGTTGGCTAAAATTTGGAATAGTGACCTCCCTTTTATCTATTCTTCTCACTCTCCACCTTTTTTATCACTGAAAGGATGAAAACCTAGTGTTTCGGTGGGATGGGTGAATGAATGGAAATATGGAAAAACATAGTGTAGGAAAGGGTGAATTTGGTGGATGAAATGAAGGATGTTGAAGCTGAGAAAAATTATAGAAAAATTTTAGTAAGTTGTGTTGTGTGTTAGCTTCAGGTTGCAGGTGGAATGAGGGAAAATGAGTGTGAGGAAGGTCTCAAAATGTCCAAAACACAGGAAATTCCCAATTTTGACTATGAGAATAGCTTGTGCAATAGTAGGATAAGTTCGTGAGATGAAATGGGGGTGATAGGTTTGTGCAAAATTTTTGATAAAACTTCAATGGATAGGATGGTTTATTTTTTCCACAATGAAGGTGGAATGAAGGAAAATGGATAATTTTAGGTCATTCAAAACACCCTAAAACACAGTCATTTCCCCATTTTGGCTGTTGGAAAAAACTAGTGAAGAAGTGTTTTTGATGTTTGAGGGCCATGGAGGTTGACAAAATTTTTGATAAAAATTCAGTGGGTAGGCTTACACCTTAGCTCCACGGTGCAAGTGTAATGAGGTCAAATGGATAGTTTTAGGTGATTCAAAACCATAAAACAGAGTCACCTTATGTTTTCACTATTTCTACTATGTAGAATAGTTTAGAATTAGGGTTTTGATGGTGTAAAACATGCTATGGATGGTGATGTAGGTGATAGGCTTGTGATGATGGAGGATGGGGGTGTATGAATCATGGTTTAAATGATGGGTTAGGGTTTAGGTTGAAAATTTTAGGTTAGGGTTTGTCAAAATGTAAAAAAAAATATATGTAGACAATGAAAATCATGGAGGAGAAAATAAAATAAGATGACATGCCTTTAAATCCTCAAAATTAAACTAAAGACTAGCATAGATGAAGGCTCAACTTTTATTAGAGACCACACCAAAGATGAAAGGATTATCTTGAAATTTTAGGAGGGTTTTCGAGCTTCAACAACTAGAAACTGTCACTAGAGAAGCGTAACACAATCTTTTCTCTCACCATAGAAACATAACAACTAGTTTTATTTCACCACAGAAACGTAATGACTACATTTTCTTCACCACGGAAACGTAACCACTATGATTTCTTCATCACAAAAACATAACACTGACGTTATCTTTAGTACAGGAGAATAACACAAGTGTTCTTTCAGGGTTGTAAGAGAATTTTGAGAGTGTGGAAGGGTAAGTGAAGTAGAGAAATGTTGCTTTCACAAATATGAAAGGGTAACAATGAAATAAAAATGAAGTTTCCTTTCCCTTTATAAGTTGATGACCCTTTTACCTTTTATCATGATATTTACAATGAATTTTTAACTCTTTTTACACTTGAAAAGTGACATGATGCTCCTTGAAGTTAGATGCAGAGGACATAACCAAACTTTTATTCTTTGGCATTTGAGGTGAAATTGTAGATCCTTGATGAGACATCAAGGCACAATTTGCTTCTTTTTCATGGGTACAATGAGACTTCTTCTCTTTAAAACTTTGAAATCTCTTCACACCTTTGAAAATTTCACATGGGATAATGACTCTTTCAAAACCATATAAGATGTCTTTGAAGCTTGAAATGACTCTCTTTGATTTTGATTTGGAAAGTAGGTCAAAATGACCTCCCTTGGAACTCTCACATTCAATAGTGACCTTAAATATCCTTTAAATGAGACCTCTTCAGTGATGATGATGGAGATGGTGTCCTTGAAACTGATGATGGCGATGACCTTGAAAATGGTGACGATGAATGAAATGAAGGAGAAACAAACATGATTTAGACATCTTTAGTGACCAAAATTATTTTCTGATAACATGTTCGAAAAAGTAGGAATTTTCACCTATGACTTAATGGAAAACAACTGAAAGAGTCATCTGATCACTGACATACCTGGGCTAACATTAGCTCCAGTTGGGGATGGTAGCTCCTTAGGGAGGTGTCAATAACACCGTAGATTAGGTAGCATTACCATTGAGAAATGGAGTTAAACTGGACTTTGAAAAACTTTGACAAACTGGAAATGACGAACTAAATATGGAAATGACTTTGACTATAAAAAACTTAATTGAATACTGACTTGAAAACTGATTGAACTTACTTATGGAAGCAAACCATTGGGACCTTATGGCCTTCACCTCAGGCTTCAAATCCTGATGATAACCGCCCACTTACTGAAGATGTATGTACAATCATGCGATATGATCCCACCAGTGTAACCAATCCAACAAATGGGTACTTACTTGAATCCTCCTCACACTTTCCTTGAGCAGGAAAAAGGAACAAAATATAAACAACTCAAAGTATGCACTGAACATGTGCTCATGGTCCATAAATACAAGAATATTCATCTTCCTCGATGGCTACAACAAATTGACCAAAGGATCATGAAGAAAATGCAACACAATATTTTCTTAATGACTTAAAATAGGAAAACAAACCTCCTTCCAAACTGTTGGTTTGTCTATGTGCTGAAACTGACCACTTTCATCAATGAATGCTGCCGAAACGACCTTTATTACTGGCTGTAACAAAATGGCAATAGGGTCCTCAATAATATCAGGATAAAGGGAAGTTTTTTCTTGAAAATTTTCATCTGAAGTAGCCATATTATCAAAATAAAAAATGTGCACATCCATACGATCCAGGACAAACTCATTTTCTTCAGTAGAATCCTCAATTTCTAAACCTAGAGGAAGATCATGATCTGAAAAAGGCTCTAAAACAACCTCTTCTTTTTCACTATTTTCCTGCAACTTATGATGGTCAATTTGAAACGTAGCATCTTAAAAATCTGAAGGTACACGTATATCTCTTTCAGAAAATGGATTCAGGAGTAATCCTTCATGTGAATCTGAATTAAGAGTTTCTAAAGTAGTAAATTCATTAGATATTTTCAAAATATTAACTTTTATGGAATATTTAATAACTGGTACATCAATATTCAATTCTATGTCACATACCCTTTTAATCCCCTCGTCTTGGGCTACATTCTCATGCTGCTGAAAGTAATAATTTTCAAAAGGTTTTGTAATATGATTTTCCTCGATCATTGACCCAGAAGATGAATAAACCAGTGGACTATCTATTTCCTTTTCTTGTTTAAAAGAGTTCTCATACTCGTGATAATGAAAAGACAAACAAGGCTACAAATGTTTTTTAGCTTCATGGGATATAACTTGATTGTTAGGATGCATATCTGTTTCATCTTCAAGCAAAGGAGGAGTTGATGCATGCTGAGAATGATCCTTTGTATCAAGGCAACTAAACTTTGTTATTTTCTCTTGAGAAGAATATTCATGAGGACCTCTATGATCTCATAATCAAGACATTATTTATCACCAAAAGCCTCTTCAAGGTAGTGAATGAAATCTTCACATGGTTCACAAAAATCTTTGAATAACAAGAATGATGGGTGGGAATTTCCATAAAACTCAAAGAATGTTGTGTGGAAATGTTTAAGAGAGAATAAGGTACATGGATTCAACCCTTCATACCATGATATTGCTTTCCCTTCTAGGTTAGTATAAGCATTTTCATCAAACAATCCTCATGAAACCTAATAAAAAGCTTATGTATATGCCAATGAAATTTTATCAGATGTAGAATAGCCTCATCCTCGATTCCATCTATGAATTTGGGTAGATAAGTTTTCCAATATATGCAAGGAATTTTAATTTGGAAAACCAATAATGTATGAATGATTCATAGGGACATACCTTCTAGCAGTTGAATCCATCTTGAAATCAGTGAAGTCACCAAGAAGTTCTTAAAGCTACCGATTTTTAAACAATGGAGTCGCCATCAAAACTGTGAACCTTTGAATTCTTCGACACCGGAGTCGCCAGGTGAAATATGCACAACCTTTCTTGTGCTTGACCACTGTTCACCATCATCAATTAGAGATAATATTTTTCATTATTTCGTAGGAAATATTTAACCTTTGCTCTCTGGAAATGGCACCAAAAATGTTATCACTGTCCCCAACTTCCTAAGGCTGACAGTAGGATTGGAGAAAGGTAACCATAGACCAAACTTTAGGTTAGGTATCTATCCCTACCCAGACCAGAGAGGGATCTCTCTATGTCACTTTACAGTCAAAAGGATGATTGAATATAATGTTTTAAGCTAGTTATTATGTTCAATATATTAAGGTTTTTGTTTGTTTGGAGTTTTGCTAGATAGGAATGACAATTAGGAGACTAGGTCTAGGGTTTTGATATGATTTAAAAGGTTTAGTTGTAGAGGTAAGGGTGAGGCTAGGTAGGTACTCTAAGAAGAATAATAAAATTTTCATTGTGTATAGAGTGAAATAAGAGGGAATCAGAATGAGCATTAAACTGAATTCATTCATCAGAAGAGCAATACAATTTTATGAAAATATTATGAAAAATAGAGCACAGAAAGAATGTTTTTTTTTTCAATAAGCTTATAAGAATTAGCATAAAGAAAAATATATGTGAAATATGAGTAACATAAAATTCAAAATGATTATTTTATAGAGAAAAAAATGCTCAAAGGCATACCACAAGGGTCTTAAAAACTATATCTGCAACATTGTCCTTGATTGCATTAGAAAAAGCTTGTACAATAGTTCCATTGCAAATAACAACTATCCAACCTAAAAAAATACAAAAGAGAGTCCACTTATAGAAAATATAAACCATGACACCTCATTATCTCGAAATCCCATCCAAAATTGATCATAAATGTAAAATATGAGTCATTTCCTAGTTTCTAGGGAGGTTAGAAACCATTCCTTGAATTTTAGCTATAAACTAGGTGTGTTTGTCCCTTACATTAATTACAAATTCCTTCATGATAGGAAGCAAAAACAAACCCAACAACTCTAGTGAAAACTCATAGGAAATAATTGCCTCAAATTTGTGACAGTTTATGAGTTTGACAAGTGTCGTGAGGAATCTAATGCTACTTTGTGACAATTCTCACTGAAGATTTAAAACAAAAAAATAATTTTCAAAAGTGTAACAGAACTTTGGAGACATTTTTGAGGCAGTTTTAGAGGTCCAAATCCACTTCTTAAAGAATGGTCAACTAGCCCTATGGGTCTAGTTTCTAGAACATATCTAATTTTTCAAAATGGACCACAGGAAGGCCTTGAAAAATCCGTTCTCCGAAGGTTACTCCAAAAGCTTAATAGAATGTTACAGAAGCATAACAAAGCCCTTTGAGATGGATTTTGGAGGTCTTCCGAGAGGATTTTTTGGTTGAAAGTGGTATGGTTGGATATATTAGGATGTCTAATACAAAATGGAGTCATTAAGCACTACAAACCCCTTTTCCAAACCCATGAAAAGTTGATTTGAAGACTACTTGTCCAGAATTGCAGAAAATGACCTGGAGCAAGTGTATTGTTGGAATTTCACTAAAAAAATAAAACCTGTGCATAAAGTGAAGGAGGTTTTTGTTATTTTTCCTATGATTGAAAAAAAATTCTTTCACTTTTGTAAAATGCATCTCCATTACTTTAGAAACTAATTTTGAAGCCAAATTGTCCATGTGTGCAATGTAAAATCTGACAAATGACCACGAAGTTCTTAAAAATGATGCCATGGGTATGAATTGGCTCAAAATTGGAATGGTGACCTCCATTTTAGCTCTTACTCTCACTCTCCATATTTTTTATCACTGGAAGGATGAAAACCCTAGTGTTTTGGTGGGATGAGTGAATGAATGGAGATTTGGAAAAATGAAGTGTAGGAAAGGGTGAGTTTGGTGGATGAATTGAAGGGTCTTGAAGTTGAGAAAAATTATAGAAAAAATTTAGTAAGTTTTATTGTGTGTTAGCTTCAAGTTTCAAGTGGAATGAGGGAAAATGAGAGTGAGGAAGGTGTCAAAATTTCCAAAACATAGGAAATTCCCAATTTTGACTATGAGAATAGCTTATGCGATGGTAGGGTAAGTTGGTGAGATGAAATGTGGGTGATAAGGTTGAGAAAAAATATGAAAAAATTTCAGTTGATAGGATGGTGTCTTGTTTCCACAATGAAGGTGGAATGAAGGAAAATTGAGGAGTTTAGGTCATTCAAAACCCTAAAACACGACCATTTTCCAATTTTGGTTGTGGAAAAAAACTAGTGAAGAAGTGTTTTTGATGTTTTAGGGCCATGTAGCTTGACAAAAATTTTGATAAAAAATTAGTGGGTAGGCTTACACCTTAGCTCCATAGGGCAAGTGGAATGAGGTGAAATGGATAATTTTAGGTCATTCAAAACCCTAAACCACAGTCACCTTATGTTTTCACTGTGTAAAATAGTTTAGAATTAGGGTTTTGATGGTGTAAAACATGTTATGGATGGTGATCTAGGTGATAGGCTTGTGATGATGGAGAATGGGGGTGTATGAATCATGGTTTAGATGATGGGTTAGGGTTTAGGTTGAAAATTTTAGGTTAGGGTTTGTCAACATATAAACACAAATATATGTAGACAGTGAAAAGCATGGAGGAGAAAATAAAAGAAGATGGCATGACTTTAAATCCTCACCATTAAACCAACTAATAGCATGGATGAAGGCTTAACTTTTATTAGAGGCCACACCAAAGATGAAAGGATGATATTGAAAGTTTAGGAGGGTTTTTAAGATTCACTGAACACCAGAGACTTGTCACACACAAAATCGTAACACAGTATTTTCTTTCACCACAGAAACGTAACAACTAGAAACTATCACCATAGAAGCGTAACACATTATTTCTCTCACCATAAAAATGTAACAACTAGCTTTCTTTCACCACAGAAACGTAACAACTACGTTTTCTTTCACTATAAAAATGTAACAAATAGCTTTCTTTCACCATGGAAACGTAATAACTATGTTTTCTTTCACCACAAAAACATAACAACTACGTTTTATTCACCACAGAAATGTTACAACTATGTTTTATTCACCACAGAAATGTAACATCTGTGTTCTCTTCACTACAGGAGCGTAACAAAAGTCTTCTTTGAGGGTTGTAAGAGAATTTTGAGAGTGTGGAAGGGTAAGTGAAGTAGAGAAACGTTTATTTCACATATATGAAAGGGTAACAATGAAAGAAAAATGAAGCTTCCTTTTCCTTTATAAGATGATGACCCTTTTACCTTTTCTCATGATATTTACAATGAATTTTTAACCCTTTTTACACTTGAAAAGTGACATGCTTCTCCTTCAAGTGAGATTCAGAGGACAAAACCAACCTTTTATTCTTTGGCATTTGAGGTGAAATTATAGATCCTTGACGAGACATCAAGGCACAATTTGCTTCCTTTTCATGGGGACAAGAAGAATGCTTCTCTTTAAAACTTTGAAATATCTTCACACCTTTGAAACTTTCACACGGGATAATGACTCTTTCAAAACCAGATAATATGTCTTTGAGGATTGAAATGAATTTATTTGCTTTTTGTTGGCAAAGTAGGTCAAAATTACCTCCCTTAGAACTCTAATAGTCAATGGTGACTTTAAAGATCCTTTAAATGAGATAGTGAGACATAATTCTTCAATTTTCATGAAATAGTGAGATAGAGATGAAATGTTTGAAATTTTTTTAAAACTTGAGCCATATGAAACAAGATATATGGATTTATTTGGATTCCATACACATGCTTTATCCTTCACTAGGGATTTTTGATGAAATGGAGGATTACTGCCTTATGTTCAATGAACATTTGAAGATTTTTCCAAAGTTGAACCTAGAATCGACCTATATGAGATGGAATGACCTAACCCTATACCTCTTCAGTGATGATGATGGAGATGACCTTGACAATGGTGATGATAAATTAAATGGTTTGGTTAGGTAAAAATACCATGATAGATGAATGAATGAATTGATTTGGGAAAGATGAAATTTAACGAAACTTAGAAAGGGATGAATGGAACCTGATAGGTAATGTAAGACTTAGATGAAGCCCAGTGCATGTATAAGGGTAGCAAAAGGCAAGAATATGATAGTCTGTTGGACTGGTTGGGTCCATCTAGGTAAATGGATGGTTATAGGACAATCATGAGAAAGCTAATAGGAAAGGTAAAGTGAATGGATGTGAGGCATCTGATTCCTTGGCTATGTTAGGAACTATTGTTCTTGATGTTGTGCATGTTGTGCATGGATGAAGGGAGTTCTCTTAACCTTGACCATATGCTATTTGGTAATTATGTTGTGATCATGATAATGCTAATGTTTATATATGTATACATGTATGTATGTATGTCATTGTCTGACAGGGTTGTCAGAAATCTTGATTGTTTAATGCTAGTGTTTATATGTATATATGTATGTTGTTGTCTTACAGGATCATGATTGCTTTATACTAATGCTTATATATATATGTATGTATGTATGTATGTCACTGTCCCACATGGTCGTCAAGGATCATTCTTGTGGATGAATTGTTTCTTAAGT
The DNA here is from genome assembly GCA_034641835.2 of Pinus albicaulis. Taxonomy (NCBI): domain Eukaryota; kingdom Viridiplantae; phylum Streptophyta; class Pinopsida; order Pinales; family Pinaceae; genus Pinus; species Pinus albicaulis. Next base: position 1,526,904,514 of record CM076581.1, on the reverse strand, counting down.
AGGTGAATGGCATGAAATAGGTTCTTGGTCTTATGGGGAATCACATGGGAAGAGTACCTTTGACAAATTTATGAGGCCAATATTAGGTTGATACGATTTAATATTAATTGCTTATACTATTCCTATGTTTTGGAAAGGTAATGTTGAGAGATAAACCAACGGAATGAAAACAATGTGATTTGTGACATGCTACGATAAGCATGGATAGGAGAGAGACATTGGAAGCAAATTTTCTTGGTAGAGACTGTGTGGTTTTCGATGTGAAATGATACTAGCATGTATATGTTGTGCATGTTTTACATTCATTGATTTCACCTGTTAGCTCAGGTATGTCAGTGATAAAAATAACACTTTCAGTTGTTTTCCATAGAATCATACGTCACAATTTTTTACTTTTTCGAACAAGTTCTCAGAAAATAATTTTGGTCAATGAAGAGGTCTAACAAGCATGCTGCTCCTTCATTTCATTCATCACCACCATAATTGTTAAGTTAATATCCATCATAATCAGTTTCAAGGTCACCATCTCCATCGTCATCATTTAAGAGGTCTAGGGTTATGTCACTCCATCTCATATAGGTAATTGTCTAGGTTCATCTCTGCCTTTGAAAAATATTAAAATTTTCACTTAAAACATGGAAGAAACTCTCCATTTCACTCATAAAACCCTAAGGAAGGATCTAGCATGTTTAGGAGATGAAATAAAGACCACCTGTCTTGTTTCATATGGTTCAAGTTTCAAAAAAAGTTCAAAATAACTCATTTCTATCTCAATTCTCATGAAAAGAGAAATTATGTCCTTCTGCCTTATGAAAGGACCAAAAATAAATAAATAATTTTAACTGTCAGAGCTTCAAAAGAGGTAAATTTTGACCTACTTTCCCAGTCAAAGACAAAGAGGTCATTTCCAGTTTTCAAAGACTATTTTTTTTTTGAAAAATTCATATTCAAATGTGAATGGTTCAAAGTTTAAAAAAAACAACCTTACTGTCTCATAAAGGAAGTTAAACTGCATCTTTATGTCTCCTTTCAAAATTCCATAAAGTCACCTCAAGTGTCAAAGAGTTAAAAAGATGTTCATTTTTCCCTCTTATCTCATTTAAAGAAGCAAAAAGTCATTTCCAAGTGTAAAAGTTAAGAAAAAAATTCATTTTAAGTGTGAAAAGGTAAATGTGATATTTCGTTTATAAAGGGGAAAAGGTAACTTAATTTCACTCATTGTTACCCTTTTTATGAGTAGAAGAGGATATCTCCACCTCAATTACCCTCCATAGTGTCTAAAATCGAAATCACAACATTCAAATTCCACTAAAAATCCAATTGCCACTCTTCAAATCACCTGTGTTATGCTTTTAGACCGAAGTGTTACGCTTATGGGCATGGTGTTATGCTTCTGGGAGACGTTGTGAAACCCCTATTACACTTTTGGAGTGCTACACAGGTGCTGTGCAATTGCTACGCTCATGTTGTTACACTTCTACCCCAGTGTTGTTATGCTTCTACCTTTGTTGTTATGCTCTTGTAGCATGGTGTTACGCTTTTGTGAAGAAGCAGTTTTCATGTTTTAAGTTCAGATAACCTTCAAACAACTCAAAGCTCCTGATCCATTCCTTTGTGTAGCCTCATATAAGGTAAGTATTCATGCCTTATGCTAGTGTTTGGTTGAATTTTTAAATTTTGAAACATTCATGATCACTTATGTTTCCTTCACACTGTCACTGTCATACATATAAAAAGTTTTATTTTGACAAACCCTAACCTACCCTATTTGAACTAAAACCCTAACCCCATCATATAAACCCTAATTCGTACATCCCATATCCATTATCTCCACACCTTAATCATCTACACCACTACCCCTAACATTTCAAATGCAAACAAACCCTAATTATAACTATTCTCACAGTGAAAACCTTGGTAATTTACTGTGTTTGATAAACTTTGCTACCTTACACTCACCCATTTTACCTAATTCAAATTTTACTATGGAGCTAAGATTACATACTCTTCACTAAATTTTTATTGGAATTTTTGATTAGTTCCATGGTCCTTATTTCACCTTCTTAACCTAAAAACACTTTTACAGTAGTTATTCTCATAGTATAAATTGAGAATTTCTTGTGTTTTAAGATTTTTACCACCCTACACTTACCCATTTCTCTTAATTACACTTTCACCGTGGAGTTAATACACCATCCTATCTGTTGGGTGTGGAGCCTGATTATCTTGTTTATTTCATATCACAGCGTTGGACCCCTGTACCTTAATGGGGCAACAATGCCACCCGTAATTAAACGTTTCTTGGGGGGTCCAGGGGGGGTGACTAAGACTTTATGGAGCCCCCTCCTAGTGGGGGGTTTCAGGGGTAGCGCCCTCGAAGCTAAAAACAGATGTAAAATTTCCTTGTAAAAGTATAGTAATTTCTAGTCAATCTGGGCCGTTCATTAGGAAGATGATCTGATGATGGAATTTATGTTTAGTTTAGGGTTTTTTTCCCTAGAAGGCAACCCCTCGCTTGTATGAGGGTATTGTATTATGGCTGTGTATTGTATATGTATTCTCGGAGTGAGAAATAGATAGGGAGACTGTGAGAGAGAACAGAGGATATTACAATGAATCTGTTGTAGGTTGTGTCTCTTCATTTTTCTGGATAATATAAAGGAAGGACTGACTGTTCGGGGTGGACGTAGCCCAAACTGGGTGAACCATGTATATCTGTGTCTCTCTAGTTTTATGTGTTTTGTGTGCTTATGTTTTCCACATATTTTATGTGTCGCATTGCTCTGTAATATATATTTTTTCTAACACTATCCACTCATTTTTTCTCAGAATTTTTACTTAACTCCATGATCCTCATTTCATCTTACCAACTTACCCTACCACTACACTAGATATTCTCACAATCAAAATTTGGAATTTCCTATGTTTTAGGAATTTTGACACCTTCCACTTATTTTACCTCATTCTACCTACAAATTGGAGCTAACACACAACACAACCTACTCAAATTTTTCTCAGCTTCAAGGCCCTTCATTTCATCCACCAAAATCACACTTTCCTACACTTTGCTTTTCCATATTTCCATTCATTCAATAATTTCATTAACACCCTCTGGTTTTCATCATTCTAGTGACAAACACAATGGAAAGTGACAAGAGGAGATTCAAGGGAGGGTGCCACCTCAAGCTAGAACCCTTCACCATGCGTGAAATTAATGCTTTTCCATTGGCCAAAAGGTGCTTTGAGAGAGCTCAGTGTTTGAGATTTTGTGAAAGGCTCGTGGAATAGGGGTATCATATTTATTGTCTAGCCTATTTGCAACAAGATACCATATGGGAAATGTCACTATTGTAGGTATGGAGAGAAGCCTATCATTTGACCTAATTTCTTTAGCTACAGGTATCCATTCTCATGGAGAGCAGTAGTTCAAAGACATGGATTAGATAGTGAAAACTACAAGCAATTTCTCAAGTCTCATGCTAGAGAGGAGCCAAAATATATTTCTCATTTCAGACACCTCATGAAAAACAAGTATGCTCCTTTGATGATGTTCATAATGAAGTACTTCAATTGTGAAGGAATATTCTCTAGGTTGTATAGGTATCACATTAGGATGTTGATGCATTTTACCTCTATCAAAACACTTGATTTTCCACACTATTTGTACAAAAGCTTGATTAAAATGACTAAGAAGGTTCAAAGTAGAAGATAATATCATCACACTAGTCTTTTTCATCATGTCCTAATCAATCTCATTGTGTTGCATCACTTGTCCTCCATAAATATGACTTGGGAAAACTTCTTAGAGAGATTGTCAGCAACACTTACCATCGTCCTTTCTATATTTCTTATTACATCATCAACAAAACCAATGGAGGTTTGCTATTATAGCATGTATACTCAACCTTCAGATGCTCGTAAGGTTGTGGAATTTTCTCATACATATGAGAACGGAAGGAGACAAGTATTTGTGCCTAAGTCTGCCAAGAGTGTTCTTACACTTGACACCATTGTTGAATAATGTGAGATAGAGGAGCAACCTATTTTGCATCAGCATAGTGAGTCATTTCCAATGGAGGTTAAAACATGTGGAGGTCATATTAGATGAAAATATCATTAGGGAGAAAGATAAAGAAATATCAGAATTGAAAGAGGCCTACTCCATTGCCCAATCTAAAATTACTTTCCTTCAGGTGGAAAAGTTTCAGTTAAAAGTGAATCAACTCCTACAAATCAAGTAAAAATCAGACATGGAGGAAAACAGAGGTAAAGGCAAGAATATTATTGTTGTTGACCAAATGCAGGACATGGAGGCCGAAATACAAACAAGAAGACCAAGAACAAGAGGTCTGAAAAGGGCACTAGAGCAAGAAAGACAATCAACTCATCAATCTGAAGAGTTGACCTTTGATGAGATTATTTCCATGGATATAAATGAGGACAGAGAGCTTTGGTTGTCAAGAGTTAATGATAATTTGGAGAAGCTTTTTAAAAAGGCTAAAATGGATAACAAGCTGCAAAGACAAATGGCAAACCACTATCGCACCAGGAACACCATTTCTCAAATAAGGCTTAAACAAGTGAAGAAAAGGCTTAAAGAGGCACAAATGAAGCTCAAAGAGAAGGATAGCTTGGACTTATTGGCTGAAGCTTAGTTAGCTATATATCCCATCTCTCACAGGTGCCATAGTACCAATTTTGAGATGTTTTGATCAATTTTGGTATTTTATATGATTTCTTGTAGAATTCTAGAAATTTCTCATTGCAGAAGGGTAACGAACTTTTGTTACTCTTATTTTGGAGGCATCCAAATGGTGATTTATTTACATGGATGGATTTAGTTTGATGATTACATCACAGATCAAGAACCCCCATTGCATGAAAAGCTATAATTTGGGAGAAAAATCTCAAAATCCACTCATTTTTCATGGTTTTGCCTCCTTTTTGGACCCTCTGTTACGCTTTTGGAGTGACCTTGGGAGAATGGATTTTTAAAGGCATTCCCATGATCCACTTTGCAAATTCAAGATTTTATGGAAACTAGACACACAGAGCTAGTTGACCGTTCTTTCAAAAGTGGATTTGGACTCTTAAAAGTTCCTCCAAATTTCGGTTATGCTTCTACAAAAAAAACTTACTCTTTTGTCCGAAATGTCACAAATCGGCATTGGATTCCTCAAAACACTTTTCAAGCTCAGAAATGGTCACAAATTCGAGGCATTGTTGTCCTATGAGTTGTCATTAGATTTATTGGTTGTTTTTTTCTCCCTATCATGAAGGAATATGTAATTAATGTAAGAGACAAACACTCCTAGTTTATAACTAAAATTCAAGGAATGGTTTCTAACCTCCCTAGAAACTAGGAAATGACTCATCTTTTGTATTTATGATCCATTTTGGATGGTATTTCGACATGATGAGGTGTCATAGTCCATATTTTCTATAAGTAGACTCTCTTTAGTCTTTTTTGGGGTTGGATAGTCTCATATTGCAGTGGAACTCTTGTAATAAGTTATTTGGAATAAAATCAAAGACAGATTTGCAGGAATTGTGTTGAGATACTTGTGGTATGCTTTGGAGCATATTTTTTTCTCAGTGTATGTTTATAATTCCGTGCTTAATACCATGTCTTCTTCTTCATATATTTTTATCTTGTAATTTTGTGAGCAAAAATCATGTTTATGCATGCTCTGTTTTAGTCAAGATTCATCATACTATGTTTATTTACTTCTAAATTAAATGAATTCACCTTAGTGCTCACTCAAAATCTCTTCCATTTCATGCTATACTCAATGAATTATTAAAATGCTTTCAAACTACCTATCTTTCCTCACATATTCTCTACAGTTTCATGTTGGATTTCAGACCTAAAAACCTTATACACAACCCACTCACTGACTTTTCTATCCAACACTTAAAACATCAAACAAAACCTATTTACTGAGCTTATATACCTAGCCTAAGATCATTAGATACTCAGCCATTCATTTGACTGCAAAAGTGACAATGAGAGAGCCCTCTCTAGTTCGGGTATGGCTAGCTACCCAACCTAAAGTTTGGTATGTGGTTACCTTTCTCCAATCCTATTTTCAGCCTTGAGAAGTTGGGGAGAGTGATAAAAACACCTATGGTGTTGTATTCATACTATATATATGATGTTGTGTTCCTATTGTATATATGGTGTTATTTTCATATTGCATATGCAGTGTTGGGTATAGGTGGTGCTATGTACATGTTGGATATGCAGTGTTGCGTACATATTGTACTGTGTGCATGATGGATATACGGTGTTTTGTGCATATGGTTCTGTGCACACGTTGGATATGTGGTGTTGTGTACACATGCTGATATGCATATGCTTGATATGTACATATGTTGTAATATTCCTAATTTGCGACAACAAATTGGAATATTCTATTTTGTTTATTTTGCCACCTATAGTTTGTAAGTAAATAAAAAGTGAGTAAAGAGGGTCTAAACTCACTTAAATGAAATAAGATATCCACCTAGTAGCACAACATTGTGACTTAAGTGGGAGTCAAAGGGGGACCCAACACCACGTGGAGGAGGGGGCCTATGTACACTCTAGAAGTTTCTCCAAGCTTCTGCGCAGATAAGGATGAGAATGTGGATAAGGATGAGGATGTGGAGGAGAGAGAGAGGCTACATTGGGTTTTGGAGGGAAACCAACACTATAAAAGATGGAGGAGCCTCCTCATTTGATTCATGCTTGGATATTTGGATTATTGATTATTGAGTGAGACATATTGTCTTCTCTGGCACGCCGGCTGTTTAGCCCGTCTGCTGCACTGTTTAGTGCAACCGAGTGTCTCTGTACGGAGATCTCACCCTTAGCCTCAGGGGACTTCGAGTGCCTGCTCAGGCAAGGTTCTTTTCTTAGCATCATCCTCTAGGACAACGTTATTGCTGCAGCAGCGTAATACTATGTTGTAGGGTGTTGCCGTGGTGACTTTACAACACCACCTCCTTCTCTTGTTTTCCAGAGGGAGAGTCTCTCTTTCCTTTGGAGGATCGGATTGGGAGATATTGGAGCTGATTTGCAGATCTTGGCATCAGGCCAACAATTATTTTTCCCCTATTGAACAGTCCCTCTCAATTACTGCGTTATTTTCATGGTGCATCTGCAGTGAGGGTTTGCCGGTTGATTTGAGGGGAAGATCTCAAGTGTAAGGATCAACCTTCCACTTGGAGATATATTGGAGGAGGTCTATTTCAGTTGCTCATCATCTTCAGCCTTCTCTACTCGGTTTCAGTTGGGAGTTGCAATAGCTGCCCAACAACTCCGGCATTTTTGTCATATTGTGTATTTCAGCCAATCCCTTGGAGGATTGAGTTATTCTTGCTTATAAGGGTTAGAGCTTTGCTCCCCTAGTGTATTTGGGACCTATACTGTCATATCTATGTATTTATGTCATTTTGGAGCAACATTCTATCATAGACTGCGTTTTCTCTCATAGCCTGGTTTTATGCAGAAATAACAGTGTTCTTTATGTTCATGTACATGTGTTGTCGAGGGTTGGATTGCTTTCCTTGAGAGGTTGTTTCCTCAAGGCTTGTACACTTTATTGATGCTATAAATTATTGGCTATATACAATCATATTCTTGTCTCATAACTCGTGGATAAAACGCTGAAGTATTTCTGGATCCATCTCTTGTCTTGCGGCACCTCATTCTTGAGGGTTTTTCTATGTAAACTGTTGTTTAACCTTGCTGAATGCCTATGCCGTATTCCTAAACCCATTCTCTGATTGGCCATACTATTTTACATCTTATTCCTTTAGAAAAAAAATGCTGCCTTTGCTTCAACAAATTTCTGCATATTCAAAGCCTTGGGAAATCAGGGTTTTTATTGACTAGTCGGGAAGGAGGAACTGTTTAACTTAGAAAAACGCCTTTTTTTGAGCTGAAATTCAACATGGAAGTCCCTCTTGACCTATTCTAACATATCCCAGAACCTTGAGACGTCATTCTACGCAGATTTTATTATACACTCATTTTAGGGCCAAATTCCTCACTTTTCCCCACCTTTTTGCCTTTAAAAGCTGAGTAAATGTTGCTGCTGCTATTTATTTTGGTTTCTGAACATTTTAAGAGATATGATATGATATCTGAAGCCCTCATACCTGAGGAATTCGTTTTTCTGGCATGATCTGCTGAAATTCCCTTTTGGGATATTACATATGTACATATTTTGTTGTGTGCATGTTGTACATGTGCTGTTATGTACATATGGTGTTGTGTGCATGCGGTGTTGTGTAAATGTTGTACATGTGTTGCTGTGCACAGGTGGTGTTGTGTAGATTTCGTGCATGTGCCCCTGTGTACATGTGATGTTGTGTACATGTCATGCATGTGGTTTTTTGTACATGTGGTATTGTGTACACGTTGTATAAATGGTGAGATATACATGTGGCACTGTGCACACATTGTGCAGGTGGTCCCGTGGACACGTGATGTTGTGCACACTTTGTGCAGTTGGTACTATTATAGGTGGTAATGTGTATATGTTGTACATATGGTACTAATGTACATGTGGTATTGTGTGAATTCCGTACATGTTGTGTTGTGGCCATGTGGTACTATGTATGGGCATTATGTAGTTGTGGTATCGTGACATATGTATTCATAGTGTCATACACTAGATGCAAGTGTATGTGTTGTGTTGTACACTAGATGTAGGTGTATGTGTTGTGTTGTACATTTGGAGTGTGTTTATGCATTGTGTTGTTTTGTATGCCGTGTGTGGATGTACATGTTATGAAGTATACTGTGTGTATGTTTACGTGATTGAAGAGAAGCAAAGGCACTGAGTGCTTCCTAGGTGTGGCAACTGATCCAATGTGTGTACACACAAAAAAGGAAAAAATAAGGACCGATGAAGGATAAGTATCGATATTTTATTTCAGTTTTATTATGCATGTGATCTATGATTATGAATTATGATGGTTACATGTGATTTATGATTATGGTTTATGATTATTTCATGTGATTCATGATTTTAATTTATGATAGTTGCGATTTGAGTTAACCGGATGTGATATGTTTATACATGACGATTTAATAAAAAAATAATTTGACTTGTTGTGACAGGAAGTGAAAATAATTGCAGGTGTACCTTATTGACAGGCCACCAACGAGGTATGATTTGAAGTTATTTAAATTTATTTTTAATCTAATGGAAATTATGTGCTTGGTACAGGAAAGCATGCAATGCCTGGTTTGGGGTGGTTGAAACCAACTACAAGAATTCAAAACATCAGTGAAAGGAATTGGAACAAGTAGCAGTATGTTGGTAAAGCACTTTTGGGGCAGGGCCATTGTGGGACACTGATATCCAATAGTGTCAATTTATTTCCATGAGCATTCTATGAATAGTACGATGGTTTTGAGGCAAGGATATGCCTTGGTTTTTGGACCTTTTGATGCGATGAAACCTTGCCAATGGAGGTAAAACTTGAGGGGTTGTTTAGCAGAGAAGGGGATGCCCACAAAACTTGGAAGGCATGTGACTTCATGAAAGGCGGTGACCAGATTTACCGAGGGACTATGTAGCAAAGAGGGGAAGGTCGAGGATGGATTTGGTTTGGTCTTTATCATTGGTAGTTGGAATTAGATTTAGATTAGGAGTGTGCCCTGGGACAATGAGACGATAATTGTTCACTAAAAGAACAAAAAACGTAGGGTCATAGTGCTGGAAATTCGATGTTGTTTTGATTTTGGTAGTGTATTCTGGACTTCTTGGGAAGGAGGTGAGTCCTAGTAGACATGTGAGCCTCTGGAGTCCCATGTCGTTGATACAGGTGTCATATCCTTCTATTTGCTGGTTGAGAAAATGTGCATATGTATATATGTCTATATTATTATAAATACTATATTGAGCTAGATTTATAAATCTCCCTAGATAGTTTGGTTATTTGATGGTTGAAGAAAATGTGTACAAGTTTATATGTGCTTATTATTGCAATTACCATAATGAGACGTGTTATAAAGCTCCAATAAATGGTATGACTTCCATATCTTCAGTAGTGGTCACCGTAAATACTGCAACGAGTGAAGCTCCATGGGTATTATGTTCTATTTTAAATGGTATTACTAGTTATAGGTGTCATTAAACATCGAGGACGGTGTTCCCCAAAGGGGGAGGGTTTTGTAAAAACTCTGGTTAAAAATCCATTTAAAAAAATATAAGACCGTGGTCATGGTACACATATTCCAAGCTGAATGGTGGGAAAACACATCCTAGTGGGTGTTAATTCCAGTTTATTATGGCTAAGGAAATTAACAAAGGAAATGGAAAAGGCTTTGTAAAGGAATGAGGCATTAATTGGCATTTTTTTATGAAAATGATGGAAATTAGGAGAAAAGGAAGTTGAAAGTTCACAGATTGCAAATGAGGAGGACATTGATGGAAAATAATGTAAATTGAATAAAATAGAGGACTCATTGATAAAAATTATTTTGAGGATTAGTTGGTAGCTTCTGGTTGAAACTTTTGTTAGTTCACTCTCATTCTATTCTCTCTCTCATAATTTTGGACACTTAGAGTTTTCTTGGAGCACTCTTGGAGGAGTGTGATAGACATTGGATTTGGAGAAATAAGGAAAATCAAAGTAGGAAGGAGGAAGGGGATAGTGGGATAAAAAACTACAACTGGATTTCCTTGTAGGTATCAAGTTACATGTATGGTTTCCTTGTTGGTTTGGGCATGCTTGTGGTTTCTTGGTTATGATTTGTCATTGGCACGGAGGATCTCCTAGATTAACATAGGTTTTTACTAGACTTGCGATTTCCTGGATATCTATGGTGTTATGGGTTTATTTATTTTTATTTTTGATTGGTTCTCATGTTCCTATGGTTGTGGGTTGAGTTACTAGTTCCTGGAAGCCTTGTTTGGGAAAACTCTTTGGAAGCCCTATAACAACTTGGGTTGAGTTACTAGTCCTTGAAGACTTGGTTGGAAAAACACTCTCGAAGCCCTTGGTGGCTTTAATTACTAGTCTTGGAAGCCTTGGTTGGAAAAATTCTCTAGAATCCTAAAAAAAACTATGGGTTGTGTTATTAGTCCTGAAAGTCTTGGTCGGAACAATTGCTTTGGAGCCCTGGACATCTTCTGTAGAGACCAATCTGCTAATGGTTAGTGTTGTACGACTATGAGGCGGAATCATTGCTTGAGGGTTGAGGTGGTTGGCCTCTGGAATCCTTTATTTGTTTGTGCTTTATGTGTTATGATGAGATTCCACATGCATGCTTGGAATACAACATGGGGGTGACTGGCTCAAAGAAACATTTGGTTCAACCTAGTTTATGGTCAAGTGGTACATGGAAGTCCTTGACTTGGTTGGAATTTATTATGTTAATAAGAGCTATTTTTCCCTTTGTATTTTCATGAGTAAAGGTACTTGATGTTATGTGGCTTTAATGGTTATTTTCTCATTGATATATATTTGGTTATTTTATGGTTATAAGCATGTTTTATGATAGTTATGATGTATGGATCTCATCATGTTTTGATTAGTATGTGAAAAAATAATAAATAAATGACCTAATAGATGATAATGAAGCTAATGTGAGAAGGCATCAATCATTCTTGACAATTCTCAGATAAGTATGAGACCCCTATGCTCAGATTTGTTGTTGAAACCTGTAGATTTCATATTTGCGATATGTTTGATGAAATGAATGTAATGGTTGGGCTTGGTTAGGTCAAGTAATTGATCAAGTTTTGTGTCAGAAGCTTTGTCTCGATGTCATTTATTTTCTATAAAAGCCTCATCAAGTTCTAGGCAGTGGTTTGGAGACTATCCTTGAAAAAGTGGCTTAAATATCACAGTCTTTTGCACAAAATTGGCTGAAAAATATTGTTGTCTCTCGCTTGCACGCATTATGAGAGCGACTGGAGGGTCTTAGTCACATGGATATCTTGTCATAGGAGTGACTAGAGGTTTAATTCATTGAAATGATATGTTAACTTAGGGGTTGGGCACATTGAGTGGTGGATTATCTTCTCGGGGTCTTGTATCGCCCGAGGGAGGTTTGTAAAGTGTTGGTTTATCAGTTCCACTTCCTTAATTGCACTGGGGGATTTGAATCATATCATAGTAACTCTTCATCACATTGTTGCAGGAAAAAATACCCTAAGGTCCGGGTTGAGGGATCTAACAGAGCAGAAGGCATAAAACAAAAAGAAGCAATCAAAATAAAGGTTATAATGCTTAAACTAGTAAATTAGGGAGAGATGCCATTACCCGTATGTCCTATGTTTGAGGTCATTCCCACAGGGTGAAAACCCTTTGCTTCTCCACGTGCTTCAAGGCCTGCTACTCACTCAAGAAAAATCACATAGACTAGTTGTACAACATATATATCCTAAATTTCAGTATTTTAGATCATATAAACTCATAAAAGATAACATGAAATCAACAAAAATTAACATGTATAAGAGACATATAAGACCATGAATCTGGAATGAGACAGAGCTTCTTTATTGATGTATGTAAAATCATGTGGAGATATCACCTTAAATTAGCCATGTCTCCAAGAGAAACTTTCCTCTGGATCTATCTAGCCCAAGCCTCAACAATATTCTTCCATAAAAGGTGAACAAGGATGTCACATAAAGGAGGTGGACATCTCAAAGAAGGAAAAAATGGGTTTCCTGGACTTGGGAAGTGCGGGAGACATGGATAATCAGAATTGATCTGGGCTATAACAGGCTATAGTATCAATGCCTTTTTCTCCCCTCCCTTAGGCCTTCCTAATGAGGTCTATTTATACTTCCTCAAAACAATTTTTTCAGTTGGGAATCAGTTTGGCCATGGGATGGTGTAGGTGGGCTTCAGGTAAAACCTGTAAACCCCGCCCAATTAATAGGGAGTTGATATATTTTTTAATATTTTAAATTGTATACGCGGGTGAGATATGAGTGGACCCACATCTGCATGTGTGTAAGACAGGGCAGAGTCAGGTATGGAATTCAAAATAATGTTTTTTAAGAAAATGACTGAGTCTAAATGGAAAGGGCTTCCCAAGGCCAATACATATATCATCAAGTATATAAAGATGATAAATGATGCTATAAAATATGGCCCCTAATATATCAGGTTATAAGGGGTACACAATGGATGAAATGTATTATGTGCATAAGAAATATTCTTGTGAGGGCTTGAGAGGACTTCACCAAATTTCAGCTTGCCAAAAATCAGTGAAAGAAATAAGAAAGTAAGTTCATGTATGAGGCTGGAAAACCCATGGTCAATGAAAGTGAAGCATGTCTGCATAAAAAGTATGGAGTGGATACAATATGTATAAAAGTATAGTAGAAACAGTAAATTGCATAGTGAAACATCTCATCACTGCCCGAAATTTTATATCAAATTCATGTCAAAGTATCACATGTAGAAGACTGATACTGCACGCAAATCAGGTGCCAACATATAGGATTTTGCCATGATGAATTGCAACATATAAGGGTGCATGGTATCCCTGGTAGAAAATTGAAGGATCTGCCAAAGTGAACCAAAGCTTGCTGATGCAAACTCAAGGTCTTCACCGATCACTATGGTAAAATTGTACACAACAGGAATAAATGAGTTGAAGTCAACCATGTGAGAAATCATTTGATTACTGGTCATTGATGTATACCATTAACAAACATGAGATAATTCACCGATAATGATGATGTAATATCCCAAAATGGAAAAGACAAAAATATAGAAAATATGCAAATTCCAAAAACGGTAAAATATTAATTAAACATGTAGAACTGGAAAAATGTCGGAATACATCAAAACATCATACATATGGGAAGAAAAAAATTGAACCATATCATTAAGGATTAATAGCAAGGTAAGTACATAGTGCTCCAAAAGGAATTCACTCAAGCCACAAGATGGTTTAAATACACTAAAGAAAGCTAGCACTGAAAATGTTGTGATGCTACTACTATTGTTGCTGGAAACTATTGCTACTATTAAGAATAACCATTTGCGGAAGTCTGGTGGAGTTCTAAGAAAGAGTCGGTATTTTAACCATGGAATCTACTCCAAAAACCAAGAAAGACCCAGAAATGGTTTGGCCACATTTTAACTTTAGATTTTCAGCCCTTTTTGGTGGTACACTACACCCCTGTTGGCTGAGTTACGCACTCCCTAGAGACAACTGCTGATATGGGGCTGAAAGGATGATGTATTAGCTGCAATAGCACCCACTTAGTTCACTAACTAAAGGGATGATCCCTTCTATATATTCTCAAGCTAGAAGCTTGAGATCTAGCTCCTCCTTTCCATGCTCGAGTTGTAGCTACAAAATGCACAATTTCTAGACTAGAATACGCTTTCAAGGAGGTTGGAGCTATAGCTTGCTACTGGATGATGAAATAATGATCACATATCATGTGAATGATCTCTCCAAAGTGAGGGAAAGACCCCTCACAAGATTCCAAGCTGAAATACTTGGAACTTCCTTCCTCCCTTAGATTTTCCTGTTGGAATACGCAATTCTTGAAGGAACTACTGCTGCATGGAGGTGTAATATGATGGCCTGATTCCAGATATCAAAATTTTTCTCCTGGAATACTGAAATGGAAGCTAAAGGTGAAAGGATGAATCCTCCACCGGTTTCCTAGCTGAAATGCTAGAAACTACCTTCCCCCTCTCAAACCCTAAGACAAGAATGAGTAATTCCTAAAGGTGTATATGCTGAAGAGAGGGCTTCAATGTGGCACCAATGCCAGATGATGAATTGCAGCTCAAAATAACCTTCCCAAAGTAGGCACTCAAAGTCCCCCATGGGTAAGGGTGGGATTCCCACCCGGGAACACCCTTGTGCTAAAAAAAAAAGCAGACTTAGCTAAACAGTTGAAGCGTGTAAAGAAATGTTAAACGACAATACAATATGAAATTCTAGACTGATTTTCTTTGCTTCCATTATCTTCCTTATATGGTTGTGATCCTTCCCTAACCTTGGCTCACCTCATAACTGCATTGCACATGTGGCCACTAGTCTCCATGAAGATTGTGTTGTCTCTCCATGATCTCCATGATCTCTGAATTTACTTTCCACTCCTCCATCATGTGTGCATTTAGTGCACCACTTCCTCCATCACTACATCATTAATGCTCTATGATCTTACTTTTATTCCTCCACTATCTCCATCATCTTCCTCATTATTCTTCATAATCTCTAGTCTTCCTTCGTTAATGAGCTTCTCCACTACTCCATGATGTTGATCTACTATCTAATAACCCACATTCACACAAAAAAAGTGGATTTTATTCATCTATGGGGTTTATGGGTCCATTCACTCTTTTATTTACTTAACTAAGTAAGAAAAGTAAGAAATGTAATATTCCAATTAACTAATGGAAAATTGGGAATATTACAACCCTCCCTGCCAAAATGTTGATTTTCGTCAAGAAACTGCAAAAGTGAATGCTACAACAATCCCTCTCCTTCCAAATGGCATCCTCATATGGAAGGTCTCCCCATCTTCTCCAATGTTTAATGAATGCCCAACTCCATAGCTTCCTCTCTAGAATGTATAGAATGGCTTCCAATTGTATAGCTAGGTGCCTCTTCTCATCAATGAACCTCCAAGTGGAAACCATCTACTATTAGAGAGCCTCTCCTCTACTTGAGTCATATGAAGTGAAGTGGTTCCTCCCCCCCAAAGGAAAGTCCCAATCCCTGAACTATCTCTCCAACCCATGCTACATGGAGTAGGATGTACCTCTCCATGCTCCCATCATTGGCCCTGCTTGCTCCAAGCATCATCTCATCACTGTGAAAAATAGGAAGCAAAGACATATGGGTTGACATGTGAAGTATGGTGGCCATACTCTCTTGACAGAAGCCAACGTAGTAAGGCCTCCTATTTCCATCCTCCCTCCTCAAGGAATGGGATAAATTCAACCCATACTCTCCCAAGAGTAACCAAAGAAGCAATGACTCTTGCTTCCCCATCACATCATCATCATGAAAGCCATGGAGCAACAACATATCGATTGACATGTAGAATGTCAAATCAGCCCAGAATAACCAAACTCCCTACTGCCACATCATGTGAGTGCCATGTAATGTCCCAAACAATAACACACCCATTGACATAGGATATGTCATGTGATGGCCAAACTCTCTCAAGGGTAACCAACGTAACCATGCTTCCTGCTGCTACATCACACCAATACTATGCAAGGCATGGATCATACAAATGTGAGATGTTGGGTAGTAACAATACTCACCCAAAATAAACCAATGTAGCCATGCTTCTTGTTGCCTTGTATCATAGATATGCAAGTATCCTTTCAACCACTTGCTCATCATCCTCACTCATCCATCCAACTGTGGGTGATGACTCCTATCATGCTCCAGCTTGGTATCCACCCAATGGAGAATACCGTCCTCCTCAATCTGATGATCTTTGCACTCCATGATATGTTGAAGTGAATCCTCCTTTAGGTTTCTTAATGAGAACCTCTCATCGATGACTCGATAGAATCCATAATATTATGAATATTCTCTAGGAAAAAACCTCTCTTTTAGCTGCAAGGTGCTCATCAAGAAGGATCTATTATAATAATGAGAGATGTCCATCACAAGATGTATATAATCTACCATCTGCCATCCAATTCTTCATGAGTGAAGCGGTCATCGGAATGCTCCAAGAATAGTTGGGCTCCCAACTCATCACTGATCCTTAGTGAGAGCGCTGTTGATCACCATGATGGTGCATCTATTGTCTCATGACCACACACAATGCTAAACTCATAGCCTAACATTGTACTGATTAGGACTATACTTATCCCATCCTCTGAAACTCCACACTTCAAAACAAAGTGTTGTGTGTAGCTTAATACTAAGAAAATGGGATGGCTATACGTCTCCTCCTTGAACAAGTCAAGGGTTGATAGTTTTCTGCTCCAAATTAGCAACGTGCTAAAACCCTTGGTTATGCAATTGCCCTGATGGAATGATCCCACAAATCTCAAACTAAGGTGCTGAAATAACATGGGATGAAAATTTTTGCAAACCTTTGATAATCTGATACTTGGGAACATCTTGAAAAGCTACAAGAGTTCCTCCAACTGGTGCAATGGCTTGTCCAACTGTTGGTGATGGTGATGGCTGCTCATATACTACTGCACCAATGTTGGTATATTCCTCCTCCTCCTCATGCATCTCCTGAATCATGCATGGGACTCTTAATGTCAAGTGCTCAAGACCACCTTGCAAATATGTAAGTGCTCCTTCATCTGATGCAATTACTTTTGTAGCTGGTGGTGGTGGAACTTCCTCCTCTTCCGAAGTGATAGTGTTGACATCCTCCCTTTGTTAATCATGTGCTATCTCATCAATGTTGGGAAATGTCTCTATGGAAAGTACCTCAGGTTTCCCTCTATCAAAATTCTTAATCAAACTTTGAGTGAAGCCTGCATAAGTAGTCACTCTTTCATGTTTTATATGGCTGAACCACCAATCCTTTTCTCCACCCTTAAGGTGAAGTGCTACAATCTCAACAACCTCTCTTTTCGCTACTTGGTGTAGCTCGAAGAAATGATCTAACTCATTCATCCAAGATTTTATTGTGCTTGTGGATGATCCATCGAATGTAGGCAAGAAGAATCTATAAGGTATATGCCTTCTTCTTCTATTGCTACTATGGGATCTCCGGGTTTTTTTGATTTGAATAAATTATTGGAGAGTCAGATTCTCCTTCAATGCTCTTGATTAATATTTTTACTCTACATGATAATTAATTAGAGTCTCATGCTCTAAGTATCCTCCATCTCCATGCCATTCATCTCATTTTGCAATAAAATTGGACATAGAAAAGTTTTGTGGAGCTCTTTGCATTGCCGGTTGTTTATGTTTTTAATAGGAAGTGCTTGGACCTTACTCATTCTGAAACCCTCTTGAGGTTTCTCTTTGCCTTCCCATTCTCATTTCTTTTGTCTCCAGGGAGAGATCCTTCATAGATCTAAAGAGAAGTGTGGAAAAACTTAATCCTTCCACAATTGAAGGCTTCTTCTTTTTATTCTTATGATGTCATGAACTGCCCACAAGTGGAGCCAAAGATCATTCTCTAATACTATTGTAATATCAAAAAATGGAAAAGATAGGAATATAGAACATATGCATAATTCCAACTACGGTAAAATTATAATTAAACATTTAGAATGTAAAAAATGTCAGAATACATAAAAACATCATACATATGGGCATAAAATAGTTGAACCATATCATTAATGATAAAAAACAAGGTAAGTACACAGTGCTCCAAAAGGAATGCACTCAAGCCACAATATGGTTGAAATACATTAAAGAAAACTAGAATTGGAAATGTTGTGCTGCTACTGTTGCTGCTGCTGGAAAATATTGCTACTTCAAAGAAGAAACATGTGTGGGAGGCTACTAGAGTGCTCAGAAAGAGCTAGTATTTTAACAATAGTCTCTAATAAAAAAACCCAGAACTAGGTTGGCCAGATTTTAACTTTGGATTTTTGACCCTTTTTGGGTGGCACACTGCACCCTTGCTGGCTGAGTTATGCACTCCCTGGATACAACTACTGATATGGGGCTGAAAGGATGATCTATCATCTGAAATAGCACACACTCATCTCACTAATTGAAGGGCTGATCCCTTCTTTAGATTCTCAAGCTAGAAGCTTGAGATCTGGCTCCTCCTTTCCCTGCTCAAGTTGCAGCTCCAAACTACACAACTTCTGGACTAGACTACGATGAAAAGGAGGATGGAGCTATAGCTTGCTACTAGATGATAAAATAATAATCAAATATCATGTAAATGATATCTCCAAAGTGAGGGAAAGACCTCTCACAGGATTCCAAGCTGAAATTAATAGAACTTCCTTGCTCCCTTAGATCTGCCTGGCTGGACTACGCAATTCCTGAAGGAGTTGCTACTACATGGAGGTGTAATATGATGGCATGATTCTAGATATCACAATTTTTCTCCTAGAAGACTGAAATGGAATCTCAAGGTGAAAGGATGAATCCTCCACTGGTTTCCTAGCTAAAATGTAGAAACTACCTTCCTCCTCTCAAATCCTAAGACAAGAATGCGTAATTCCCCAAGTTTTATATGTAGAAGAGAGGGTTTGAATGTGGAACCAATGCCTGATGATGAATAGCTTCTCAAAATAACCTTCCCAGAGTAGGAACTCGAAGTCCTACATGGGTAAGGGTGGGATTCTCGCTCGGGAACACCCATGTGCTAAACAACACAATAGATTTAGCTAAACAACTGAAGAATGCAAAGAAATTTCAATCGATAATACAATATCAAATTACAGACTCACTTTCTTTTCTTCCCTCATCTTCATTATATGGTTGTGAGACTTCCCTAACCTTGGCCCACCTCATAGCTATGCTGCACATGTGGCCACTAGTCTTCATTAAGACTACGTTGTCTCTCCATGATATCTATGATCTCTACATTTACTTTCCACTCCTCCATCATGTGTGCATTTAATGCACCACTTCCTCCATCACTGCATCATTTATGCTCTATGATATTAAATTTATTCCTCCACTTCTCCATCATCTTCCTCATTGTTCTCCATAATCTCCACTCTTACTTCATTAATGAGCTGTTCCAATACTCCATGATTTTGATTTACTATCTACTAACCCACATTCACACAACCAAAGTGGATTTTATTCATCTATGGGGTTTATGGGTACCTCCACCCATTTACTTAACTAAGTAAGAAAAGTAAGAACTTTAATATTCCAATTAACTGATGGAAAATTGGGAATATTAAAGATGATGAGAGTCAAGGTACCCCAATACAATATAAAAAGTGTGAATGAATGAGTTGAAGTTGAACATTTTATATAATCCACCAATCAAGAGACATTTATATATTCTCACTATCAATAGCTAATGAATCTGCCACCAATGACTACAAACCCTAAGGTACTGAGAAAATGACTCTTGACCTTATTCCCAGAGCAATGTGTCAGAGTATATGGGAAAATATCTGCTAGAAGGAAGGCATTAAGGCATCCCACACCAATCTAGTGCAAGTGTAACTTGTAGACCAAAATTTGGAAGGAATCATATGAAGAAAAGTGAAGTAACAAACCCGAAGCATGTTCCTGGCATGCACAAAATGTAGCTAGCGCATGAGAGAAACCATTTGAACCAACCATCATGAAAACTGACAAAAAGGTGAGTAATCCACCGGTAGGGTCAAATGGAAACCAAGGTACTACACAAATCCCATGTGTAATAATGTAAGCTAAAGTCGAACACAAGGGAAACCACTCAATCAAAGACCCATGGTGTTGATCAAATGCTGGACACAAGGTCACCTATCAATAATGTAAATAGGGCCAAGGTGAGGATCTAGGTTTACTCTCAGAGCAATTTTTCAAAGTCGATAAGAGACAAACTCGCCAGCGGGAAGTCAGTGGAGACCTTCTCAAACCAGCACAAACAAAGGAAAAAATAGCTGATGTGATAGAACAAGACTCTGATAGACCGTGGATGACCGATTTAAAAATGAGTTAAGAGACACTGCATAAATGCGGAATCAAGTTTACTTCCTTTGAACAAAATCATGACTCATTTTGACTATGGCAGCATGTGATAACTTTTTATAAGTTTGTCATGCAGGAAGCACAAATAAACCCTTCATAGGATTGGAAGAGATAACTAACTAGGGGAGTACTGATTCTATAACAAGGTTATGGATTCTCCTAAGTCAAACTAAAGCCCATCCAAAAATGGAGAAAAGACTTAGCTTTTTGTGCTTTGTTCAAGGGCGACACAAATGACCCTTAACTACCATCAAATATGGAAGTAATGTCCCGATCCCGCTCTTTTTGGGATATTTTATTTTTTTGTCTTTTTCATATTGAAAGTGTTGGTTCTCAGAAATTTCCTTAAAAATACATCCACTTTCACTATCATGTCCATTATATCACCTCCATTTCACTACCATGTCACTACATTCATCTCACTTTCATCATCATTTAGGTTACCCTTGTGTTTTCCAAACATTATTAATTTCTAGTGTTTTTAAGTGAATTTGTGATCAAAAGTTAGGAAATAATATGCATATGCTTATACCTTAAAAGTGGAAAGAGTTTTGTGACATTTTTATGTTCATTGGAAGTTTCCAAGGAACTCTTATGCGGCTCCCAAAGATCAGATTCAAAATTATCTTCATGATATGAAGGAGATTTGAAGGAGGGATATGTGGCCTATGGTTAGCAAATTGGTTGAGAATATTCTAGATCAAAGGAGAGGAAGAAACATCCTCATTAATGAGGAGGTTGCTTAGGAATTTTTATAAATAGGAGATCTCTCTCCTCTATTTGTACAATGGAACTCTTGTTAACTGACTCTTGTTCGTGTAACTTGTCATCTTATTATTTTGTACTTTGTAAATTTGGAGAACATGAATAAATCTTTGAGGTTCCAAGAATGGAGGGAGATGTGAAGTAGGAGATATCATGGAGAATATTACAATGTAAGATAGAGTATGTTTTATTTTGTAATTTTTTTTTATATCAGTTTTTTATTTCACTCAAGTATGTCATTTCATTTCAATTTTTATGTTGTTTTCATTCCCTTGGAAGTTTGATAGTTTATATTTTCCATTCATGCAAGTGTGTTCGACGAGTCGATTGTTAATTTAATTTTCATGTAAAAGTGTTCTTCTTTTTGAATTAATGGACTATGATATATTAGATTTGATTTATGTATATGTGAATTCATGAAGAATGCTAGATTAGATTTGATTTATGCATGTGTATTAAATTAGTTATTTACATTTACAGATGATTGTTGAATTTTATGATCGCTTAAATCATCTAATGAATGTGACTTTGTCATCTTCCAAATGGATAGATTTGTACATTTGTTTATACAACAACCATAGGTTTCTGATTTATGCATGTGTGTTAGATTAGTTTTCAATTTTTCAAGCATGGATTAGACTTTCAATTACGCAAGTAGAATAGATTAGGATATATTTGATTAGATTAGTTTTGAAATTTCCAAGTAGATTAAAATTCAATTATGAAAATAGATTAAATTTTAATTCCTGAATGTAGAACATGTTTTCAAGTTAATACAGGAATGGTGTGATTGAGTTAGTTTTTAGTTTTCATAAACTCATGCCTAGCATATATTGTGCATGTATGTCTCGCAAGTCCTACGGATCTCGAATTGATAATTTATGTTAGTAATCTAATATAAACTATTTTACTCGACATTTTGGCATTGTTGCTGGGGAGGCATACATAGGGATGAGTTTTCAATCTAAAACATCATTTTTTTTTTAAATTTCATTTTACCTAACATAGATAGGGATTGTTTTTTTTTTTTAAATGCTATTTTATTTTCATTTTATTTTTTCAATTTTTCATTTTACCTAACAATTTCATTTTTTCAAATGCAATTTCATTTTCATTTTTCAATTAATTAATTAATTTATTTTGAAATAATTTTTTCTTTTATAAAATTTAATTAATTTTTAGACTTTGACAAAATATTTTTTTTTCAAAATCAAATAAAATATAATGAAAGTCAACATTGATAAAATTTTAATTAAAAATAAATATTAATAATAATAATAATACAAATCTAAAAATCTAAACCAAGAAAAGCCACTTCCAATATATATATATATATATATAACAATTAGAAAAAATAAAATAACAACCACACAAGATTATTTAAAAAAATTAATAAAAAAAACTAAAAACAAAACATTAAAAATCCAATATAAACAAACCTAAACAAACATAGATGAATAATTTCAAACAAAACACATGACATTGAACAATAAAATATAAAAAAACAAAATGTAAATAAAATAAAAGTCAAGATAAAAAAATGAGGTAACTCTCTCTTCAACATGGGTTTCAACTGGGTTCTTTAGATTTCGTCAAGCTCGGGGTTCAACCAAAAAATGAGAAAAAATGTAGGTGGAATTGAATGTAGTCTTGAGGTTATTTAACACATACCTCTCTCAATTAAAACCCTACATACAATAAAACAAATAATAATCCACCATTCAAAGAGTTTTTTTTTTCCAGCATGAAAAAATACAGCTGGTTTATATAATGTACCAGAGCAAAACAGGTTTCAATATTTAGTTGATGAACATCAATTTAGGGCTACATTTTGTGAGGGATAACCTCATACTTGATCAGTAAACAAAAATGGAAAAACATAAAATCTTCTAGTGAGAATTTACCACAAACAGGAAGCAGCTACATAGCATTTAAAGCGGGACAGTAGTCACAGATATCTTTTGTTGGTCAAAACAGAGCCCTGTGCTCCACAAAGAAACAACTGGAAAGCTCCCAATGTGAAATCTAAGTCTCTTTTTTCAGCATGTGGTTGAGCTGTAGGGAAGCATCTGCAATAAGAAAACAGCAAAAATCCTAGCGACAATCGCCCAGCCAAATTGTAGGAGTATGTTTGTTCAGGTGTCCTTCCAGTTATGCTAGATTGATCACTCCTTCAGCTATTGTTCCCTGTGAATTAATGAACTCGTAATTCACGTATCCAAAAATACTCTCCAGATCCTTCTTTGAAAGCTGGTCTTCTTCCTTGTTTTTATCCCTGTACACATGACAAAAGGAGATAAAAGTGAACTTTTCCTTTAGTATATGAATACATTCAATCCAGTGAGTTATGAGTCCAGGGTTTAGATTAGATTTGTTGTTCATATGATTGATTAGTATTTTAGAATCTCCAAATATGCATATTTTTTCCACACACAGAAGTGACACCACCCATAGAAGTCCCCAAAGAACCATGCATTATGCTCTCGTATTAGTACCTATACCATCGTTCTAGAAGAATTTGTATTGGAAATCTGGAGAGAGCATTAGCCAAACACCACAGCCACAATTATTATTTTGTGCAGCCCCATCAAAGTATCCTTCCGGGAAATGTAAATCATGAGGTCTGTTCCTCTTGGAAAAATCCATAGGCTGCTTCTCAGTAGTCCTTTGCCTCTCCCAACAAATTAAGATTTTGTTAAAAGTTTTATCTAGCCAGCAAGGTCTCCCTTCAAAAATCATTATGTTTCTGTTTATCAAAATATTCCAGTGGAATAGAATGGGTATGGCTCTAAATTTTTTTCCCCTACTGAACCACCACCTTATGCAATCCACAGTGTTTGAGTACTCTGGGATTGGAAAATTCCATTTATAACACAGCATTTACAAAACATTATTTGCAAAGGGGCATAGATAGAAAAGGTGTTGGTTATTTTCACCATTTGCACCGCATAAAAAAGAATAACTTGGACCCTACCAACCCCTTTTTTTCAAGTTATTCCAAGTATTGTTTTTATCCCTCCAAACGAGCCATACAAAAATAATATTTTTAATTTCAACCTTGACCTTCCAAATGAACTTAAACCAGTTGTCTGCACCCAAAATGAACTTCAATTCTATGAGGGTATGATAAATATCTTTTACCTTCAGGCTGCTCTCAATTGTTTTATCTCTCCATAGAAGCCTATCGCCTGCAGGGATTTTACACAGTCCCAAATGTCTAAGAGAATTAGAAAGATTTGCCCAAGATTGTTCCCATCTATAATTCAAACCCGTGTCCTTGAAATACTTCCAAATCGGGATCTCATTGTCCCAATTAACAATAATCTGTTTTAAGTAAAAGAAGCCACCTTGGTTTAGTTCCAGGATTAATGCTCCATCAATGTCATGAAAATTATCAATTCCCAGCATGTTGGTACCACCAATCAGGATTTTCAAGCCATCCCCAAAAAACCAATTCAGATTTCCATGTACAGTGGGCCAAATTGAACAGAAGCCCTTCCAAATATTTGATTACTTCTTGTGTGCCTTCCATCCCTTAGTGGCTATTGACTCCATAGACTCCTGTCCCAAATATTTCCCTCTAATGATATCTTGCCATTTTCCCTTGTAATTTAGGCCCCTCGACAATGATTTGGTGAGCAAGGATTTACCAAAGATATCCAAATCCTTTATGCCCCATCCACCTTTATCTTTTGGAATTGCAATTGTATCCCATCTAGCTAAGTGCATGCATCTCTTATCACCTCTTCCTCCCCAGATGGATTGAGCCATAATCTTTCTAATGTCATTTAAAATCTGTTTTGGGATCACATATAGATGTGCCCAGAAAACAGTTTGTTGTTGAAAGAATGCCTGTGTTAATATCAATCTACCCCCCTTTGAGAGCCATTTTACTGACCACATGCTAAATTTCTTTTTGTACTTTTCAATAATCCATCTCCTATCGTCAACTGTGTATTTCAGTGGTTTCAACCTAAATCCCAAGTAAACCAGACCTCCGAAAAGTTCAGCTCTTCCACATTTAAAAAAGGAAATTATATCACTTATTACCCCTTCCTCTCCACCTGCACAATATAAGAAAGACTTACCTTCGCTGATCAGCATACCTGTAGCCTCACAAAAAACCAGAAAGATGTTTTGAAGTATCTGCCAGCAATTTCTCCGTAACATTCCAAATATTAAAATGTCGTCTACAAAGAGGCTATGGGAGGCATTCATATTAGTGCCAACATTAATCCCGCAGAAAGAGCCATCAACAACTGCCTTTCTCAATTTCAGACTCATAGCATCCATCATTAGAATAAACAGAAGCGGAGATAAAGCGCACCCCTGGCAGAGCCCCCTACTAGGAAAGACGAAATCTGAGGCTGAACCATTGATGATTACCGCCATGGATAAATTGGTGGAGCATCCCGTCACCCACTCCACAGCCTCTCTGTCTAAACCAATCCTGTAAAGAACAAGTCTCATATATACCCAATCCGTTCGATCGAAAGCCTTATTTAGATCGATCTTTAAAACCGCGACATCCTTCTTTTCAGATTGAATGGAGTGAATGATCTCTTGTGTGGTCACCACAACGTCACGAATACTTCGTTGTTTCAAGAAACCTGATTGTTCAGGTGTAATAAATTTGGATAGGGCACCCTTCATTCTTTCAGCTATAACCTTGGAAATGATTTTATATAGAGTATTGCATAAAGATATAGGTCTATAATCGTTAAAGGATATAGGCCCTTTTTTCTTGGGTATTAAGGCGAAAAAAGTGGAATTAATGGCACCTTTTATCTTGCTGCTTATCTGAGCTTCCTCCACCATTTCAGTGAGTAACGTTGTGAAATCTTCCAAAAAGTGTATGAAAAAATCCGGTGTCCAACCATCCGGACCCAGAATTTTGTCAGTACCAAATTATTTTAGCACTACAGTTACCTCTTCTGGCGTGACCTTTTTCTTGAAACACCTCAACTCCTGTTGATCGAACATTACTGGGTATTTCCATATCATTTCCATCTGTGCATCCGAGACTTGCACCTCCCTTCATTTATATAGAGCACCAAAATATTTCACCGCTACCATCTTAACTTCTTCGGTAGTGTGAACTGATTTATCACCGTCTTCAATGACCCAAATGGTATTTGCCCATCTCCTCCCGGATGCATATTTATGAAAAAACTTGGTGTTTTGGTCTCCAGCATCCAACCATAAGGCTCGGCTTTTCAAACGCCAAGTCATCTCCTTCTTGAAAAGATATGTTTTTAATTCTTCCTCTAATACTTTCAGCCTTTCCCAATAATCTCCAGCTTGTCTACCTTCTTCAATGTCAAAGAGTACCTGAGATTTCTCCACCTGTATATTTCGAATTCTGTCATTTGTTTCCCGGATTTTCCCTTTTTCCCACAGCCGAACAACCTTCTTAATTTCTTTCATGGTATATGTTAAATAATCCATCGGAGATACACCAGATTGCCTCTGATATAATTTAAGCTGGTTTTTAATAAGGGTGTTAAAACTCTCATCTTCAAGCCAAGATCTGTTAAATTTGAAGGGATATCCCTTAGGTTTCCTCTCAAATTCCCAGATAAGAGAAATCGGCCTGTGGTCTGATAGAGTCAGATCATCTACAGAGGCCAAACCCCCCCCATAACTGCTTTCAAATCAAAGCTGATCATAAATCTATCGAGCCTCTTTCCTATAAAATCATTCTCGCTTCTTCCATTTAGTCATGTAGGGGAATTTTTCTCCATTTTAATATCAATCAAATCAGCCTGAACAAAAATGTCTCTAATGGTGTTGGCAACAGGGTCAATTCTATTCTTCACACAACATTTATCTTTTGCATACAGAGCCACATTGAAATTACCTGCAAAGATGACATTGCACAGTTCCAATAGTCCACACCGTTCCATTTTTACCTAGAAAGAGAGCTTATTGCGGTATGGAGCATATAAATTTACCACATGGATTCTCTGACTATATCCCCGACCAAAACCTATAAGCAACATTCCACCATAAAAGCCGAAGGCTTTTAGAGAGAACCACCTTGGATCCCACATTGCTGCGAGTCCCCCGGATAGTCCATCTGCACTTTTAGTAGCAATGTGCCATTCTGGTAACATTTTCCGAAAGTAATCATAGGTGCATTCCGCAGAATTCATGGTTTCTTGAAAAAGAAGTAAATAAGTCTTAGAAATAGAAATGTAATCCTTCAATAATAAAAATTTCCCAAAATCCCCCATCCCCCTGACATTTAAAGAAATGATCTTCATGGGGGAACCTCAGATGTCTGGGTCAACACTCCAAGGACCCTTCCTATAGCTAAAGATATTGGGATATCCCGAAAAGAGCTTTCTAACAGAATATCATTCAGGTCCGACACAAGTGCCAGTTTTTTCTTCCTCTTAGACTTGTCTCTGCCTCTCCTAACAGTAACATTAGACCTTGAAGAGGGGCTGATTATAAAGGAGGGGGAATGTGGACCCATTTTCACAATAAGAGGTTCGAAGGTGACCTCTTTATGTAGTAGTAAACATTCAATATCGGATCCAACAGAATTGTGTGGAGACAAAGGTTCACAAGGGTTAAAAAAATGGTATGGATAACCCACATTGGGGAAGAGAGGGGAGTTCACTTCATGCAAATGACCAGCGCCCATAGGTTTCTATGCAATCCCCAATGCTGAGATTGATGGAATATGCAAAGAATGACGAATATTTTTAATAAGTGAAAGAGATTGGGGCACATTGCCCAGGTCCTTGTGACAAATTTTTGGGGGTAACATGGCAAGCATAGAGTCGTCCATTTTAGGTAAGCTTGAAACTTTATCACCGAGTTCCAAGTACCCCCCTGTCCCACTCTTAGTGCTATCCTCTCCCAGTCCCAAAGCCCCCTCCTCGTTTGACTAACCATGACGCATACAAACTAGACCCGCCACAGGTGTCTTGGGAGGAAATAGACCATATTGTGAATCCACAGAAAAAAAAGGTAGAATCAGATCTATTCTCAACACCCGTTTCATAAGAGGTTGCCACTAACTGAGAGATAGACTTACCCGAAAGAGTCGCCACACTTGTAGAAGGCTTACAGAGTGTCGTTCCATCCTCAGGGAGCTTTGGCCGCGACATCATGTTCTACCGAGAATTTCCTTTATCCCTCCAACGAGCACACTGTTTTTGCAAATGTCCGGTCTCATGAAAAATGTGGCAGCGGAATGGCATTTTCTAGAAGTCGATGGTCTGTCTCTGAGTCCTGCCATCCCAATGTAGATAAACATGGGCCAGTAAACCCCGTGAAAATTAAACCTCTACCAAAACCCACGCGATTCTTTTGTCGTAAGCCTCGCTGCATCATGGATCGACGAATCTGCAAACACCAATGCTATCACCGATGGCACACAGTACTTTGTAATTCCAAAAGTGGAGTGGTAGGCCGTATAATTTCATCCACATAATATAATTTACAGTTTCATTTGTGCATGGATGAAAGCCCACATTCCATCGGTGCAAAGCCAAAAAGCACCGCCCTTTGACCCAGGTTCGGTGCAGGACATCAATAACATCCTCATCCTTCTGTAAATGAAAACAGAGCCAACCCACTTCTAACCTGCTAACCCGGGGGATGTAACCTAACAGCTTCTCCCACTCCTGAAGTAGCCACTCCATCAAATTGTTGCGCCGATGGCCATCGAACATCCATCGCCCAACAACTTCTCTCTTTGATAACCCCTCGACATCCTCCCACAAAACATAAGACCCAAAGTTGAGGAGGTGAACTTCTGGGTTAATTTTGAAGGGTTTAAATTTCTGAGTAGCCTTTCTTCACGGAGAAATCAGACCGGTAGTATGCAAGGAAGAGTGTAAGTTACCTGCGATAGAGTCCCAGTCAGGTCGGTCGATGGGTGGGTTTGGCTAGTCCTTACCAATCGTGCCTAAAGTATGGCCTTCCTCTGCCACCCTGATGGCATGCAGAAAGGATGAGTCGAGCAGTGCCAAGTCACATTCATTTATATATTGGGAGAGTTCTGCCATCCAGTCTTTTCGCCAGCCCAGTCCACGTATTCTCTTATTTCTCTAGTATACTCATGACCACCTACTATCCTCCTTCCACGTAGGAATACGAACACCACATCATGCCGGAGACAAGATATAAAAATCATATAAAAATGGAGAGCTGTAGTAAAAAACAATGGAGTTATATAGAATCATTCATCTCCGATGAATATCACTCCATCCATCATTAAATTCCATTCAATGGTGATAGAGATCACGATATTAAGGAGAGGTCGACAAAGTAACAACCACTCCTATGACATGCCAGAAATAACCAATTTACCACTCCTTCCCCATAACGTAAACGACTATCAGCTGCCCAAGTATAGGAGAAAGGGAGAGAACGAACCACCTCCAGAGGTGCGCCATTACAGCTTGATATTCCACTCCCACAAAAAAGATATACGCGTCAAAATCAAGAGCTCCTTTGAAAAGTGGGAGAACGTCCATGATAGATAAATTTGAAAAATCTGGTAGGCTATTGAAAGAAATAATCGCCGGAAAAGCCGAATGGCCGATGTCCAAACAGAGACAGGAAGAAGCATACCATGGAGGAAAAATGCTACCAATAAGAACCTTGATTAGCCAATCTCAAAGAAAAAATTAATTTTCTTCACGGCAACATGTTAAGCAGCCTCCGAAATTCCACCACCTTTTGCACAGCTTGACCTTCATGTTCTTACAAGATCGGTTTGGTCTGAAAGAGAAAATATAGTTTACAATCACCCTTTGTCTCACTGGTTCTTCTAGTATCGTCTCCTCAGAGACCAACCAATTCACTAGAACAAGAATACCCTTCTTGACTCCATTGCTCCTCAGATCTAGTTCTTTTTTCCTCTGAAATCAATTTATAGAAAATCCTGAATTTCCTGTTGGTAAAATCCATGGGAGACACTGCTACCATAGCTAAAGTTTTGCATCTCAACTGCTGCTGGTTGAACTTCCACTCCAAATCTCCATTCTCTCTACTGTGTAGAGAATTTCCACCTGCTGGCACCACCGTGGTATAATTTCTTATCCCTTGGTTAAAGAGGGACCGAGACGATTTGAAGATTTGGAAGAAATGGGAAAGAATTTTCTTGCTGCCATATGCGTCGCGCAACAAACCCTGTGCATCGCGCAGGAGAAATTTTACACAATGGGAGCCGACCCAAAGCGTCGCGCTCACCCAATGCATCGTGACACCCAGCCAATGTGTCGTGCATGGAAATTTCAACACTGTCTCAGTTCACAACCTTACTAAACGCTCCCCATCGCCAAAAATCTTCTTACCAGTGATAAAAACAACACCTGAGATGAAGAGGCATGACGTGGTCGAGAAGAGGAGGAGCTTGCTGAAATTCTGCGAGGAATGGACACTAGTCCTATCGAGCCTCTGCATTGGGCGTATGGAAAGATTAAACCAAATTCACCATAGTGTAAAGTCAAGAGAAACAAAAGTGAAATGGCCCGAATGACTCCAATATCTATGGGAAAGAAGTCACACCTGGTCACCCAAAACATGACAGAAATACCAGGGGTCGAAGGTTTGAGACCAGTTTTCCATGGCGGAGCCAACCTTAGTGCCATTTCAAAGAGTTGTTGCAACAACCTACATTGTTAATTTGGTTTCTATTCTATTCGGTGTGAATCTTCGATCAAACCTGGAAATGAAATATATAATGCGAATTCCATTGAGTTTCTAGCTATAAATTTATGATTTGTACAAGGGAGACAAATTTGTTGAAAATAGCCAGACCCATTTTTATTGGGAAAGAGACAATTTTAATCAAAATTGAATCTCTCTCACCATCATCTGAGAGGTGAAATTCTTGCTAGCCCTAGCCCAAATATCGCCCAAATATTTACAAAATATGTCACAATTTCTTTGCCCAAGTGAAAGGTCTGCACACCGAATTCGTTGATGGTTGTATATTTCACAAAAGATCCAGAACTAATCAATTTTGTTCCCTCATCATTTTCCAGAGGCTTAAGATCTTTAAAAATGTCATTTTTAAAACGCCTTTTATGATCGATTGGAGAAAAATCTGAGAAAACTAAAACATGGGTTTTCTTCAGAACTAGGTGAATTAAGTAACACATGACTAATTTTGTCAATTTCGTAATCATTTGAGAGAATTTCTGGGTTGTTTGGAGTCTCATTTGATAGGTTGTGTGAGAAAAAATATTTTCAATTAATGCACAGTGAACTGTTTAAGTTGCGGAAAACTTCAATTGCGGCCATGATTATAAGGAAAAAGTTAGAGGTGGATTGCAAGTTATGAATAATTACATCAATCTCCCAAAATTCGATCTTGACAAAAACTTGGAAAAATAACTCTTCAGTGCTACCCATTCCTCCATTCTTCAATACTACCAAAAAGCCACGATTCCTATTTTCATGCATGGCAATATTCATTTTGATTTTCTATGTTTTCACCGCTTTTCACTTCAAAAACATTTTCACTTTGATGTTATTCATGGAAATATTAATTTCAGTATTGGAAAAATCATGTTTTAATTTTTTCTTTCGGTAGTATCCGTGTAAAGTTTTGATGTTATGAAGTATTCAAGGAAAAGATACTAGTGAAATGTCAGTAATCAAAGATGAAATAAAAATAATTTAGTTTCTTCCACTTGAGAAGTATAATTTTGTTTTGAAAGAGTGCTATGAATTGTTAAAATAAATAAATAAATAAATAAATAAATAAAATAATAATTTTTTTTATTGCATCAATGAAACAAATTGGGTATTTGCTCGTTCTTTTTTGAGGAGGTGTTGATCAATTAAAAGATTAGATTGATTAATTGTTCATGAAAAATGCATAGTTGTGTATACTTTTCTTGCTGTTCGATATTTTAGCTACAGAATTGTGAAAATGTATAGTTGTTGTGTAATTCTACAGCTGAACATCAATCTTACAGCTGAGAAACTTCATTATTTCACAAAAATTTCAAATTAGCCTAACTTTCTCATACGATATTCGATTTTGACGATTCAAGAGTTGTTGGAAATATCTCGATGAGATATGCACAATGAGTAAGATCTCATCGGAGTTTGTAACAGTAAATAATGAAGAACGTGTCAGAAAGACACAACAGACAAGTTAAGGAACTATTTTCGACATAGGTATAAATTATTTTGGTTTTCCTTCATGAAATTGTTTTATTAGTACCAATTCTCAATTTTTTGTGGAAATGTCATAACCATAGATATTGATCGCCTCTATATTTTGACAGTCTTACATTACATTGCAGAAGAAGTACTAGTTTTCTTTGCAGGTTCTAGGAGGAAGGACAAATGACTATAAGCAAACAAAGTCTCTCTCAGAGACCACATATATTTCAAAAGAAGATGATCAAAAAAAAAAAATATGAAACATCAATACATGAGCACATGCTAATGCAGATCAGATCCAACACTTGCAAGTCTTTCAGATGTCATTGTCTCCATTACATCCATGCATCTTAATAAAACATTCACCTCATTTCCCTTCATATTTTCCATTCACATTCATTCTTCATTCACGTTCACTATCCATTCGATTTCATTCATTTCCATCCGCCCCCAACTCATGAATAAAAGAAATAAGCTCACTTACATGTTGATTAACTTCATTATCTTTCTCCTTTTCATGTTCATTTTACTTTCCCAAATAAATCTTGCTTCAAAGAAAACTTTATATCTATAGTCATTTTTGAGTCTTAAAAATCTTTTCAGAAAGTACCCTGAAGCTTGCATGCCCTAATGGAAAGTTCTCTTGCTGAAAAACAATGGGAATACATTAATGTCCCTTGTTTGACAGATCTTTTAGGTGACTCGACATCAAAAAATTTATTCGTACCTAGAAAGATGTGCTTAGGCATCTTGACTCTCATTTTCATCAATGGTGAGAGGTCTCATGTTGATTAGTGGCATACATTAATGGCCACTAATTCAACAATTTCTTACTATGTTTGACATCAAAAAATTCATTCACATAGATAAGAATTGTGCCAATGTGTGATAATGATATGAAGACTATCATATCCATCATTATTCAACATTTGTAGTAGATGTAGCAGATGTAGAAGAATCAACAAATTTAATAGCAACAATAAAGACTCAATTTCACAACTTCATCCATTATTTGCACGACAAATTGAGGAAGCACAAGATCAATTTTTTGCAATAGCTACATATGCACAGTTTATCCATTTCATAGGTAAGTAAAGGTATGTTATTTTATATATTTTTATCATGCAATTTCTTAAAATGCTAAAGTTATAATTTTTGGAAAAACACTCCGCAATATTCCTTTTCCCACTTCATAAAATTGCAAAAACCATTAGTTGGGGGAAAGGGATATCACTCTCTATATTTACATCTTATGCCACATGATTTTCCTATAATCAACATACAACTACTATTACATTAAGATTAAAAAATATAATATGTTTTGTATATCATCAAATTAATGAGCTTATGGCTAATTGAAAAGATAAGTTCTCAATGTTTTTAAGATATTTGGTTGCAACAAAGAATAAAAAAAGTATTGTTACACAATAACCAATGCTCATTAATTTTGGTTGTCACATAAGAACCAACCATAAAAAAAATCAATTTTGGTTGTCACACAAGAACCAACCATAAAGATGAATGTTGCAATCCATTGTATTTCAAAGAAAACTTTGCAAAAATAATAAATTTATTAAATGCTACGATAATGAAAAATTAAAGGAGAATTAATACAAGCCAAAGCTCATTCAAAAGCAAGACAATTCAAAGATCAAATGAATCAAAGTAATATGTTGCATGAGGGAATGTAACAACTTCAGTTGGGGAGTATGTTGGGTCTCAAAAATGTACTTAAAAAGATATCCACTTTCACCATCATGTCCATTATATCACCTACATTTCACCTCCATTTCACTATCATGTCACTACATTCATATCACTTTCATCATCATTTGGGTTACCCTTGTGTTTTCCAAACATTATTAATCTCTAGTGTTTTTAAGTGAATTTGTGATCAAATGTTAGGAAATAATAGGCATATGCTTATACCTTAAAAGTGGAAAGATTTTTGTGACATGTGTAGGTTCATTGGAAGCTTCAAAAGCCCTCTTATGTGACTCCCAAAGGTCAAATTCGAAATTATCTTGATGATATGAAGGATATTTGAAGGAGGAATATGTGGCCTATGGTTAGAAAATTGGTTGAAAATATTATGGATCAAAGAAGAGGAAGAAGGATCCTCATTAATGAGGAGGTTGCTTAAGAATTTGTATAAATAGGAGATCTCTCTCCTTTATTTGTACAATGGAACTCTTGTTCATGTAACTTGTCATCTTATTATTTTGTACTTTGTAATTTTGGAGAACTTGAATAAATATTTGAGGTTCCAAGCATGAAGGGAGATGTGAAGTAGGAGATATCATGGAGCATATTAGAATGTAATATAGAGTAGGTTTTATTTTGTAATTGTGTTTTGATAGTAGTTTTTATCTCACTCAAGTATGTCATTTCATTTTAATTGTTATGTTGTTTTCATTTCATTGGAAGTTTGATAGTTTATATTTTCCATTCATGCAAGTGTGTTCGACTGATCGGTTGTTAATTTAATTTTCATGTAAAAGTGTTCTTTTTTTTTAATTAATGGACTATGCATGTGTAAATTCATGAAGAATGCTAGATTAGATTTGATTTATGCATGTGTGTTAGATTAGTTATTTACATTTACAGTTGACTTTTGAATCTTATGCTCACTTAAATCACCTCATGAATGTGAATCTATCATCTTCCAAATGGATAGATTTGTGCATTCGGTTATACAACAACCATAGGTTTCTGATTTATGCATGCGTGTTAGATTATTTTTCAAATTTTCAAGCATAGATTAGACTTTCAATTACCCAAGTAGAATATATTAGGATAGGTTTGATTAGATTAGTTTTTAATTTTGCAAGTAGATTAAAATTTAATTATGCAAGTAGATTAAATTTTAATTCGTGAATGTAGAATAGGTTTTCAGGTTAATATAGGAATGGTGTGATTATGTTAGTTTTTAGTTTTCATAAATTTATCCCTATCATATATTGTGCATGTATGTCTCACATGTCCTATGGATCCTGGATTTGTAATTTATGTATTTTAGTAATATAATACAAATTATTTTACTCAACAGAAAGCATGAAAAAGAATAAAATAATGCCTATAGTACAGTGGATATAACGAGTGTTGAAGAACATATGCTCTAGTGCCTGGGATAGGAACAATCCGATGCTCAATGCAAGGTGGAAAAATTGGTAAATGACACTCAGAGGAATGTTCCATCCATAGGAAAAGAATATCAAGTTGCAGAAGCTAAGTGATTGCAAGGCTGACTTTGCAGAAAGACATGGTAAAAAATATGTCTTATACACGAGTCCAAGTGAAGCCGAATTAAGGCCAAGATATAAAAATGGTCAATATGCAATGCAAAAAAACAACTCAGCAATAAAATGGGAGCTTCTAGGGTATAAATCTAGAAAAATAGAAAAGAAGAAGAAGAATGAAACTTCATTGCATAAGTCATGGCAGGGCTAAAGAGGACTCCTGAGCCTACACAATTTTCAACATGGGTGGCATATGCTATAGAGGATCTAACTAAGAAGCCCATGTAAAGGATGGCTATACCATCATATCATGGTTTATAAATCGAAGAGTGAAAATGGTTTAATAATCATAAGTGCAATGAAAAATGAATTCCACAACCTATATGCCAATTCTGAACATAATACTTCCCATGATAAGTCAGTGGTCATGGAATTGAAGAAGTCATGGAATCATCTCAAAATAATCAAATGGACATGAAAATAAGCTATCCTAGCACTTAAAAGCCAAAAGGTCATAAAGTCTTATACAAATTCAAAAATTAAACTCAAAACTTTAGACAAGTGGGCTTTGATTTTTTTGTGAATTTTGGGCATAAAAAGGCCTTTTGGACTCTCATTTGGCAATTTGTGCATTGAATAATTTGTGAAAGACCTTTGGAGAAAAAATTCCCAAACTTCAAACTAGACCAATTCTCAGCCGAATCAACCCAAATATTCTAGGTAATATTCTCAATCAGCTTAGTAATAAATTTAATTATCAATTGAAGTAATTTTTTGTGAATTTCACCATAGGATTTAAGTTTTTTTAGAAACCTTCTATGTATACGCAGGTTCATAATTTTGAACCCGCGTCTAGACACGACTATGTAGGAAGGAACTTGCATATGCACAGAGCGAAATTTTAAAATAAAAATCTAATAGGTTTTTTGATGAATTGATTTAGGATGACCATCATCTTAAGAGAGAGGGAGCATAGCACACTTGAAAATGAGGTGATGGAGGACCAATTTTCCTTATATATACTCTGAGGATGTGGTTTTATAAAGTTTTTAAATATGCCAAATATGAAAATGAACACCAAATTGCTTGAAAGGATCGTCAATTACTGGGACCCAGAGGAGGACTGCTTCATGATTGATAAAATGCCTTCAAGGATCATGATTGAAGACATATATTTTATAACTAGACTATCTCAAAGAGGGGAACCAGTAAATTTACAAGGCAAGCCCACAGGAGGGCTGAATGTGGAGGATTACATTCATGTATAATGTGTTGAGGGTAATCAGAAGGTTAGGCCTCATATCTCAATTAGAGATGTGCAAGGATTGCACATGAAGATTCTTATTTTCACCATAGTTAGAGTATTTAGATAAAATTCATTGCATCAAGCCTTACGAGGGAACATGAGTTTGGCAGTGGAATGCTTGACTACACTATATGATTGGTGCACTGCCTTGCTAACCAATTTGAAGAAATAGTTAACCTCTATTTAGAAGAATAAAACTAAACATTTTAGTTATGGGACCATTTTATGCACATTATTCTTTGAGAGGATTCCAGGAATTCATCCCAAAGTGATCTCTACTATCAACAACCCACGAGATCCACATATAACATGATGGGTTGATATGATGAAGAGGTTAGGGGATGAAAAAGTCCCTAGAATTACCTGGGACGACAAGTTCTTCCTATGGTGGGGAGAACAAGTGATCACCATGGAGGATTAAATTTATGCTGGCATAAAATTTAGGGGAGATGTTGATTTTCCCTTACCACTCGGTGCAACATGGGGAGATATTGGTAAGATCACATTTAAATGATTTTTTGATTATTGATATTTTGGATTTTCAATAAAAATATGAAAATGAAAAAACCTTTTTGATAGGACAATTGCCTTACAAATTTATGATCATGTCACAGATATTGGACCAGTCAGACCCGAGGGCTTCCAAAGGTATAACCGTCATGGAAGAGAGGCCGAGAATACCACAGAGGACCCTGGGAGAGTTCTCCTGCTATTCAGAGGAACTTGGAGGGTTTGACCTGCCATGCCCCTATGGATGGGGCCCATTTCCATCGAAGTCAACCAAAGCATAAGCTCCCTTATTAAGGACTCTTTTAAAAATGAAAGGGTCATACCATATGGATTTGAATTTCCTTGCCCCCAATGAATCCTTTTCCTGATCGTAGACCAAAATGAGGTCACCTTCAGAGAAAACCCTAGGTTTGACTACTTTATCATACTAAAACTTCACTCTTTTCTTATGGGCCTCGTTAATCGTAGCTACATTTCGGCACTACCCATCAAGATGTTCTAGATAGACAAGACGTTCTTCAAAACTTTAAGTGTCGGGATGAAGCTCAACAACCAGCTTAAGGGAAGGAATCTCACACTCAATAGGAAAGTTCGATTCCAAACCATAATCTAGCTGGAAAGGAGTGAACCTAGTTGCAATATTAACTGACATTCAGTATGCCCTAAGCGCAGGATACAACATTACATGCCAATTGGACCTAGTATTATTGATTTTACTTTCAAGGATAACCTTTAAGGATTTATTCATGACTTCAACCCGCCCATTGGCTTGTGGATAATATGAAGATGAATGCTCCTGCCAAAAACCTAATTTAAGAGCCAGTTCAACCATTATGGAGTTCAGAAAATGACTTCCATGGTCAGTGACAATCTCTTTGGGAATACTGAAGTGAGAAATGACTTGGTTAAATAGAAACAAGGTTTCTTTTTCACCATTGTTCAAGAAAGTAGGCATAACCTCAGCCCACTTGGTGAAGTAGTCCACTGCTGTGATAATGTACTTGTGACCTTTTTTCGAAGGCAACTTACAAGTAGTAAAATCAATTCCTCACTTAGTGAACAGACCAAAAATGATAATAGGAAAGAGCAGAGCTAGATGAGCGGTGCATCTTCCAAGTATAAACTTGACAAGGATGAGATTTTTTGACTGCCTCAACATAATATTTGAAAATCGAGGGCCAAAAATATCTGGCACAAAAAATATTTTGCGCTGTAGCAAAGCTAGATAAATGACCACCACAAGCTCCACTATGGCAATAATTCAACATAAGCTCAGCCTCTTCAAGAGTTAAGAAATGTCTAAGGATCAAGTTGACCCCACGGTGATATAGAGTGTCACCGATGATAAGATAACTTTTTTCCAAGTGATCCAACTTTCAACGCTCATATTTCAAAAAAGCGAGGGGAAGATTCGAAGTTTGGAGATAAAAAATGATATCCCCATACCAAGGATCTTGTTAAGAAATGAGAAAAATATGTTCATCAGGGAACGAATCCTCATAAATAATATCATTTCCACAAGGAAAATCAGAGATTAAATCTTAAAATACCAACAATTTCTTAGATTTGGTTGATAGGAATTCGACATCGAACTCTTGCAAAATGACAATCCATCAATTGTATTTTCCCCCAATCACTCGCATACTGAGAACAAAATGAAAACGATTGACTGCTACCAAAACATAATTTTTGTGAAGGAGAATGTAATGACCGAGTCGCTCGACAGCATGGATAGTTGCCAAAGCTAACTTCTCAATGGGATAATATCATAGTTTAGGACCTATGAGGCCTCGAATTATATACTAAATAACATGCTCACAAAGAGCATCATATTCCTGAACCAAAACCACACCTATAGTATATTATACCGCGGTGAGATACAAAAGGAAGTCTCTGCTATAATCAGGTGGAACCAATAAAGGATCAAAGGTAAATGATTTTTTCAAAGCATCAAATGAGTGTTGAGAAAAGTCATCCCACAAGAATGGAATTCCCTTATTCAACAATCTCATAAATTCTTTCATCATCTTAGTGTAGTTAACAATGAATCTCCTCAAGAAATTGGATTTTTCTTGAAGAATTTGAAGTTGAAGAATAGAAGACGAGGGAGGCAACTGAAGTATTTCCTCAACCTTGAAGGGATCTACCCGAATCCCTTCACTCTACACAATGAATCCCAACAAATGACCAGATGTGACGGTGAAAACACTCTTATTAGGGTTCAACCAGATTTGATAATAACGACATGTTTCAAAAATATGTC
This sequence comes from Pinus albicaulis, assembly GCA_034641835.2. Taxonomy (NCBI): domain Eukaryota; kingdom Viridiplantae; phylum Streptophyta; class Pinopsida; order Pinales; family Pinaceae; genus Pinus; species Pinus albicaulis. Next base: position 1,526,864,708 of record CM076581.1, on the reverse strand, counting down.
GAAGATGAGAGGGATGATCACTTATCTTTCAAGAACAAGAAGCTAAATCATCCAAATAAGCTTTGATGATATTCTTGATATCGTGGAAAGCATAAGAAATGGCCCACTGGAAAGTAGCTCCATCATTTTTAAGACTAAAAGGCATATTTTTGTATGAAAATGTACCCCAGGGGAAAATAAAATCACTCTTGTGCTGATCTTTAGGATGAATGGTAATCTAATTGTATTTTGAGAAACCATCCATGAAGGAGAAAATATCATTTCCTGCACACTCATTAATAATATGATCAATAAATAGTGTGGGGTAATTATCCTTCGGACATGGCTTATTCAGATCCCTGAAATCAATGAAGACACAAATTGTTCCTTTTTTCTTGTCCACAGGCACTGGATTCGAAACCCACTCAGTTAAAGGAATGGTGCAGATGAAACCTTCCTTAAGCAGCTTCTCAACGTCGGCTTTGATATTTGTGGATTTCCTAGGGTTGACCGGACAAAGCTTCTACCATGTAGGCTTAGAAGTATCGTAATTCTTGATCTCATGTTGGACAATATATGGATCAATTCCAAGAATTTCCTCATAAGACCATATAAATAGATCGATATAAGTCTGAAACTCTTTAGGGGAACATTGAAGTCTTATGAAAAGATTCTCTATAAATTTGGGATTCTTGGAAATGTTCATCGCGATCATCTCAGAAATGACAGCCATCCTCCCTTCAAAAAAAACCCATGCTGGAGCCAAAGGGTTCAGGATCGGATGAACAGAACTAGAAGACACACGCCTAGACATTCTTGACTCAAATTCTCACAGATCCAGTAGAAAATAGGACTGATGATTAAAATCATCCCACAGTCTTTCCACACTAGTCATTTCCTTGAGGATAGCCTCTTCAGATGGTAGAACAATATCAAGGAATTCCTGAGTAGAATATGAATTATGTGTCCAAGCCAGAGCCACATATCTGTCCAAATCCTCCGGCGAAAGAGAAAACAAGAAAAAATCTGTAGAGTCAACAACAGACTAATAAGCAATCTCTATTGCAGATATATGAAATACCACTCTCCCCACTTAACCTTCTTGTAATGTGGTAGTAGGAGAAGGTAAGGTCCAAGGGTCCGAAAAATAATGAGTTCAGAAGTACTCTCTTCGAGTAGGAGCCCTAGAGGATGAGATAGCATTAATATGAACAGAAGGAGGTGAAAGATCAAAGGTACCCATCAATGAGGTAAAAATTTTGGCCCCTAAATTCTCCCCATGTTGCTTGGCATCATTCACCAAGGGAACAATAGAGTTGGAAGATGCAATTGGATCTATCGGAGAATAGTCCATCTGATCAACAGTGGCAATAATCCCTTCATGGGGAAAACAAAGAATGTGAAATAATGATTAAGTAATAACATCCATCTTGTAAATCCAATTTTTCCCCAATATAAGATTGTAGTGCAAATTGGCATCAAATATCTCGACTTCATTATTGACAAATTTACCCCCAACATAGATGGGAAAAGTTGGAGTAATGCCATGTGGCTTGTGAGAATGGCCATAAAATTTAGTGAGAAGATTAGGTGAAGGGATCTCTTGAGGAGATCCAATGGCTTTCCAACATGAGATAGACATGACACATGTGGAAGTTCTCTCATCAACTACCGTTCAAAAAATATTGATTTTAGGATATGTATATTTGATCTGAAAAACCATGTGATGAGGAAGTATCTTCTTAAGATTGGACATATCGAATGTGATCATAAGAGAGTTATTTGGATCGATTTCCCCAATTGCAGTAAGAAACACACTCCTTTGTGCTGGGCACGACTAGAGTACCTCCAATGCAGACATAGCACAAGGAATATGAGCCATATCTTCTACAATGGAGTAGTTCTGGACTACCTTGGCATTAGGGTTGATTGTCAAACATTTAGTAGAACCTTTCGGCATGCAAGGTATAGGCTCAACTGCAGAACTCTCAATATGGAGTGGCTTAGAAGTATCAAGAGTACCCTTAGCCTTCAAAGACTCAGATTCACCATAATCACATGATCTCGTAATGACATCAACATGAGCACTCATCATATATAAATTTGATGAGTTTTCCCCTTCTTGGTTTCCCCCTGCGGGAGCTCCAGTATTAGCATTTGTGCCAGCAAGAATTCGCTGCCCTTGGGGAAAAGGGATAGTTAGGATAGCCTGGGAACTAGAGGAACCCTGCTGAGCTAACAAGTGTTGAGCATCTTGAATCTTAGGGTAGAGATGGGTGAGATGGTTTCTAGTGCATAACTTGCATGGAAACTTAACTTTCTTCTTTGCCTCTCTCTTACCCTCTCCAACATTATTGTTGGATTTATTCACATTACCCTTCCCAACCTTATCTTTTTCTTGTTATTATTACATCCCTTCTTCTTCCCATCAGATTTTTTATTTCCTTTATGGTTATAAGGTTGAGAATCATTAATAGTTAAGGGCTAGGAAGGAGTAGACACTGACGGTGTAGCCTGAATAGAAGGAGAAGATTGTAGAGACAACTGCTGTAGTTGATTAAAAAGGTTAGTCGTGCCACTATCGATCGAACTGATAAGCCCACCAGCATGAGTACCTAGCTTTGGTTTGGCTAAATCCAAATTGGAATGAGGAACATAGGGAAAAATATTATTAAGAATCACAGACTAAGAATAGATCAGTTCCAATTGTCGGGCTTTAAAGATAGCTATCTCCTTAGAAAATACCCTAGAAAGAGATACAACCTTCGAAATTTATGGATGTAAGGATTTAAGGAAGCATTCAAGAAGGAATTCATTAGGAATAGAGGCTTTAATTAGTGTATTTCTTCTCCTCCAATCCTGAATATGGTCAGAAATGTGCGTTGCCTTATCCTGTTGAAAATTGGCTAAAAGCTTAGTTCCAACATCATATCGAACATGCAACTGAAAATGGTTCAAAAAAATGGTAGCCAACTCGCCAAACAAAGAAAAATCTCCCCCAGTAAGCTCAATGTACCATTTAGCAGTGTTTCCGGTTAGGGTGTGTTGAAATAGTCTCAACTTAATCAAATCATTGATAAGGGAGTTCGAAGAAAACCATAAATGGAAAGTGCTAACATGGTTAGCTGGATCCTCACCATTATTCCCTTCAAATTTTGGAATATATGATGGAATTTTAGTAGGGAACGGAGGCCAACCCGGGCTATATCGAATAGGATCATTAGTCAATTTTGACAAATCTGGAAAATTTAGGGTTTCCAGGAATGGTAAGCGTGGATGATCTTAAGAATTTCAACCACCAACGAAAGGATTCCCAACATTCTGAAAATAATAACTTGGAACTTCTGAGGCACCAGGTTTCCATGGATTTTTCATAGAAAAATATGAGCCATAAGAGATACCCTGTGGCCTAGAAGCATTTGGAGTAGGACCCCCTCCCATCATAGGGTTACCATAAACAGGGATATCCCCCCCAATAAAAGTGTTAAATAAATATGAAACCCCTTGGTAAGGGTTCCAAGCATTAGCGAATGGAGGGAAACCCTGAGAAGAACCTACAGAGGAGAAAGGAACATTCCCTTACTGACCATACAAAAACTGATTCCTAGTTCCCAACCCTGTAAAAGCAGGGTTCCATCCTTGAAAAGCATTATATCTTTGGCCTCCAAGAAAAGGATTAAAACCTTGACTTTGAGTGGAGAATGGAAATGAACCTAAGTAAGGGTTCACATGAGGGATATGATCACTTCCGAAGGGGAAACCTTGAAAAGAAGTTGACCCACTAGCCATAGAATAAATGGGTGTGGAGATAGCTACAACAACAGTGAGAGGAAATGAAGGAATTTCACTAGAAGGCATTACAAAGGATAAGGGACCAGAATGGGAAGAAAAATATTAGGTGCCCCCACTCGTAGACAGAATGGAGGTAGAGCCAAAATTTGCAGCACTAGGGGTGATAGTCAAAATAACAATAATACCTCCTCCTTCATCCGAAAGAGGAGTATGCAATCTTGAAGTGCTCATAACCAAAGTTGTGTTCCTAGTTGTGGCCATCGAAAGAAAAGAAGGAGAAATATGAGGTTTGGCCGGTCTTTGAGATAGAGGCCCAACGTATAATACAACATCCAGAAAAATAGTAGGAAGAGGAGAAGAAGGAGTAACTGGAGGTTCAAGAATTTCTTCCACCTCAGATTATTCTTCTAGAAAAAGGACTCGAGATATGAGTGGAGTACTCCTCTCTAAATCACCCCTAGTACTAGGACCACCCACAGAAACAATAGCCCCAAGCGGAGGATCACTCTCCGATGTGTTTTCAAGTACTGGTTGAAAATCACCAACAAAATTTCTCCTACACCTTCTTGAAGAAGGCTTGACACTTGTAGGATAAATCCCATGAATCCTCCTCGATCGATGAACCGATCGGCCAACCAATTTTAATAATTATGAGATTTTATGTAGACTAAAAATATTAAAAAGCTATGGAAATATAGGAGCAAAGAGAACTCTTTACAAAAATGTCCCCAAGATTCAACAATCAAGTAGCCTTCAGGTATTTCTGCTCCGGGTTATTAGGACCAGACACCAAAATACAAGAAAGTGAATATAAGGACCTTATGAGAATATTATGGGGTAATTACACCCTAGGCCTACTAGCGAAGGTAACATAAACAATTATGTTGACCTCCTAACAAAAGTCTTTGCCAGTGCAAGTACCCAAGCTTCACAAAGGCACCCTCGAGAAGTACTAATGAGAGTGATGCAACGTCTACCTCAGGTACCATGGGTATTTCCCCCCACAGTCACCTATGTGATACCTATGAATAGAAACTATGGACACCAGTTCGTATCGACAACTGGGCGGAACGGTCTTTGGTATGGATCCAGAAAATAGGAGAGGGAATATCTCTCTTCTCTGCCTTCACTAGCCCTCACGTTTGACTCTTTGGAGGAGAGATTTCTTGATCCACTTAACAAGGATAGATTTCACTCATTAATAAACTTCTATGTTTGAAATTTTAAGTGCACTTGGAGAGTTAACTCTCCACTCACCTATTTCAAGGCCCTATGACCTAGACTAGTTGGTGTATATTAATGAAAACTCAAAAAATTCTAGTTCATTTTATTTAACTGCTTGATTCTAATGGTTGTTCTTTTTAAGTCAGTGGTAAACGAATAATGCAACTTGTGATGTTTTGGCGCAAAAGAGAAATCAATAGAAACCTACTACATGCATATGCAACTTTTTCTTCGATAAAAGATATTTCTACTTAGGTTCTACAAAACAACTAAAAAGAAAGAAAATTTTATTTTATTTTCAATATCCTGCTCACACACTCAAAAAATATCAAAATAATAAATATTCTTAACGGTGCAACTACACTAATGCAAAACTACCAATGAAAAATGAATATTTTAGGACTACTTACAAAGGGAAGCAAATGATAATCCCAAACAAGGACTTATTTGAAAAAAAATGCCAAAGACAACTTGATACAATAGAGACAAGCCCACTACCAAACTTCTCTCCAAACCAAGAAACCAGACCAAAATGACAAACTGCAAACTTGCTCCAAAAATATGAAAACCATGAAACGAAAACCAAAAGCAAAAGAAACAGAAAACACCAGTGTTTTTTGAGCCTTTTACTTTTTAAGGAGGCAACAAAATCTCTTTGAGAAAAACAAAAACTACCAAAGGCTTCAAATAAGCAAATTGACCCAACAAGCAACTCCAAATTCCTTAATCCAACCGTGTCATTTTCATGATGGAACTCAATAAGTGGAATGAAGTAACTAACTAAAGAAAGTGATTTGAAACAACAACATAAAACTCCATCAAACACAGAAACTTCAAGAAACCAAGAAGACAACTTCAAGATTTGCCAAAAAAGCTGATCTCAAGAACCAAGAAAACCAAACAAGCCAACAAACCAAAAACCAAAAAGTGAAGTAATGAAAAGGCCAAGTATGAGTGTACTAACATAAAATCACTATTCTTAAATGTTAGAACAACCAAGAACCTCAGAAATAAGTCTTAGTGTAACAACCACAACTAAAACTTCACCAAGAAAGGCAACCCCTAGGTTGAATAGGTTTTCAAGAAAGAAAGAGAGAAATTGATACACATCAAAGAGAAACATTATCCAGACATATGAGAGGTTCTACAGCAGTGACCAAAAGTAGGCATAAAGAACTTACAGAATCCCAAAAATAAATTTGTCATTTTAAACTAGCCATACATGTGTTGAATAGCGGTTGTCATTGATGTCAACCGAAGTAGCAGCAGGGGCTAACCCAATATTGCATGGGAATTTTGACCTACCAAATTAGTATATTCTAGGTCAATAATTCTTTTGATGGTTTCTACTTGTCGAGATGTTTCCGTTGATATATGGCATGCCATGTAATTCTTCACGGTTTCAGAGATATTCATGTTTGAAGTTTGTACCCCTAGTTAGTGGGCTAAAACCCCATGGGTTTGGGGCATGGGACATTGAAAAGTCATAATTAATATTTTTTATGCTCCTAAAATCCCTCCCACGTTCACTTGTTGAAGCCCCTCTCAAATTAAGCATTTATATAAATTGTGATCTTCTTTTCCTCCTTAGGTAAGGGATTTCGCCATCTGAAATAGGTCATCATGGAATTTGCGCTCTAAATTTTTTCTACAAAGTTTCAGAAGCTAAAATGTTTATGAGGTGAAGTAGAAATCATGAGGAAGCTTCTGTAAAAATTTTAGATCAAGGTGCACAACATTTTAGGAGATATGATCTGCGGAAATTAGGGTTTTTACAGGCTCCTGAAATTCATCTCAAAGAATTGACCTTGGTAAATTTGTCATAACTCTCTCTCTGTGTATCAGATTGGAATTCCATAAAAATTTGTAGATAGTGCACAGTCTGTAATTTTCGCTCTATCAATGTCAGAGAAAAATGAAGAAACAATGACACGTGGCACACCGTACAAATGCGCTTTGCTGAAACAATCCATAATTAGGGCATTTTGAGAGATTGGGTATAACTCTCACATGAAGAATCCAAATTGAGTCAGAACTATGGCATTGGAAAGACGACTCAGTGGGCTACTACAAGACTAAAAATCATATATTCAGGATCTGAAGTAACAGAGATACACCAGATTCAATATTGAGCTCCTAGAAGGCAACAAAAAGCTAGATCATGTGTTGTCAAAGGTTGCAAAGGACTAGACTTTCTATGGCAGCAAAGCAAAGAAAGGTGCAATAGAGGGTATCATGACAAGAGCAGCAACCAAGGTGCATAACATCAACAAGAATTTCATCATATGAAGTCTTCATGTGGGCAGCACTGAATACAATCATTGTAAAGGTATCATTGTACTTAGTCATTGTAAATACATTATTGTACAAATTGTACTAGTATCTATCTACTAGGGGTTGAAGAGGTAGTGTTGGGAGGTCTAGGATCATCATTAGGTGGTTGTGTCAAAGTTGGGGTTATGGTCTAGAATATCTTCTTCTTCTACATCATTCTATATCATTGTAAAGTGGACCATTTTCCCTGGTACGAGATTCACTTGGGTGAGTTATAGCTCATTGGGTGTTGGGGCATCCGTTCATTTGACTACTGAAGAATCTCAGGCATTGGAGCATCCATCCAGTGGGAGTTGGAGAAGAATGCTTTTCTAGATTCTAGGAAGTTGAAGCTTTATTTTCAATTGGAGTTGAATATTAAAGAATTATTAGAAAATCATTAGGTGGTTTTTGTCCTCGAGTGGGTTTCCACCTTAAAAAATGTGTGCATTTTTGTTCCTCTTGTTTGCTACTATCATTGTGCAAACACTGATAATAATTAAATATTAACTAATGATCTAATTGAAAGGAATATTGATTCACACTCCCCCCCCCCCTAGTATTTCCAACAATTGGTTTCGGAGCTTGGTTCCTTCAATAGCAGTTTAACAGTTGGAAGGAGGTCATGAAGCATACCAAGAATGGTGTACCTCTATTTAATGAAAATAATTATGCACTCTAGAAAGGAAGAATGGAGGTATATCTCTTGGCGCAAGGTTACAAAGTATGGGACACTGTTCAAAATACATTTACATCAACCGCAGATGAACAAGGTAAGAAGAATTTGGTAAATGATGCAAAAGAAAAGAATATTATTATCAGTGGACTTATTGAATCTGCTTATCATAAGGTTTTGGGTTGTAAAATGGCCAAAAATGTATGGGAAAAGCTTGAGAATATATATGCTGGTGACTAAAATGTCAAAGAAGCAAAGCTTCAAATCTATAGAGAAAAATTTGAGCAACTCAGAATGAAAGAAGATTGCAACATTGCTGCATACTTCTAATACATTGATGAAATAACCAATACTCTGGAAGGATTGGGAGAGCCAGTTGACGAGAAGACTATTATACGGAAGATTCTTAGAACGTTACCAGGGAGATTCAACCCAAAGGTATCGGTCTTAGAATACAATGCAAATCTAGACAAACTCAGCAAGGAAGAATTACATGGAGTTCTCATAGCATATGAAATGAGACTTGATGAAGAAAATGGTACTTCAAATCTAGAAACTGCATTCGTTGCATCTAAGAAAACCAATAAGGACAAACAACCTTAAATTGAAATGACATGCACCTGAAAGTGTGAAGAAAAGGGAGATGATGGAGAAGGTCTTTCAGATGAAGAATATGCTTACTTTACGAGAATACTAAAACCTGGTAAGGGAAAATTCAAAGGTAAAATTCCATTGATATGTTTCGGTTGTGGTGAGGTTGGGCATTTCGTAGCAAAATTTCTGAACAAAAGTGATGGCAACTCAAAATAAAAGAAAGGCTTTAAGAAATTCAACAAGAAAGGAAAAAATAAAGGATTCAAAAGGAACTTTCTCTCTAAAGAAGATAGTTCATCATACGATGAAGAAAGTGACAACAAAGAAGAAGCCAATGAGAAAGTATTATTTATGGCCAAGCACAATAAAGGAGAAGTGTCAAACAATGAAGAAGAAGGGTTGACCATAGAAGAATTTTATGAGGAGGTAATCAAGCTTATAAAAGAGCTCAATTCTGAGAAGATTCGTTCCAATACCCTTGAAGAACAAGTTAAGGGTCTCAAAATTGAGGTTGAAGAACACAAATGTATTGAAGAGTCACTTCAAAAGAAGTTGGAAGAAAGCAACCAAGAAAGGGAAGCATTAGAAGCTGAAGTAGTCTCGCTGCGTAAGGAAGTGAAGAAGGGAAAAACTGTCCAAAACTATGCCAATAGCTCAAGGGAATTAGAAGAACTCATCAACAATCAACGATATTACAACGATAGAATTGGCCTTGGTTACAAAGAAGAAGAAGCAGGACCTTCTACAAAAAAATACAATGAACCTATGAGATTTGACATACATGAAGACTTCATTGGACAAGATTCACAAGCACATCCTTGGAAGATGATTCCTCGATGAAGATTTTCATCCAGGTACCAACATATTTTTCATGGCTATTGTTATTCATGTGGAAAATTTGTTCATAAAGCTATAGAATGTCGCATGTACCCTAGGAACCAATACAATTCCAAGACATTATTCAAATATGAACCTCCCAGGGCTCAACGAAACATCAATAGATTTGAAAATTTAAGAAATAATATGGAATGTTAAAAATGTTAGAACTTTGGACACATAGCCAGAGACTGCAAACTTGAAAATCCTCTAGAAGAATCTTCGAAGCCACAAAATGAACGAACATGGAAGAAGAAGAAGACTGATAATTGTGCTCTCGCTCTCAAGGCTCAAAAAAATAAAGATGTGTGGTATGTTGACAACGGTTGCTCAACGCATATGACTGGATATAGAAGGAAATTTGTATCTCTGAAAGAGAAGAAGGATGGAACCATATCCTTTGGAAATGATGGATCTTCAAATGTTATAGGATCAGGTATTGTCACTCTCAGAAGCAAAGATGTTATAGCCAAGAATGTTCTATTGGTCGAAAACATGAATCACAATCTGCTCAGTGTTGGACAAATGTGTGATCAAGGACACACAATGCTATTAAACTCCACAAAATGTGAAATCAGGAAAGGCAGGTATGGTAAAATTGTGGCTACAGCAAGTCGAGCTCCAAACGACATATATGTTCTGGATGAAGCAACTAAAGCATGTCTACTAGCTAAAGAAGATGAAAGCTAGTTATGGCACAAACGAATGGGTCACATAAACTTTGAAAATCTTGTCAGGATAAGAAAAAAGGAAGCAGTACGAGAAATGCCGAAAATCTCAAAACCTTCCAACACACTATGTGAGGCATGTCGGCATGGCAAGCAGACAAAAGTCCAATTTAAAAAAAAAGAACACTTTTCATCACATCCATTGGAATTGATACATACTGATCTATGTGGTCCTGTGAGAACAAAAGGCTTAGACGGAGAATTATATTTCATGTTGATGATAGATGACTATACCAGGATGATAGCTGTCAGTTTCCTAAAGAAAAAATCTGAAGCATTTGAGTGCTTTAAGATCTACAAGGAGTTGGTTGAAAATGAAACTAATTTGAAAATAAAGTGTTTAAGATCAGATAATGGTGGAGAATTCACTTCCAAATTATTTCAGCAATACTATGATGAAAATGGAATAAAAGGCAATTTTTAACAATACGAACACCTCAGAAAAATGGAATTGCTGAAAGAAAGAATAGAACCATACAAGAAATGGGTAGAATAATGTTGAAGGACTCAAAATTGGATGAAAAATTCTGGGTTCAAGAAATTGATATAGCAGTCTTCATTATCAACCGAAGTCTTCTCAGAAATAATTGCAACAAGACTCCATATGAATTATGGAAAGGAAAACCAGCTAATGTAAAATATTTTAGAATCTTCGGAAGCAAATGTTATATCAAAAGAGAAGATCAAAATTTGGGTAATTTTGAATCACGTGTTGATGAAGGTATCTTTTTTGGTTACTCATGCAAAATAAAGGCCTATAAATGCTATAATCTAAGACAAAAATAGATAGTGGAGAGCATAAATGTTACATTTGACGAAGATGGTGTTCTAGCAAGTAATGACGAGGATCAAGAATATTTGAAACTTGAGACAGAGGCTGAAAAATACACAGATACAATTGTAGAACAAGAACCAACTATCAACGAGGAAGAAGTAAACAATGATCATCAAGATATACTAGAACAACAATAAGAAGCTCCTCCAAGGAGAACAAAATAGTGGATTCAAAAGAACCATCCATCAAATCAAATCATTGGTGACATAAATGAAGGTCAACATCTTCGTTCATCACAACAATCTCACGTTGCTTTTCTAGCAACCTTTGAGCCTAGTAATTTTGAGGGAGCCAGCCAGAATGAACATTGGGCAGCAGCTATGAATGAAGAATTGGATCAAATTGAGAAGAATAACACCTAGGAATTAGTTCCACGACCAAAATATAAAAATGTCATTGGGACTAAATGGGTGTTCAGGAACAAATTGAATGAATATGGGCAGGTTACCAGAAATAAATAAATATTGGTTGCAAAGGCTATGCACAAGTGGAAGGAATTGATTTCGACAAAACATTTGCACCAATTTCCAGAATGGAAGCCATCCGAATGTTTTCTGCCTATGCATGTTCAAGAAAAATCAAAGTCTACCAAATGGATGTTAAGTCAGCATTTCTAAATGGAGAATTATAAGAAGAAGTTTACATCGAATAACTTGAAGGTTTTATACTATCACAAAAAGAAGACTATGTCTGCAGGTTAAAGAAGGCTCTATATGGTCTCAAGCAGGCTCCTAGAGCATGGTATGCTCCTCTTGATGGATATCTAAGTCAACAAGGGTTCAAGAAAGGTACCATTGATGGAAATATTTATGTACAAATAGATAAAGATAATTTAACAATCGTTGAGGTATATGTGGATGATATAATATTTGGTAGCAATGATGATCGACTAAGTAAGAAATTTTCTACAAAGATGCAAAGTGAGTTTTAGATGTCTTTACTTGGTGAGCTGACATACTTTAGGCTTCAAATATCTCATGAAGAGAAAGGAATATTTATATTTCAAGCCAAAAGATCAAGCATGGGAAATGCTCAAGAAATTCAAAATGGAAGATTGCAAACCCATCCTTACTCTGATGGTAACAGGTTGCAAATTGAGCATAGACAACTCATCTAAGGATGTGGATTAGAGGTTGTATAGATCTATGATTGGTAGTCTTCTATATGTAACAACCTCTCGACCAGATGTTATGCAAGCAGTTGGACAAGTAGCAATATTCCAAGTAGCACCAAAAGAATCATATATTATTGCTGTCAAAAGAATTCTTCAATATATAAAGGGCATAGAATAATATGGCTTGTGGTATCCCAAGGGTAATAATCTCATTATTTAAGCCTTTACAGATGCAGATTGGGCAGGAATCGTTGATGATCATAAGAGTACTAGTGGAGCAGCATTCTATCTAGGTGGTTGTCTCGTATCATGGTTGAGAAAAAAAAAAAACTTCAATCTTGTTATCTACAGCGGAAGCAGAATACATTGCAACAACATCATGTTGTACTCAAGTCCTTTGGATGAAACAAACTTTGCAAGATCTTCAAGTACAATTCCGTGAGCCTATTCCCATATTCTGTGACAACACTAGTTCCATCAACATCTCCAAGAATCCTATCATGCTTTCAAAAACAAAACAAATTCCGATCAAATATCATTTTGTTAGAGAACAAGTCGCTGAAAAGAATAAACTTGAGAATGTTTTTACAAAATAAAAAATTCCTGATATCTTCACTAAACCTTTACCTTGTGAAGAATTTGAATATCTTTGCCAGAAGCTTGGGATTCTCCCAAGTTCTCATTAGATTTTCCTTATTCAGAATATAAAGGGGGAGTGGAAGTGTGTACAAGTCCACAGGATGGTTGTGTGACAGGGGGACTGGAAGTGTGTATAGGTTTGCAGGATGGTTGTGTTTCAAATGGAGTTACCCTTTGCCATTGATGTCAAAGGGGGAGATAATGTTGTAGGAAGAGGTGTCATGATCGCAGGGGGAGTAGTTGTGTTGCCATCAATGCCAAAGGGGGAGATTGTTGATCAGCAGTTGTCCTTGATGTCAACCCAAGCACTGTGGGATAACCCAATATTGCATGGGAATTTTGACCCGCCCCAACATATTCTAGGTCACAATCATTTTTATGGTTTCTACTCTGTCGAGATGTTTTCGTTGACAGGCGGGTACGCCCATGTAATTCTTCACGGTTTGAGAGATATTCATGTTTGAAGTTTGTACCCCTAGTTAGTGGGCTAAAACCCCATGGGGTTGGGGCATGAGTCATTGAAAAGTCAATTAATATTTTTTAAGCTCCTAAAATCCATCCCACATTCACTTTTTTAATACCCTCTCAACTTAAGCATTTATATAAATTGTGATCTTCTTTTCCTCCTTAGGCAAGGGATTTCGCCATCTGAAACAGGTCATCATTGAATTTTCGCTCTAATTTTTTTTTTACGAAGGTTCATAAGTTGAAATTGTTATGGGGCAAAGATGAAATTCTGAGGAAACTGCTGTAAAAATTTTAGATCATGGTGCACAACATTTTTGGAGATATGATCTGTGGAAGTCAGGGTTTTTGCAGGCTCCTGAAATTCATCTCAAAGAAGTGACCTTGGTAAATTAGTCATAAATCTCTCTCTGGGTATCATATTGGAATTATATAAAAATTGGTGGATATTGCATAGTCTGTAAATTTCTATCTATCAATTTCAGAGCCAAATGAAGAAACAATGACACGTGGAACGCCATACAAGTGCACTATGCTGAAACAATCCATAATTAGGTAATTGTGAGAGATTGGGTATAAATATACGTTGAAGAATCCAAATTGGGTCAGACCTGTGGCATTGGAAAGATGACTCAGAGGACTACTATAGGACCAAAAATCAGATATTTAGGATCTGAAATAACAGAGATACACCAGATTTAATATCGAGCTCCTAGAAGGCAAGAAAAAGCTAGATCATGTGTTTTCAAGGGTTGCAAAGGACCAGACTTTCTATGGCACCAAAGAAAAGCAAGGTTAAATAGGGGGTAGAATGACAAGAGCAACAACCAAGGTGCATAATAGCAGCAATAAGTTCATCATATGAAGCCTTCATGTGGGCAGCACTGAATACAATCATTGTAAAGGTATCATTGTACTTAGTCATTGTAAATACATTATTGTACAAATTGTACTAGTATCTATCTTCCGGGGGTTGAGAGGCAGTGTTGGGAGGTATAGGATCATCATTAGGTGGTTGTGTCAAAGTTGGGGTTATGTTCTAGTATATCTTCTTCTTCCACATCATTCTATATCATTGTAAAGTGGACCATTTTCCCTGGTATAGGAGTCCATTCTTCTTTTATTCTTCTATAGGGTGGTAGGGTGGTGCTAGGGTGAGTTGTAGCTCATTGGGTGTTGGGGCATCCGTTTAGTTGACTACTGAAGAATCTCTGACATTGGAGCGTCCATCCAGTGGGAGCTGGAGAAGAATGCTTTTCTAGATTCTAGGAAGTTGGAGCTTTATTTTCAATTGGAGTTGAATATTAAAGAATTATTAGAAAAGCATTAGGTGGTTTTTGTCCCGGAGTGGGTCTCCACCTTAAAAACTATGTGCACTTGTATTCCTCTTGTTTTCTGCTATCATTGTACAAACACTAATAATAATTGAAGATTAACTAATGCTCTAATTGAAAGGAATACTGATTCACCGCCCCCCCCTCAGTATTTCCAACAACATGGATTGGTTGTGTGCAACATGCATGTATACGACTTTGTGTCTAAGGAAAATTGGATATACACATGTTTCTTTGGATAAAAACATATGTATGAATGACTGTGTGCACGAAAATGATGCATATAGAAAAGACAACAAGGAAAAATAAAAAATCCAAGCCTAATCCAAAATATCAGGGTTTTTCGTGGATAGATAAAGAACCAAGAAGACTGGAAAAGTGATTAGATCATTCAGGGAACCCATAATATAGAGAAAACAACCCAAACATGGAATTACGCAGATATAATCCATAGTGGAGTTGCCAATTCTGTTGCGTGAAAAAATACCCTAAGGTTTGGGTTGAGGGACCTAACAGAGAGGAAGGCATACATCAACAAGAAGCAATCAAACTAAAGGTCCTAATGCTTAAAATAGTAAACTATGGAGAGATGACCTTACCTGTATGTCTTATGTTTGAGGTCATTCCCGTAGGGTGCAAACCCTCTTGTTCTTCACGTGCCTCAATACCTGCAACTCACTCAAGAAAAAGCTCATAGAATAGTTGTACATCATATATATCCTAAATTTTAGTATGTTAGATCATTTAAACTCATAAAATATAACACGAAATTAACAATTATAAGACCATTAACATGTATAAGATACATATAAGATCATGACATCAGCAATGGGACAAAGTTTCTTTATTGATGTATGTAAAATAATGTGGAGATATCACCTGAAATCAAGCATGACTCCAAGTGAAATCATCTTCCGAATCCGTACAACCCAAGCCTCAATAATATTCTTCCATAAAAGGTGCACAAGGATGTCACATAAGGGAGATGAACATCACAAAGAAGGAAACAAGGGTTTCCTGAACCTAGGAAGTGGAGGAGGCACAAGGATAATTAGAATTGATCTGTGCCATAACATGCTATAGTATCAATTCCTTTCTCTCTTCTCCCTTAGGCCTTTCCAATGAGGTGTATTTATACTTCCTCAAAACAGTTTTTTAGTTGGGAAATAGTTTGGCCATGGGCTCGTGTAGGTGGGCTTAAAGTAAGACCTGTAAACCTCACCTAATTTATAGGGATTTTATATATTTTTTAATATTTTAAATTGTATACGCGGGTCAGATATGAATGGACCCATGTCTACATGAGTGTAAGATAGGGCATAGTCATGTATGTAATTCAAAATAATGTTTTTTAAGAAAATGACCAAGTCTGAAAGGAAAGGGCTACCCAAGGCCAATACATAGATAATCAAGTATATAAAGGTGATAAATGATGCTATAGCACACATGTTTAGCTTGGTGGATTGGTTATCTTAGGTAAATGTGGGAGGAGGGTGGTTACACCTAGACCCCGTGAAGGGGGGTTACCAACCCCCTGCAAACCCCTTGACAATGGGGGCTTCCACCCCCCTGTGATACCCTCTCTATGTTTGACGCAATGTACAATGCGTGAGACTTGTCATGGAAAGAATATATCACACACCCAACAATTTACACTTAAATTACAATGATAATATTTGTAATATCTATCATAATTTTAATACAATCCTCTCCACTACCATTACAAAGTTATCTATTGAGATGTCATATAAAAATACCAATATAACTACCAACCCTTTGTATGATAATAATTCTAAAATTTATAGAAATGTGATTAGTAATTATCTTAATGAAAAATTTAACCTTGAAACGATAAATATACACAAAGCACTTATTAGAAGGACAAAAAAATACTATATAAATAGAAAGAAAGAAAATTTAATACACCTCTCTAAATATAATCCTATAAATTTTTGGAGGATAATTTTGATACACAAAACTAAATAAAATAATTGTATTTCATTGAAGAGCTAGAATATTTACCTTAAAATCCTTTATGATTCCCTCAATGCCACAAAAACCATTTTGAATTCACCTGTAGAGGATGATATATTTTCCCTAGAAGACATTTATTTTGGTTTTAATTGGTTCCTTAATGGGATAGCTAAGGATATTTCGGGCTACCAAGATGAAAATTTTAAAATGGGAGGACTTGTCCTCATCCCTCACATACATAAACTCTTAAATTTGGTGGGGATACAAGGCTTCCATAAGGCTTGGATGCGGAGCCTTATTATGCTTGTCTTTAAAAGTGGAGATAAAACATTCACTCTAATTGAAATGACCAATGACCACGTGGTAAATGACTAATTATTAAAAATGCTACTAAGCATAAGGTCACCTATAAATGATGGAAATAGGGCCAATGTACTACTCTAGTTCTAATTTTTAGAGCAAATTTTCGTAGTCCATAGGAGTAGACTTGTTAGGAATAAGTAAATGAGTACATTCCATACTAAAATGAGTACATGAAAAAGAAACTTATGATACTAAAAGTGTCTTGATGACCATGAATGAATACCATAATGATTCAAGATAGAAATTTAAGAATCACTAACACAAAGATTACTTGCCTTGAAAATAAGCACAACATAATTATTACTTGAGTAGCATACACTCAAGAATGAACAGTGATATGTCTATGATATAGGAGGTGTCAACAAAATATCCATATGATTGGAAAAGTAACCAACTAGAGGAGTAAAAACTTGAAAGGCAGGGTTCAAATCCTTAAGGTTATACTATAACCTAACTGGATGAGTAAGATAATCATGACTTGGTGATTTTTTCAAGGGTGAAAAGACTCAATACTACTTCCAATAATATATTGAACAGACTCATTCTTCCTATTTCTTATCTTTTTAATATTTTATATATTTTTTTGTCTTTTTCATACTATGAAAATTGTAAAGAAGAATAAAATAATGTTTGATACAACAGAGGGAATGACTTTCATATACAGGAAAACTATTTCTAGTTCTTGAACATATCTATGATCAATTTAAGGGAAGTGCGCATGATATGGACACTCTAGGGATGTCTTATCCATGGAAAAAATTGTCAAATTTCATAGGAAATAGATGTAAGTCTAACAATTGCATAAAATTCACAGGTGATGGGAGATAAGAAAGCAAGGCAAAGGCAACACTAGGATCACAAGTGCAAGTAGGAAAAATACAATATAATAGTACACCGTAAATTTCGGAGCCCCTTTGGGCATTGGAAAAAAGAAGATTTAAGAGGAAGTATGAAACTTCAATAGAATGTCATAGAGGGAATGAGGAGGGATCTCAAGCCTATGAAGAAAAATTTAGCATGGATTTCAAATTCCAATAAAGTAATATTTATAACACCTATGAAAAGGTAGCCTCAACCACACAAATTATGACACTTCTAAATAATGAGAAGGTTTTATGTCACAGATTGGCTTGGCCAATCCTATGGAAAAAAATAAAAAAAGGAAACTAATAATTCATAATGCACGTTGGTGAACCTAACATATATTCTAGTTTTGAGATTCAATACCTATAAGAGAAAATCAACCAAAAAATACCAAAGAAAGTGTCTTTGAAGTCCTATAGACATAAATAACAACATATGTTTAGAAGTTAATAAATCCAATAATAAACCTCTCATAAGGGCTTGTGTTATGGAATATAAAGCTTGAAAATAAAAAACCTTATATGTATATGATGGTATAAAGAACCATGCAACCTTATTTCCTATGCATTATAGTTCTTCAGGGAAAGCCCCTTGTGAGACTTATGCCAAGGACTACTTTGATAATCAAACCACAAAGCCTCCAATTCCAGAACAAAAGATGATTGATAATGTGTATCTTCACATGGTATCTCAACCATAGTCATATCTTCAAGGAAAACATCCTATGAAGGTAATTCAAATCCAGGAAATCATGAGAACAAAAAATACCAAAAGGTCAAAGTAAGGGATCCCATGAAACCACTGGAGAAATCACTTGATTAACTATTTGTATAAAGTCTCGAGAAGGAAAACATAGTGTAAAGGAGACTTATTAGAAACAATTAAACATTGAGGATACAATGCCACGAAATTCATCCATGGTAGGCTAGATTTTAGCCAAATACTAGGAACATATAAAGGGGCATCCTGAAATAAGGTCAAATTGTGATGGTGATTTTCATATGCAATTTGATCAATAGTGACAATTATTCCATTATAAGGAAAATACATCACTCAAAAGAGTGTAGACATTGTATGATTCATAGCATAGACAACATAACACCTAAGGAGAATATTGAAATATAATGATACATCCACCACCACCATATTTACTAAGAAAATATTCCCATGTGATGTGATAGGAAACTAAGGAATAATTATATCAAAAACAAAAAACTGAATGGTAGCTATCACAAACTTTAAAGAGTATACAACTTTCCAACTTGAGGAGAATAAAATACTTGTATAGGATCCTTTATCTAACATACATCAGTAGTTGTAGTTGGAAGCATGGTGTTGGCATTAACGTCAACAATTGAGTCAACTATGTGTTGGAATTGATGTCAATAGCTATAGGTGCTTATGAATGATGATTGTAAAGTTTAAAGAGGTGTTTTGGAGGTGTACAAGTGTTGGATGCATGGGTGCAGGTGACATGAATCAATAGAAATAGATCTAGGTGGAGAAAAATGAAAAATTTTGAGCTTTGCAGTCCATATGTGACTTCATGTTAGCAAATCACATACACATGTGGATGTGATGTAAAAAATAAGAGTCACATACACGATATTGTGTGCAGAAAATAAAAAACCATGGGATTTACCAAGAATTTTTCCTAATGTTTTGGCATTAATGGAGACAATTTTGGTCTACAACATCTATGATTGATGCGGTCCAAAATGATTAGCAATGATGTAATGAAATTAATGGATTGTTGATTTGGTCAAATGGGAAAGTTAGTTTAAATGGTGTTTTTATGGATTAGTCAGGGTCTAGTTACTGTGCGTTTTATAGGATGAATGCATACATCAATAGCCAATGCAACAAATATTAGATTGTGTGACAGAGCATTAGAATGTTGGAGTGATACTAGTGATTAGGCTTGCTGCATATGGACAAAGATGATAGACCAACTAGTGTGACTTGGGTGTGTAATCCAATAGAGCCTTGTTGGAGAGAGTTGTTGATATAATGATTGTTGCAGTTTGCAGAGGAGCAAAGTTCTATGTTTTGTATTGATGTTAAACATTGTTGTAGCTTCCATGTGTTTGAAATACTATTGTATTTCTTCAATATGGATGAATGTATGAGAGTATGCTGTTGTTGGTATATTGGTCAGAGTGATTATTATTTTTAATTTTGTTAGGATTTGTTAGTTTGGAATATGGTTGAATGAGCCTCATAGATGTCTGTTTGGTTTTGATGAGTAGAGTTGTTGTTGAGTGTAAGAGAGTTTGTTTCTTGAGTTTTTCATGAGGTGAATGTGGTGGATCGACAAATAATTTTTTGTATTGAGCTTTAGCAGAGAGCTTACGTGGGTTCAATATGAAAATATATGAAATGAGCCCTACATATGTTAGAGTTCATTTTCATGGGTCCAGTTTGAAAATGTATGAAATGTGGTCCATAAGGGTTTGAAGGTTGGGGCCTTCAGTGTGTAAGTGGCGGCTTGATGATTTAGGGAGTGGTGGCCTCCTTTAGGTAGTAGCCTAAACATTTGGTATTGGTGTCTTGAGAAACTATTGGAGGTTGGGGAGTGTGTATAGTTATGGAAGTAGTGGTTTCCGTCAGGCAATGGCATGAAGTGAGTGGTTTATCACGTACATCACAAGTTGGGGATTTCACATTGGTGGTGGCCACTAAATAATTTAAAATAAGATTTATTAATAATAATAAGAAGAAGAAAAATTGTTGGTGGTCTTTCTTCTGGAAAGGTTTCCACATAATATCTAGTCTTCATATGTGTTTGATAGTGTTACCTGTTAGTGTCAGAATTTGCATTCTGCCATCAGTGATCAAAATAACTCTTTTCATATTCATTTTAGGGGTCCCACTCAGAATTTTTTGATCATTCCATTAGGTCATGCAAGAAATTGAATCACTCATGGTATCCCTAGTCATAAAACCTACTCTCCCTCAAAACTTCACATTTTTTGACCCAACTTCATGTCTTGCTGAGCATAAAAAAATCTTAAAAGCTCATTTCACTATGTCATTATGTTAGTCAAAGTCAACCATGAAGTCAGGTAACTTAAGTTCCCATTAGGTAAACTAGGTTTCATTTTTCAAATTTCATAACACATCATTTCATCCCAATAAGGTCAGCAAAGGTGTGAGGGTGACTAAAATAATACTTTCTCAATCATATCTAGAGGATTTATCAACATGTAAATATCATTTTTAAAGGTTGTAATTATGGTTTCAGAGTATTATTTTCATACCAAAATGTAATTTTATTCAAAACAGAGATGTAATTTATTTTTTAATTTTTATGTAATTTTATGCTCATTATATGTAATAAGTTCTTTCCCAAGTTACTGAATCAAACTTCACATGCCAAACTGAAGAGAAAAAAATTCAAAGTGAAAAGTGTGAAACTCTAGCAACATCATCTTGTAAAGAAGAAAATCAAATAAAATGGGTAATCAACAATGTTTTCAAAAGATGAAATGAAACATTAGAAAAGTGGGTTTTTAATCTAAATTCAAATTCAGTATAGTATTTAAGACTTCTAGACATCATTTCAAATTCATTTGTCTCCTAAAAACACCAAGAAAACACTCCAAGAGTGAAACATTTCGAGTTTCCTGCCATCATCAATTACATAGGTAGAAACATGATTTTCTGAAGTAGAGTCAAAATTTCAGTAAAAAACCAAAAATATCAACAAATGATCATTTGCGCCCTCGCTGTGTCATTTTCACCCTTGCTGTTCAAGGCTGATTTTGGGTGCCTTCCTGGTGTCCATATCAGGCCCAAGATGGCTTGTTGGAAATTCCTTCAAGTCTGCTTTCTGAATATACCTCCACTTTTCAAAATGACGTTGTTTTGACTCCTCAAAATGTCATTCTCCCAAGGCTGCTTTGTGCGCAACGCCTAGGCCAAAATAGGGGATTAAATGTGTTTTTTAGCTAGTTTTTTTTCCTTTCCACCTGTCAAATCTACAAATCAAGGCTAGAAAAATGGTTTTCTGGAATGCATTTGTCCTTAGGAGTCCATTGGTGGTTTCCTTTCCCTCAAAAAGTTCCCCAAAAATTTGTGCAACGCCTAGGGTGTTGCCCAAATGACCTAATTTATGATAAATGCCTGTTAAAAAAAACTCAGGAAATCACAGATTTTGCACAAAAGTTTAAAAATGCTTCAAAATTGGTAGAATTGCTGACGATGGTGTGTCTAGGCTTAGAGGGAATCCTTTGCAAGTATGTCCAATTTTTTCTTCTCTTCCATGGTCAAATCTTCAATCTTTGCATTGGCTCTTTTGAGCTTGGCCATTGCAATTTTCTCCTTTTGAGCATGGTGTTTGACCTTCCTCCTCAGTAGGTCATTGTCTTTGTTAGCCTTTGCTAAAAGCTTCTCCAAGTGCTGATTGGATCTATCAAGCCATGGCTCCCTATTTTCATTGATCACTATCGAAAGTTGCTCATTTAGGGTTAGCTGATCAACAAGCTCATCCTATTTTTTCTTTCTAGAGCTAGAGCTCTTTTCAACCCTCTAGTTCTAGGCCTCTTTCTTGGTGCATGTTCCTCTTTTTTTATCAAGCAAGACATACTTTTTAATTATCTCATCTAGCATAACTTTGTATTTTTCTGCCTCCTTTTGAGCAATGATAATCTTGACCTCATCGATGACCTGTTTAGTATTCAATTTCTCATTCTCCTTCTCAAGGAAGTTTATGAAATATTTGCCCCTGTCAAGATTAGTTTGGAGCTCCTTAATCTTGACTTCCTTTCCCTTAATGGCTATACTGTTGTTTTCATCAATTTAATCCTCATATAGGTCAACAAGATCAAATTCCTATTCTGTTTCATGGAGGTCCTCCTCATCATGAAAAAATGCCTCAATCACCTTTTCTTTGCCTTTGTCCACTTGCTCTGCTGATGTAGAAGGCATGACTCCTTCCACTATGTGTGGAGAAAACACATGCCTGTGGCCTCTTTGGTAGGTTTTTGGCAATGGCTCAACCTCAACCATACTAGCCCACTTAGGCTCAATGACCTCAATCCTGCTAGGTGACCCAATGCCATGATGAGATGGAGATGAAGAAGGTGAAGGGGACTGATATGATGATGATGAATGTGCTATGGGTTGAGATGGAGGGATGAAAGTGGATGATTGAGATGATGAAGGAACATTTTGTGCATGATGAGTATATGAATCTCTAAAAATGTCATTGGCTATGAAGGCACTCCATGCAATGTTTAATTGATGGAGATGATAGAGGAATATGATTTTGATAAGGGAATTGTGAAAAATACTTCTCATTGATGTTCATACTCCTTTTTCTGGGAAATAAATTCCATCTTATCTATGCTTCGAAAAAGTTGGCAGTGTATGTTAGTCATCCTTATCCTAGTGAAATGCATTAAGATTCAGATGTGATAGGAATAAAGCCTTGAAAATCTACCTTCGCATGAAAAGTATTTCATGGTTATCCTATCATTGGTGCATTTCTATTTTGGAGGTGAGAAAAAGGAAAGAACCTATTTTTGTCATTCTTGTATCTTGGGTTTAGGAACGGCTCCAAGTATTGTTTCTCAAAATCACCCTTCTTGAACCACTTCTCCCCAACATTTGGGATCCCATTGGTAGTTGAAATGATAGTAGTCGATACAGTGAAGGTGACACCAAATAAAGTAACTTGGTTGTCATGGAGTCTAGATATGAAAAGTTTGGTCAACATGGGATGGTGTTGGACCCTCTGAATTTGCTCACAGAAATCATAGTAGCCAACGTGTTTGAACCATGTCACAGTCATTGGAGAAGCCAAGAATTCCCTAGTGCTGGTAGGTTCAAGTCTGAGTACTTTTCCCCCTTTCTGTAGCCTCTTCACCTCAATTTCCTCTCCCTCACTGTATGATCTTTTTTCTTCCTCTTCTGCCATGGTGTTTTTATAAAAACCCTAGGGAAGTGGATGGTGTGAAATATGTGTTTAGGAATGAGGAATGGGAAAGGGAAAATGAATGAGATGGTGCTAGGGATGTATGAAATGGGGGAGGGGATATGGATTAGTATTATGATGGGATTTAGGATGGGGATTTGGGGATTGGAAGCCTAGGTAAATGTAGCACCTAGGGCTTAGGGTTTTGGGAAAAAGGGTTGGGGAAAGGGAATTTTGTAAAACATGGGTTTAGGAATTGGTATTATCAATTGTAGGAAGGTTATAAAGGTGTTGGGGAGTGCAATTTGGGGAATTAAAGAGTGCAATGGGGACACTAGGGTTTTAAAACAATTTCAAACATCAAATTCTAACCTAAATTTCACAACACTCAACACTTGAACTTGATGAAGATGATATTTAATGGAATTAGCTATTACTCATTTGCTGGAGGTCGATGAGTAGGTTAATGAAGCTTTGGAAATGGATTTTTGTCCACTTGAATGTGTTTCTAGGGTTTCTTGGTCATATGCATATCGCTTGGAGCATTTTTGCCCTCACAAAAGGATTTGCGCCCTCTCAGAAGGATTTGTGCCCTCACAGAAGAACTTGCACCCTTGCAGAAGGATTTGTGCCCTCTCTGAAGGATTTGCGCCCTCTGCTATGTTTTTTTGCTAATTTCGTCCAGAAACTCGAAATTTTGCTTACTTGGAGTGTTTTCTTGGTGTTTTTAGGGGACAAATGAATTTGAAATGATGTCTAGAAGTCTTAAATACTCGAGTGAATTTTAATTTATATTAAAAACCCACTTTTCTAATGTTTCATTTCACCTTTTGAAAACATTGCTGATTACCCTTTTTCCTTGATTTTTCTTCTTTGCAAGATGATGTTGGTGGAGTTTGGCACTTTTCACTTTGAATTTTTTTCTCTTCAGTTTGGCATGTGGAGTTTGAGTTGGCAGCTTGAGACAAAAGTTATTAAATATATGGAGCACAAAATTACATAAAAATTAAAAAATAATTTACATCTATGTTTTGAATAAAATTACGTTTTGGTATGAAAATCATACTCTGAAACCATAATTACAACCTTTAAAAATCATATTTATGTGATGATAAATCCTCTGTAGATGATTGAGAAAGTATTATTTGAGTCACTCTCACACCTTTTCTGACCTTATTGGGATGGAATGATGTGTTATAAATTTTGAAAATTGAAACCTAGCTGAACTAATGGGACCTTGAATGACCTGACTACATGGGTGACTTTGAATGACATAATGACATAGTGAAATGAGATTTTAATATTGTTTTATGCTCAACAAGACATGAACGTGGGTCATCAAATGTGAAATTTTGAGGGAGAGTGAGGTTTTATGACTAGGGCTACCATTAGTGAGTCAATTTCTTGCATGATCTAATGGAATGATAAAAAAAAATTGAGTGGGACCCCTAAAATGAATATGAAAAGAGTGATTTTGATCATTGATGGCAGAATGAAAATTATGACACTAACATAACCTATGTTTTATGTGCTTCTCATGTATATGATTATCTCATTGTTTCCTTGTGGATGTGTAACTTGCTTCTTATGTATCATGTTTAGATACATTGCACATATGTTATGACTTCATCATTGTATCGGTAGATCTAATATTCATATATGTGCTACTACAAATAACTGTTGAATAGAAGAAAAGGTTAAGAGATGATAGTTATAGAAAGATACGATGTTTATGTGTCAGAAAAGCATGTACATATGCACATTAATTTTATGATAGTCATGTATATATTTATGAGTGTGCTAAAGGTAAAAAGTGGCACATATGATCCATTTTGCATAATATTGATTCCCTCCTCTCCCCCCCTCAAAATTTTGAAGGTCCCAACAATTGGTATTAGAGCATGTTCTTTCACGTGCTTGACTGTTGGAAGGAAGATAAGGGTAAATTTTGATTTTTTTTTAGTGATCATCAAGGAGTGTCCTTGCTCAATGCTGCAAACTACCAGGCATAGAAAGACAAATTTAAATATGAATTGTTAGATTATGGATCTAATGTGTGGAAGTTGGCATGTGTTGATGTGTTTCCCATTTTTGTTCTCTGCATGGCTTACTTATGATATTTATGAGCCTTAATGTTCTATATATTTCTCTTGGTTTATGCATGCATTAACTACTGTTGATATTTTGTGTGACTAGTAAATATTGAATAATCAGTTAATTCCAAGAAAAGGTAAAAAGGTGTTAATTGTTGATCCATTGATACAATATTTATTCATTCCCCCATCTCAGTATTATCAAGCTCCTAAGAATAATTTTCGGAGTAAGATCCAATGTTTATTTGGAAAGGTAAAAATTAAGGAAAGTGAGGCTCATGAATATTATTCCATTCAAAAGAAACACTCCTAGAACTTGGAGTGGGTACACTCAAAGCGAATGGAATTCTCCCTTGTCTTAAATAATCTTAACTAGAATTGTAGAAGACATATTTGGTAGACACTTTAAACTAGAAAAGAGGGGTGGGATTGGAAAAATATCACATTGGTTCACTTACCTTATCAACTAATGGTTGATTAGAATGCTAAGAAACCATAAGAGGTTTAGGGGTAGAAGAGACTTTAGACAAAGACTATAATCATCAAACAATAAAAATTTTAGGGCACAAATAATTAAGGTGATATCCCTTGCAAATCCTATAAGGGAACTTATGATTAAATATTCTCCATTTAGGTCTCTTGCTAATATCCATGACCCAGACATGAATCAGAGTGGCTTGTTGTATTACCTAAAAATGACTCGTCGTGGTGGTTGCTCATCTCCATTGTGACTTGTAGTGACCAAATTCTTGCCTCACACATGAATAACAATTGATGGTTGCTGATCTCTAGCATGAATCACAATGGCTAGTGTTGAGTATCCATCATGACTCATAGTGGCTGGTGACCCTTATCCAATATGACTAACATTGGTTAAAATCATGCCCCTAACATGACTTGGAATGGATTGTTTCTTACCTCCAACATGACGTAGTGGTTGGTGTTATGCCCCCAACATGAATTATTGTGGGTTGTGACTTTTTTTCTTGTATGATTAAAATTGACTAGACTCATTCCCCTAACATGACTCACAACAACTAGTTTCTTACCTGCAATGTGACTTGTCATGGTTGATGGAACACTAATAACATATCTTGCAGTGGTTTGTGACTCTTATCTAGCTACTTGATTCTTCTTCCTATTATTCCTCTTTATCCTCCTTTTATAATTCTGTTTACTAGTATTTAGACGTTCACCAGACGAGGTAGAAAGAGGAGGCACAAATTTCACTAAAAATAAGATCAAGGGTTCATATATGTGATGCCCTTGACACAAGGTGTTTATCTAAGAATATTCAAGATCATTTGGAACATTAAGAGTGGGAAAATACCAAACCAATAGTCCAACATTAAATGTAGTAATATTCAAGGTGTCAATTAAAGGGGAACCAAAATTTCCGAAGAAAGGAAAGCATAAAGATCACCTTAAGAAGGGGCCGCTTGGTTGCAATTATTAAAACATTTGGATATAACCATCCTATGCATAAGATATTTCATTATAGGAGTGTTCAATATTGTAGCTTGAGCCTCTTTAATTGAATTTTTAAGAATAGAATCAATTTTATCAATCCTTTTCCCTTGAGAATTCGACTCCACATTTTCATGAGGAAGATCTTGAGTCTTTATAGAATAGTAGAGAAGTTGGTAACCCACTATAAATGAGAGACTTAAAAATAACAAGACAAAGAAAAAATAAGGCCAAATAAATAAAAAGGAAACACCAATAAAAAGGTCCTAAAGATAGGAAACAAGAAAACCACTCTCAAGAGCCTAGTTCAAGGTGGTTAGGACCTAGAAACTAGAGTAATGAAAAGCTAAATGAAAATTTCCTTACGAAGGAAAGCTTGGGATGATTAGGGCCTAGGACTTAGTAATGAAGGTATCATACCTAGTTACATTGACCTCTTGAAATAGCCTTGAATGGTGTGATTATTTATTCTTTGTAGCACAACCTCTAGGAGCACTATAACAATGATGAAATTCTTTTCTTAGGTACCACATGTAGGCCCCCTTGTAGTCACCTTGGAGAAACTTAGGAAAGGCAACTAAGTTTCCATATTGTAATCAATGTTTCAGGGATAGATAGTTGTAATTCAGAAGCATGCATGTGGGAAAGGTGTCTTAGCCCACAACTTCACAAAGGAAAAAATCAAAAGAGGATCGGTCCCAATGAAATTCCCCAAATATACAATAAACCACTAATGTCAAGATAAGCTAGAAGGGGTGAATCTCTCTTCACTTATCTAAATGTAACCTAGTCCTTTAATCCCTTGTGAGAGGATATTCTCAAGAAAAAAATATGTGATGTTGTACTTTAACCAATCATTATTAAACATCTATGTATAGTTGAATAACCTTGGAGATTTAACTCTCCAAAGCTAATCTAATGCCCTTAAAACCGTAGATTTGTTTGTTTCCCTAGAAAAAAAAAAAACACTAGTAGCTTTTAGTGTTAAGTGTTCATTTCAAGGGGATTCCATTTACTCAAGGTTATGTATATGAAAATTATGATGTTTTGAGACTCTAAATAAAGAAACTTACAATAACATTGTTAAATAAAATTTTACACTTATCCTTCAATGAATTGAGTTTCAAGCAAGAAAAAAGCATGAATAATTCCTACCCAAATCACAAGAAAAGTAATATAAGAAAGTAAAATGCTACTTTTTTTTTATTATTATCTTAAAATGAAAATTAATTCTCCTAATGTAACAAATAATAATAAAAATTCACTTACAAAACAAAAAAAAATATGAAAAACCAACATTAAAAAAGGTGAAAAAAGAGAGTGGAAAACTACTATTTCAGGATGTTTATGCTCCTTTTGTTAGTATAAACACATACACAAACTTCATATCAAGGAAAAATTTATTAAAAAACATATATTGTGAAGGTATTTTGTTTATATGCCTCACAATACAATAAAGTGACAAGAATAACAAAAAAATTGGCCCATACGACCCCTAGGAAGGAAACCCACAAAATATGTGCATTACAACAAGGTCAAAGTGTGTATATACATGTTTTATGTCAAATAAAAATGTGTAAAAAATCATATATAGAGAAAAAAATCACACTAAACCTAACAAAACACCTAAAATTTACCTACATGTAGGAAAGCAAAGTACACAATTTTTAAATGCATAAAAAAGGAAACACACCAAAATGATTTTCTTGTTCTAAAATATGAATGTAATGAAGCAAAATAGTAATGAAAATGACCTAATAAAGAAAATTATCTTCTTTATTATATTTTAATTTTTTTTAAAGAAAGAAACAAAGCAAAAAATGAGCAAGAACCCCAATGCAAGATAGGAAAAATTCTCTTTTCCACAACAATATCAAAGGGAAGAGGAATACATATGAGAAAGGTCAAGCATACAAAAATTAAATTGAGACTTCAAAACCAAAATAATGAGACTAATTCTCATAAATAAAATAAAAATACCTTCCATGTAGTCAATTCTCTATCATTCCATTAGAGCCTAACTCAAGAAGCAAAACTAGAAAATATTGCACGGACTGAAAACAAAATTTTAAGAAGACTCACTTAAACTTTTAACACATAGTGTACACATAATAATCACCTGATAAAGATAAAAATACCATTCATAAAGGTACACAAAGTAAGAGAGATGGAGTATTTTTCACTTTCACGAGGTATACGTGACTATACATGACTGTTACTAAAGAAAATAACATGTATACAAAATTGGGCTTAACGAAACACATGTATATATGCTACTATTTTCAAATAAACTTATGCCCAAAAAGAATAAAAGTTAAAACTTGAAAAAGGATCAAAATATTAAGGGGATAAGTATAGATAAATATGAATAAGATAACAAATCATTGGAAAAATGGTAAAAGTGAGCCAAATTAACTCTTAAGCAACTAATCAACCTTAGAAAAGAAAGTTTCTCTCTAGTGGAGTTATTGGTTTGTTACAAAAAAATTGATACTTATATATTGGGGTTTGGCTTTACAAGGAGTAAAGTGGATCATTGTGTGCATTTCAAATTAGTTAGTGATCATCTTATCTATTTGTTCTTATATGTGGATGGTATGTTGCTAAATGGAAATGCCAAAGGAAGTCATCGAAGAAGTGAAAACTCATTTGGACTCTAAATTTGACAGAGCATGGAAATTAAAAGAGATTATGAAAATGAGAAAGTATTGTTAAATTAGAAGATTCAAGTATGTTAAGGAAATACTGCAAAGGTTTAATATGTAGGAATGTAAACGAGTTTAGGTACCTATTCTCATAGGTGTAAAGTTATCTACATATTAGTGTCCCAAGATACAAAAAGATGAAAATTACTTGTCTTGTGTTCCACATGACAATGTGGTTAAAAGTTTGATGTATGTGGTGTATGTACTAGACCAGACATTGCACATGTATTGTAAGTATTGAGTAATTATATGTCAATAGTAGGGAAGGATCATTGCATAGTTGTAAAAATATGTTTCATGTATTGTCTTGACACTACTAGTTATGGATTATGGTACCAAGAGGACCAAGATTGGACGAAGTGTTGAACATATATGTATTTGTTGATGTAGAATGTGATAGAGATATGTATTGCAGAAGATCTACAAGTGATATGTGGTTAACCTATTTTTAGGAATAACTAGTTGGATAAGCATGAGATAGTATGTAGTGGCAGTTGCAACTATAAAATCTGAATACATAGTAGCCACTTATGCAATAAAGGAAGTAATGAGCTTACATATATTGTGTTCAAGTATTGGTTTGGTATAGCAAGTTGTAAGGATATATTGTGATAATTAAAGTGCAATATTATTGATGAAGAGCCCTATTTATCCTTCTAAGAAAAAGCATATTGATGTTTAGTATCACTTCGTGATATATATAATTGAAGACAAGAAGGTGCCACTAGTAATGCTATACATTTTGAAGAATGTTGTAGATTCGTTAACATACTCCGCGAGCATTGAAAATTTCTCTTTGTGTAGAGAAAAATGGAAATTATTGTTGTGGATTGTTCATCTTATACTCCCATTACCCCCTATATGCAAAGAAAAAATTGTGAGAGAATGTTGGGTATGTGTTATATTCTTTGCATGCCTATCCTTAAGAATTATATGTTGCATTGATCACAATAGGGTGGTCACGTGGGGGTAGAATCCCCCTTGTTTAGGGATTGAGGGGAGGCCCTTGAAGTTTTTTATGGGTAGGATTTAGCACATGGTTTTCACTTTTAGCTATTTTATGGCGCATGGTGGTTCATCTCATAGTTTTGTAATTATGGCTGTATTCTAGTCCAAGGTAAATGGATTGACGATTTTTGGATGTTATGGGATATACATATTGTATTGTAACACTGTAAAGATAAAAATATATTGAAAATATAAATGTGTATGTATCATTCCATCTTTTCTGTTTTTATTAAGAATCTATTTTGTAGAACTTAACTATACATGGTTAAAACCCACATTTGGAATCTCAACAAAGCTATTGACTTGAAGTAATAAGGATTCAGAAATCACAACAATATAGGGTATTTCAGTAATAAGGATTTAGAAATCACAACAATATAGGGTATTTCAGGAATAAGGATTCACAAATCACAACAATATAAGGTATTTCGTTTATTTACTTACTTACCATACCATATTGTTAATTTCATCATGGTTTTTGTTATGTTTTTATATAACTAGAAGTGTCGATACATTCTTTAACTTTGTTGGTAAATTTCATGTACTAAATTGAATAATTAATGAAAAGACTAAAAACAAATTAAGGACCACTTAAAAAATTTCCTTTCTTAACTTCATTTTATTAACATTGATAGTTTAATTTATGAATTAAAACTAGTGTTTCTACTTAAAATTTGTAATTTTTTAATATGTAAAATGTTTTATAACATTATTAAATTTAAAAAAAAAATACATTACCATTTTTTAAATATAAATAATTATAACATCAAATTATATGATAAATACAAATAATTACAGTGCCATAATTATAATGTGATGACCATAATGGACATTGTTGATGACATCTCAAATTTATACAACTGTTTGAATTTTTATATTAAACTCTTTAATCTGAAAGCTTTTAACTATACAAAACTCTTAATTATACAAGATTCATAATAGTGAGCACAAGTTCAAATGAGATACAATTGACAGTTTTCTATCAACTATGGTAGGCACTGACATGCATAACCGTTAAATCTGTTTGTGTTAGTTAAAATACGTCGAAGTTACCGTTAAATCTGTTTCTGTTAGTTAAAATACATCGAAGTTGGAGTTCAATTCTAGACGTATCAGCCAAACCTCGTGCAATTTATAGGTGGCTATTCACGCGAGTTTATTAGACATACTTCACAATTCTAGACGTGAACAGTCAAGGCTCATGCAAGTGCATGTGGCGATTCATGCAAGGAATTTTTGGGTTATTTAAAATTTGAATGACATAAATAGGATAGTATTTTTCATGATGATTATTTAAGGCGATTTCATGTGCAACATGCAGACTACAAGACAACTTGTAAACTACGGGATAGGAGTTTTGATGGAAAAAATAGTTTTGCCATGTTGGAATTCATTGACGTTGTTTATAGAGGTGATAATTTTATTTGGAGGGTTATTTTTTAGTTATTTTTTTCAAATAAATTGATTGTGGGAATTGTTTTTTTTTATGGTGTAAATGGATTCAACACCATAAAAAATCCCGGGCACCCAAAATCCTAAAGCTTCATAGCTTTAACCAAGATTTCCAAAAAAACCGTTGGATTTTATCAAAACTGTGCTTAAATTTCCATTGTTCCCACAAAAATTTCATCTCGTTAGACTAGAAATTCATTTGGTTTATAAATTGTTGCTTTCTACCCTTTATAGATTCATAATATCAAAGCTTTCTACAACAACCTATGTTTAAGTGTTAACTTTGTTAATTTCCTCTATACTAAACTTGATCAAAGACTTGACCTAACCAAAACTAACCATGATATTCATTTCGTCAAACATATTGAGAACATGTAATCTACACGTCATGAATGCATATATTAACATAGGGGTATGATACTTATTTGAAATTCATCAAGAAGGTATAGTTCCCTATCATAATAGTTGCAATAACATCTATTAACTCAAGCATTCATTAACTATTCATAACCATAACATAACATAACATATTAAGAGCCATTGCTAGAACTTGTTATGGAGCAATATTTATAACCAAATTTAACCAGAATAGTAACCATAACAAAACAACCATCAAAGCCACATAATAACAAGGAAAATTACTCATAGAAAACAATAGGAAAAGAGCTCTTATTATCATATGCAAAAACCAACCAAGTCAGGGACTTCTACATACCACCCAACCATAGACTGGGCTAAACCAAAACTCTCTTTCAACCAATCATCCCCACACCATATTCTAACTGTGAATGTGGGGTCTCATGGAATAAATAAAAGAAAACCAAAATAGGGCTTCCAAAGGCCAAACCACCTAAACTCTCAATCAATGATTCCACCTCACGGTTGGATATTACTAACACCAAACATATATGTCTCTACCCAACTCTCTATGGCTCCAAGAACTAGTAACTCAACCCACAACCTTCGAGGGCTCTAGAGAATTTATCCAATCCAACTCTAGGAGTAGTAACTCAATCCACCAAGGGCTCCAGAGCATTTGTGCAACCTAGGCTCCAGGATTAATAACTCAACCCAAGATATTCCAGGGCTTCCAAAGAGTTTGTTCCAACCCACAACCATAAGGAATTATGAGCATCAACCAAAAAATAATCAAATGGAAAAACCACAACACCATGGCTATCAAAGAAATGGCAAGGTAAGGTTAAAACCAATGTCATCAAGGAAATTATCCATGCCAATCAAAACAAATAACCATTGAAACACATGCATCTACCATGCATCCAGGCAATGATACATGCAACCTATTATCTACAAAACGATCCAACTATAGCCTTTGGTCCACCTGTTTGCTTTTTCTTTCATTCTTTCCTTTTGCCTTCTTGCTCCAAATCCGAAGTATGCCAAAATGCTCCAAGAGTGCTCCAAGAAAACTATAAGCATGCAAGAGTATGGGAGAATGAGAGAATGGAAGAGAGCTCCAAGCCAAATTTGACAAAAGGTTGAGAATCCTCATAATCCTTTTTATCATTGAAGCCTATATTTTCTTCATTTTCCTGTATTTTTCTTTTAATTTTCCTCACTTGCAAATATGTGACCCTTCATCTTCCTTTTCCCCTATTTTCCATTATTTCATAATTAAATTTCCAATTATTTCCACTTTTCCTTTCCAATGCCTTTTCCAATTTCCATATCCATTAATTAATCAGAAAAGATACCCATCACTATGTTTTCCCCACATTCAGCTTGGAATACGTGTCCAATGACCTTGGTTATTATTTTTATTTACATATAAATAAATGAGGAGTTGTTACAGAACCCTCCCACTTAAGGGAACTTTGTCCTTAGTGTTCAATGAAACTTATAAACTAGAAAAACACATGGTGCCCATGGATATTTATAACACAACTTAATGCAACATTTACATCATATCATACAACTGAAGACATAAGAAAAATATCATGAGCACCATACCGCTTATTGTAGCTTTATAACACAAATCGATGCGATATTTACATACATATGCATAAACAAACATAACCAAAACAAAACATCAAAACATATATAAAAATGCATCTACTCAACCAACGAATAGAGAAGGATACATAGCCTGCATCTGATCAACCATCTCCCATGTAACTTCATCAGGCCCAAAGTGCTTCCACTGCACTTAACTTGCTCGATTTCTTGATTCTGGAGCATGAACATATTTCACTAGAAAATGTATTGAGGTTCCGACTGGAATTATCATTTTGGCTCCACCTGCAATACATAACAATCAATCACATGATCAACATCTTTCACACACTTCTTAAGCAATGATACGTGGAAAACATCATGGAATTTCACTGTTGGAGGCAGTGGAAGTCAGTAGGCCAGTAGTCCAATCCTCTCAAGGATCACGAAAGGCCCACAATACTGAGGTGCTAACTTAATACATGACACAATTCTCAAGGAGCTCTTCTTGGGATTGATGTGAAAGTACACATGTTCCCCAACCTGAAACTCCTTAAACACCTTGTGATGATATAAATAAATATTCTTCCTATCCTGTGCTACCTTTAGATTCTTCTTTATAACCCACATTTCCTATTCCATCTCTGCCAACATGTCTAGTCCAATCAATACCCTATTCACTAGATTGATCCAACTGATAAGAGTATTACAAATCCGCGTATAAAGTGCCTCAAATGAACTCATCCTAAGTGACTCCTAATACCCATTGTTGTAAGAAAAATCCACTAGTGGAAGATACTCTTCCCACTTCTGTTGCTGATGCATAACATACATTCTCAACATGTCCTAAATAATCCTATTGACCCTCTCTATGTGTCCATCTATCTATGGATGATAGGTTATATTAAAGGCCAACTCTATTCCCAAATATGTAAACAAATCTTTCCAAAACCTAGAAATTAACTTGGCATCTTTGTCTGATACAATATTCCTTGGAATACCATGGAACCTCACTATTTCCCTGATGAAGACCCGAGTTACCTCAATAGTTGAATTTGTAGACTTCACTGGAATGAAGTGAGCTACTTTGGTCAACTTGTCAACCACAACCATAATTGAATCATGTTGTCTAGATGTCCTCGACAAACTTGTAATGAATTCTATGGAAATGACCTCCCATTTCCACTTTGGAATCTGAATTGACTGCAATAAACCATCTAGATGCTTAAACTCTTATTTTAGCTATTGACAACCCAAAAATATTGCAACAAACTTTGCCACCTTTTTCTTCAAGTTTGTCCAATGGTAGAACTTCTTAACCGCTATCAATGTTTTTTGATATCCCAGGTGGCCTGAATACGACTTGAAATGAAATTCCCACAAGATAAACTACTTGAACTCATTTTTGTGTGCCATATAGATCATGTCCCTAAATCTGACCAAACCATCTTCTCTGAGACGATAATCCACATCCTTTCCACTTGTACCCTACTGCTATAACCTATGCTTAATTTGTTGGTACTTATCATCTTGTTGTCCTACCTGCAAGGGTTGATCCTCTAAATCTGTCCTATTTGAACTCATACCTTCAATGTGATTTACTAGCACTCTTCTGCTAAGAGAATATGCAACCATGTTCTCTCTACCCTTAATGTTTCTGATCTCGAAATCAAAATCACTGAGTGTAACAAACCACCTAGCTTTTCTGGAATTTAGATTTAGTTGGTCAAAGAAGTAACTCAACCTAATGTGATCACTCATTAAAATAAAGCTACTAGCAAGAAGATAGTGTCTCCACATCTTCAATGCATGAATGATCGCTGGCAACTCAAGATCATGCGTTACGTACTTCTGCTCATGCTCATTCAATTTACCTGACCCATAACATACAACCTATTCCTCCTATGTTAGGACTCCACCAAGTCATCTCTTGAAAGGATATATACATAGCAAAAAATATTTTTTGGATCTAGAATATTAAAGACAATGATTTGTAAGCAATGGCTTTAATTTCTCAAAATTAGCTACACATCCCTTTATCCATTCAAATTCTTCCCTTTTCACTGCAATGATATAATAGGATAGGAAATCTATGAGAAGTTCTTGATGAACCACCTATAATAACCCTCTAACCCCATAAATGATCTGACATCATCCACATTCCTAACAGTTATCCACTCCATTATACCTCTGATATTTTCTAGGTCCACTATGATACCTTCCTTGGAAACTACATGCCCCAAGTAATGAGCTTATTTCAAAAAGAAATTGCATTTAATAAGTTTGGCATACAACCGATTCTCTCTCAACAGTATTAACACTATTTCCAGATGTTCTACATGCTCTTCCTCATTCTTAGAATACATCAATATGTCATCAATGAATACTATCACAAAATTGTCTAGATAAGGACACAACACACTATTCATCAAACACATGAAAGTAGCTGGAGCATTGGTCAAACCAAAAGTAACCACAAAAAACTCATAATGCCAATACTTGGTCCATTAATAATTCTTGTAGATGTATTCTTCTTTGATGCGTACTTGATAATATCTTGATCTCAAATCAATCTTCAATAACACTTCTACTCCCTTCAGGTGATGAAACAAGTAATCGATCCATGACAAAGGGTACCTGTTCTTAATCATCACCTATTCAACTACCTATAAGCAATAGAAAACCTAAGAGTACCATCCTTATTCTTCCCAAAGAATACTGGTGCACTCTGTTACACGTATTTTTGTCACCATGATATTTTACTGTCAATATGGGTCTATTGCCATCCATACCATGTTCCCTTAAAGGAAAAAAAAAACTCATGTTCCTAAATCAAATCTTGGAAATTGGAGAAAATATCTGTAAAACCCTTAACATATTACCTACGCAGTTTTTATAGCCTTTTCCTGCACATAAGCTGATGCTTCTTCCATTATCCATGGCAATTGCCACTCTGTTCACCTCTAAAATCTGTGCACCCCCACGAAAAGCAAGTAAAAATAAAAAGTAACTACTATAAGTCTAGTTGGTCGAATATTCTCCCAATTGGAAGCCTCTAGAGTCATGCCACTTCGAGCTTTATTTATCTACTCATGGAGCTTATCCCTTGGTCCAAGGAACTCAAATCCCTTCATGGGAGGAACCCATCCCTCTCTTAATGGATCTTAAACTACCTCAATCACTCTATAAATTGAGCTAAAGTTTCAAGTTGAAGGGTTGATACTAATGTGAATAGATACTTATTTGTATAGATTCTAAGCTGGAGAGAGTTCATAGAGTTCATAGTTGTTGTGCTAGTAAGTTGTTGTTGATACATTGAAGATTACACCTTTGTGCCCATGACTTCATGCTGGTCATTCTAGAGAGGAAGGGTTATCAGACTGAAGTAAAATAATTTCTTAGCCAAACGAGAGAAATATGTACAACATCAAGGCATCTAGTTGCAAGATTTATCTTTCTAATTTATGATAATACATATGGATCTATTTTTCTCATTGTCTTGTTTCTGAATTCATGGAAATAATGTCAATACTTAGATTCCTTGATCACTAAGTTGGACTAGTATTTATGATTATTATATACTGCAGGTGCTTTGATCATTTGTCTTGTCTGTGATTTCAGGTTCTTCTCATCATTGAAGAACTACTTTGGAGCCAAAGGCAAAAGGCTACATCGGACATCTCGGTTGGAAGGTAGGATCATGTCCTCTTTATTTCATGGTTGTAATAGTATAAAATACAAATAATCTAGAGAAATATATAATTAATGGATCTTTGTTTCTAGTTACTTATTGGAGTACTAGGGAGATCACTTTTGTCCGCAAGAGGGAATAATCCTGGTAACATAGCCCAAGGCAACACACTTAGCCTAATGTATCCCTTTTCAAGCATTTCCTTCAACTCCAACTTCAATTCCACCTACTCTAGAGTGCTCATACTGTATGATTCCTTTGATGTTGCCATTTATCCCAACATAAAATAAATAGAAAATTTCACTTCCTTATGAGGTGGTAACACTGAGATATGTATTGGAAATTCATCCTAAAACTATTGCAAAACTAGATACCTATCCAAGACCTCGACATCCTCAACATCCTTCCCTCTATAACTAGAAATATGAATTGCAAACAATACACATCCTTTTATGCTACTGTGTTTGGCCTACATGGCTATAACCATTATCATTGATTTAGGCATCTTCTTACCCTATAAGGTTGTCTTCTCTCCATCATCATCCAAGCACTAAATATCCTTATCATAGCAATCCACCTTAGTACTGTGAATGTACAACCAATCCATACCCAACAACATAATGTATGATCCCAACTAAAGAAAATTTACATGTGATAATGTTGACATATCTTTAAACTCAAATGCACAAGATACTACCCAGTGATGAACTCTTTTCTTATTACTAGTAGCCAACTGCACCAACCAAGACTCTGCATGCACTTATTTATTCAAATGAGACTTATCTGCGAGGTCAAGACTGATATAATTATTGTTAGATATAGGGTCAATCAAAATAGAAACAAATTGATCACAAATCTTACCTTTAATCTCAATAATAGATGCCTAATGATAATCCTGCCTATTATCCAATGCTACATAAGTCATAGGGATAATCTGTCCAAAATCCCCAACTATATGTGCCTCCTGAGATCTGTGGTTTTACAACATGATGTTGTGGATAATATCTTCTGTGGTGATCCTTTCCACAAGTCCAACACTATAAACGCTTCCTGCAATCACACTTGTTTTTCTCCTCATCCCGAAATCCATATGCTTTATCAATTGCATGGAATTTCTTGTATGGTGCCACATTATGCTTGTAAGTTATATCCTGTAGTTTTCCTCTCTTATTATCCAAATTTCCTTTATGATTATCATTACCTTTCCAATAATTCTTAGAATCATTATTACGCTTCGATTTCTCATAACAATACTTCAACTTTCTGATGGCTTCCTTCAACGATCTAGGGTCATTAAACTCAATCCTCACTACAAGGAAAAGACCCTCTAGCAGATGTTTTTGAGGAAACCCTTATAAAAATACCCCAGAAATCCATTTCTAATGGAGGTTACTAGAGGAGGTTGGCAGGAGGAGGTTTTTGCAGATGTTTTTCGTCCGATGCGCTTATCATCCTAAAACACACCGATGCGTTCAACAAGATAAGGCACCAGTGAGCACAAAACATTGGCACACTGGACACCGTGTGTTCCATACACACCCGCATAGTGCATCTTATTACGGTAGCACATCGGTGATTTAAAAATATTTTGCACCGGTGTGTCATAAAATCCCACGCCAAAACAGAAACTGCTAGGTGTGATATTACGAAACCACACCAGTGCACGTATAAAACCCCGTGCACTAGAATAGGGTTAAATTAAAAAATTTATGGCCAAAAAACCGCATTTTTCACTTTTCTCAGTGCTGCAGAGCTCTCAAGCACTGACGCAATTTATCTTTGTTTGAGCCACCCTAACATCGGTGCTCCCATTGAACCCATTGCACGCACTGCTACTATGCATTGCCAACCAATCTGCAGCTTGAATTTTTCAAAACGGTGGGAAAATTTTCTTTTGCAAATTCTACAACCAATATTCCTCCTCGACAGCCAAATGTACAAGTATTTTTCTTTTTTTTCCATAATTAAGCCTTTTAGTGGATTAGAATTTCAAATTACCTTAAAATTAACCATTTAAAAGAAAAAAAATATTGTTGCACGGTGCACTCGAGCCGTTCAGCTCGCAATGGTTCGCGGTGCTACTTGTAAATTTATAGGCTACACCGCAACTGGTGTGAATGGTATCTGCATCAGTTCTGGGGCGGTACTGAAGGCACATCATGTTATTTTAAAATTTTAAAAAAATTACAGTGTGGTCGTTTACCTGGCCACACTGTTAACTATGTGGAATAGTGGAAATGCGGTGCGTTGACTTAAAAATCCGCCCCAAGGTGGGTATTTTTGTTAGCGCACCAAATTCCGCATTTCGACAAGGTCAACAATGCGGCTTAATAAAAGACCGCACCATTGAATATGTAATGATTTTAGGAGGTTGGTGCGTTGACCTAAATATACGCCCCGAGGCATAGAGTTTAGTCAGTGCACCGAACTCTCAACACCGTCCATAGTCAACAGTGCACTGAAAATTTTTAGGTGCACCGTCACCGGTGCACTGAACATTTTCTGGTGCACTCCCACTAGTGCTGAAAAAAAAGACACATCGGTACCGATGCATGTCTGTTTTTTGTGTCGCACTAGCTGTTTTTTTTCCCCTAAAAATATTGTATATGCATATCCCTAAATAAATGTATCATTTAACAAAAAACTTGTATTTAATATGCCAATCATTCAAAGACGTGAAAGGATAGAAGAGGGGGAACAACAACAACAAGCAGACCAATATAACATGGTTTCGCATGTGGGAGGCATGAGAGAGGGAGAGAGATGCGTACCCTCGCCCTATTACAGTAGCTACCCGGGGGATCCTAAGGTAGGTAGGCCTCCTCAAGTTCTATGAGGAGGTTACTTCCCTAAATGGCCATGGTCTGTTTTTGAGACATCTTATCTGCAGGTGGAATGCCCACCTACAAACTTTTCGGGTTGGTCCTAACTAGTGGTACGTGCCCATTGAGGAGGATATATATTTCATTACATGGCTATCGAGGAGAGGGGTGGATTTTCCCTCATTCCCAGAGTTTCCGGTTGGGTATGCAGCAAGGAATCAATTGGTGTACTCCCAGAGACACATTAGCACATATATACTGTCTCCTTTAGATTTTCAGGTCTCTGGAGGTCAATTACATATTGGTGCATTTGGTAGTGAGGAGGTGAGGTGCTTCTTAGTTATGATTTCAACCATTTCACACAACATTAGTGACATGCAACACATTAGTTGCTTTCTTCTATATTATGTTTATTCTTTAGTAGAAGAGCCACAACTTGTCAGGTGGTCTACCATTTTTTTGTGGTAGTTCTGTATAGCCTTAGATAGATGTCATGCTCATGCACAAGGGAGGG
Organism: Pinus albicaulis; assembly: GCA_034641835.2. Classification (NCBI taxonomy): domain Eukaryota; kingdom Viridiplantae; phylum Streptophyta; class Pinopsida; order Pinales; family Pinaceae; genus Pinus; species Pinus albicaulis. The sequence continues at coordinate 1,526,823,316 of CM076581.1, read as the reverse complement.
TCAAATTCCATTTTGCTTCAGAGCTTTTTTGTTTATTTTTGGAGAGGTTTCCAGAGACGAGGCCTACTTTTTGTCGGCAGCCTCATAAGTCGATGTTCGAGGCACAGATGCACAGGTGGGGAGAGAAGATTCCCAACAGGGGCGAGACTGTGTTTCCATCGAGGATATCGCATGATGCACTGGAGTTGCTAGCCAGTGTTGATGAGCATCCCTTCATTATGGTCCCTTTTCCTTATGCTGGTTTGGATTAGTGAGCGTGTGCCAACATCCTCTTCACAGATGATGAGCTGCCGGATGACAGAGGTAATAACAATGTTTTATTTAAATTTATTCTAACATGTTTTTTAACTTGATTTTATTAAATTATGTAATGAAATGGTCTAATTATTGTTGTGTACTTGTATATATTTTGTAGACATTGCCTATTTTGATAGTGAGGACATGCCAACACCACCACATGATCCAGGTGTGGATCTTGATGATGATTAGGGTATGCCAGATGTTGAGGATCATCAGGAGGTTGGTGCAGAGAGACTTGCTCCTGGTGGTGCACTGGTACTGCCTTTTGCTAGGCGCGGTAGGCTTGATAGCAGATATAGGATGGATTTGGGCGACTGATTCACTGCATTGATTATTGAGGCGGGCATCAGGCCCACTACTATGAGAGACATACAGGACGATGGTAGGCTGTTACATATGTGGAGAGGCATGTCACATGACATGTACAGCCTAATGTGGCATGTTGTAGGAGCTACGACCTTAGTTACGTTGTTGAGGAGGACCATTGCACGTTATAGGCGTGGTCGAGATGCAGCATGTGATCGATAGTTCGTGAGCAGCGACGCATCATCTGATGATCGTTCACCTCACGCCGCACCAGATGAGAAGCCTCCACTAGCATCGAGCAACAGTCATTATGGAGAGCAAGCTGGACCATCAACCACGTCTAGTCGGCAGCCTGCAGCATCAAGTAGTACTCATGATCATGAGCAAGCTAGACCATCCACCATGTCGAGTCATCGTGATGAGCAACCAAAAGTTGATCCAGATCAGCATGAGGCACCAGTACCAGATCAACAGGTATGTGATGATTAGCATGTTTCTGAGCTTGTCGAGGCTACACCATTGACTGAGTAGGCCTTGAATAGTACTGCTATTGATGATGTACCACCACCTAATCCATGACATTTATATTACAGTTGTATATTTTTTACATTATTGAGTTATATATATATATATATATTGTCCATGTATTTTATGTTCATGTTGTAGTTGTACTTAATTTACATGTTGGTGATCATCATGATGTGTATATTATTAAGTCATGTTAGATATGTTCATTTAATGTGCAGCTTGCAGATAGATGTGTATGTGATAACAATTATTTGACATGAGATGTATATTTAATATTTGTGTTGTGATGATGTTATACAATGCTAATTGTGTTTTGTTAGATGATCATGATCACGATGATGTTAGTGAATTTGAATGTGTTTTTTAGTCGAATATGATGTTTGTACGATGGCTATCATGATGGTGATGTTTATTAATTAATTTAATATTAAATGACCATGATATTTATTAAATATTATGTCGTGGTTATTGAAATTTCAATTTTAATTGTATGTAAAACTGTAAAATTGTATTTGTGTTTGTAATTGTATTTTCAACTGTAATTGTATGTAAAATATTTGTAAAATTTTAATTGTAATTGTAATATTTAATTTATTTTGAAATGATTGTAATTGTAATTGTATATATGAAAAATTGTAAAATTGTAATTGTAATTCTAATTGTTTGTAAAATTCTAAAATTGTAATTGTAATTGTATGTAAAATATTTGTAAAATTTTAATTTTAATTGTCATATTTAATTTATTGTGAAATTATTGTAATTGTAATTGTATATATGTAAAATTGTAAAATTCTAATTCTAATTTTAATTTTATATAAAATTCTAAAATTCTAATTGTATGTAAAATTCTAAAATTGTAATTGTAATGGTATATATGTAAATTTGTAGAATTGTAATTGTAATTGTAAAATTCTAAAATTGTAATTGAAACTGTATGTAAAATTCTAAAATTGTAATTGTAACACACAACTTGAAATTGTAAAATATTTGTAAAATTTTAATTGTATTACTGTGAAATGATTGTAATTGTAAAATTTTAATTGCAATTGTAATTGTATATAAAAAAAATGTAATTCTAATTCTAATTGTAATACCTGAATTCATTAATGATATATGCCCATGAAATAGACATATTCATCTTTGGAATGCATGACCATACACTCTTGAAAACATAGTATGAGGAATATGAAGGAATTTGTAATTTGCCCTACAAGAAGGGAGGAACATAAGCCCTTGAACATATAGAAGCCCTTGAACATATAGTCGTTAGGGGAAAGGAAATGAACAACCATTCATAACCTTAAACTTCTTTCTTTAATTGTATGTGAAATTGTAAAATTGTAATTGTATGTAAAATATTTGTAAAATTTTAATTGTATTAATGTGAAATGATTTTATTAAAATTTTAAAAATTTGTGAATTTGTAAAATTGTAAATAATTGTAAAATAATAAATCTAGAATAATATGAATTTTTATAACATAATAAAGTTTAGAAAATAATGCAAATAAATTCATTCACTTTAGAATTATCATTATTTATTATGATCTTAGATACAAAAAAAGAACTTTATACAGTATGCCATTTTTATTGAGATCAACATAATTGCAAATTATCAACTAAAATATTGATTTTAACATTAATTCAAAATACATATTATAATGTTTCGAAAAAAAGAGTCTTATAAGGTATAAGGTAACTAAGTCCTCTTATTTATAAAAACCCATCTTATGAAATAAAACATGTACCATTTCACATGTACTAATTCCATTGAACAAATTTTAAAAGAATTTGAGTATATTACCATTGCGTTGCCTCTTATGGATGCTAATTCCTTGAACATATTTTAGAAGAATTCGAGTGTCAAGAATACAATAGACAAAAAAAAAAAAAAAAAAAAACACATTTTTGGACTATTTTGCATTTTATTAAAAGGTTTTTGAGATTTTTTGTGGGGTTTATGGGTTCATGGGACATTAGACAATATTGGTATTTCGGTTGAATTTTTCCTAGCATCAATATGACCAAATCTTGTAGCTATGCATTTAACAAAGAACCCATATATTTTGAGAATATGATTGAAGAATGTTGTTATATACTTGAGCACTATTTCATTTCTTCACCATATTAGCACAAAATAGAAAGAATAATTTCATTCACGATAATAACACACAAATTTCAAAAAAGAAAACCTTCCATTTTGTGTTTCGAGGCATTTTACGCAAATGATAGGAATTTCTATGGAGTTTTATCCATATTCTACAATTTAATGAGGGTTGGAGGGAGCTTACAATCCTATATCTGTTGGTAACTGCACCCTTCGGTAGAACCAAAGAGAATTCAGGTAGATTCCTTAGCGAAGTAGAATGGCCATAACCAATTCCTTTGAGACCTTAACAGAAGAAATAGATATGCATGTCAGAGGCTCCTGTTGGCATCTATTCTTGTTGCAGGTTGTGGAAATGTTCAAGTTTATTTTTCTGAAAGATGAAGAGGTGTACTTTTGAAAAGAAATGGCCTAAATATTTTCACAGCAAAATGTACATTTCCAACATGCCTAAAAACTAAAATATCTCCAACTTCAATAAATTGCTCAGAAACAAAAATTTCCCAACAATTTGTGAAAAATGCCCACGTCTTAGCATAACACAGGTTCACATGCCACAATTTCCCACTTGGGCCTTGTAGTATTGCATATTCACATGCCCCACATTGCATTATCTCCACATAATTAGTGGGGACCTTCTGCAATAAACAAAATGCATTGGAAGAATAGTTATTTCCATCAAGAATTTATCCAATTCTAATTCTACTCAAGAATAAACAAAATTATAATTATAATTTCATATTTCCATAAAGAATAAAAAAAATTCTAATTTTAACTGCATATTTCCATCAAGAATAAACAAAATTCTAATTCTCAATTTCTATGGTTGGAGTTCACTAAATTTGGGTGCACACACCTAAAATTAATTTTGGTTCCTTAACCGCAAATTGATGCTAATGTACATATAACTGCACCGGTGCATTTTAGTTAATGCACATCGGTGTCGTGTTACCATTGGATGCACCGGTGTGGTGATATTAAGTGACGCACCGGTGACGAATAACTGCAAATAAAAAAAAGAGCAACTCTATTTTCTTTAAGTGAAAAAAATGTGGTATATTGAAAACTAGGCGGAAAAATATTTTCTAAAATCTAATTTCATAAAAAAATTCTTTAAATATTAAACACTTTTCATTATTTCACTATTTTTGAAAAATATTTTAGCCAGAGATTTGCAAGAGACTTACCTAGAGCAAGAGACCATGAGAGCACTGTGGAGCATCGAAATACATTCGAAAAAAAGTATTCAGAAAATCAGAATTCCAAACCTCTGGTGATTCAAACCCTATAGCATATAATTTCAAATGATCTCGCGATTAAATTTGATTAATTGTTTTAATTTTTCTGCAGTTTTTTTCGAAGTAAGAAAAAAATTTCAATTTGTTTTTCATTTTCAGAAACCAATAAAAAACCACTTTTACCCTAAACCCTTCATTCTTTTTATCTCAGCCCTTTCTTCTCCCTATTTCTATGATTTCATAATTATGGCTTTTCATTTTAGATTGACATCCAACCCATGGGACCACTTGCATAGTCGGATCCCAATCCATGTCGGCCATTGTGTGAATTTTTGAAAAAAATATATATATATATATATATATATATATATATATATATATATATATATATTTTATTATATATATATATATATATATATATATATATATATATATCGGTGCACCTTGTGTAACCTAGCGCACTGGTGCACTGTATTATCCAGGCGCACCGCGAACGTACTGTGTAATAAAAAATTAGAAATCATTTTTTTTAATTAGTGTGCCATATGTAAAATAGGTCACCGGTGCACTATTTCATTATGGCGCACCATGAAGGTGTTGTTTCCAAAAAAATAGTTTTCTTGTGTTAATTGGTGCACCATGTAACATATAATGCACCGCACTAGGTCTCCTAGTTGATAGAGAGCACCGTATGGTGGTCCCTCGTTTGTGTGGGGCATTTATGCTACAAAAACTAATACTGGACGGTTTTTATTATTTTCTCTGGGTTAATCAGTGCGGTGGTTAACATGTAATGCACCGATGCTCCTTGTTGACATAGAGCACCATATGGTATATTATACTATTTGTATGGTGCATTTATAATACCCCCACACACCGACGTCAATGTGAACACCATGAATGGCGCACCAGTTTCTTGAGTTTTCTTTTTTACCTAAAAAGTTGACAATTTATTTATAAATATATTAATGAATGATATGGTATAGTTTTCAGATTGATAAAGAAATAAATTACGAGAGATCAAGCAACAAAAATACTGATAACACATCAAGAAAAGAAAAAAAATGCAAGTTCTTTGTAAATTCTTTACAAAAATATTATTTTTGAACTATGTGTAAGTTTAACTAATATGTATTGTTTACTATGTACCATACAAAGCCAAAAAATGACGAATCTCGATAATATTATTTCTGATCTAGGACTAGAAGAGAGTAAACGTTTGATGGAAAAATTGCAAAAGGATGAATCAGGTGAATGAAAAATATTATCGATCCAATATGAGTTTCTTTTTCTAATTTTCATTAATAATATACATAAAATTATTAGATAACATGTGTCAAACAATCTATTAATTCACATCTGTTTAATTTTCTACAGGGACCAACAACTCAGAAAAGGAATGTTGTTATAAGGAAAGAAAAAAAAATATAACATGCAAATGAAAATGAATTGCTCCTTAGCTCATCTGGAGTGGCGCTGGAGGTTAATGAAAGGGGAAAAAACTTTTACAAAAATTTTAGGGATCTAGTGGAACGAATGTATAGACGTTCTTTCCACTTACAATACAAAAATCAATCCAATGATTCCAAGAATCAAATATTATCTAAACTACAAGAATAGTCTCTAGAGAATTGGTCAATGAGACATGTCAGAGTTTTAATAGAAAAAACGTGCAACAACAAAAAAGGGAATGAAAAAGTAGTATTCCTTTAAATGTTTGTCTAGAATTATTTATAAATGTCACTTTTTTTATATTTACTTTTCATATATCAATATAAAAATTAAATAGTTTATTGTCATGTTACATTTTCAAGAAGATTATGAAAATCTCAAAAGATGAATGAGCTGATATCAGAAATATGCTAGGAATGTCCAAAAACGTGTACAAGGAGATGGTCAAAGAAATGGACAAAATTGCATCGAAGGAGAAGCCATCTGAACAAAAACATGCTTCAAATGTAATATGTAATCATTAAATTTTTCGATCATTAGGTACAATAAATAAACAATTTAGCATTAAATATTAATTTTCAAGTATTTTCTTGCAAAAAAGAAAATAAACTGGAACCCATTCAACACATCAAACAGGACGACAAGGAAGAAAAGGGTTGATATCTAAGTTTGTGAGTAATTATTACTTCCTTATAACAACTTAACTAGATTTCATTTTTGTATTTTTTAAGTTGTTTTACAAAAATCATCATTGAATGTCTTCAAACATGTGATAACATACAAAGAAGAACCATCAGATGAATTGATTGAAATTGGGTTAAATATGGGTTCTGAGTATATGTTGGCATATCATAAATTAATTATGGAATTTGTAAGCATCTATCAATCTTGTTTTACTTAGATCCGTTTATAATTAATAGAACACAAAAATATTTTATATTAAATATATGATTTGTTATGGGGTATAAAACTAAAGTATGGAACAGTGCCCAACAAATGAAATCTTGAAAGATGGCATGGTACATGGTTTTGAAAGAATGTGTATAGTTTATGAGTCAATTGCTGCTATGGTACGTCATTCCTTTTCGATTTACATTGATGTATATTATTTAATATTGGAACTTTCATTATTCTCACCAATGTATATACACCAATTACATCTTATTTTTATGTTTGTAGATGGAAGGTGAAGAAGAAGAAAACAATCAACACTCTGAACAAAACATTCCTAAAAATAACCCAAGTCATGGAAGTAGCTCTAGCAGTGACAGCAGTTCAAGCGAAGAATAATGATCACTATGTTTGGATATCAAAGTAAGGTGTTGTATTATTTGAAATATTTTCCTGTGAAATAAAACATTTTGTTTAATGTAATGGACATAGTGTTCAAATTGAAAGGCAAAGGGATACCAATAACTGTCCCATTTTGTATGACAAATACTGTCTTTTATATATATATGTTTTAATTTATTCTATTGCATTCTCCATTGTCACTGTGAAATGTAACACCACTGATTAAATTTATGGATGATTAAATATTATAATGAAGGGATGTGATTTTGATGGTATGATATAACAAATTAATCCAAACATCACATTCAAATGCACTAATAAAAATTTAATTCATATGAATACTGTTATAAAATATATATGTGTTGACTTTTGATGAATAATAAATTTTAAAAAATCACAATAATTATGATATGACATAAAAAATTAATCCAAAAATCACATTCAAATGCATTATTAAAGCTTTAATTAATATGAATACTATTATAAGATGTGTCGAATTTTTATGAATAATGAATTTTAAAAAATCACAATAATTGCACTGTCACAGGTCGATGTTTCTAAAAAATACAAAATGTACACTAGTGCATGTCAGTTACTGTACACCGGTGTGCTTGTAAGCTGTAGTGCACTATTGCATTTCTATGACCTATGGGCACCATAAAAATACCAAAACCAATTAAAAATCTTGGTGCGTTTGTGCGATACTGCACATTGGTGCGTTTATGTGAGACTACGCACCTGTGAATTTGTACGACCTATGGGCATCACACAAATACCAATACCAATTATAAATATTGGTGCGTTTGTCTGAAACAGTGCACCAATGCGTTTGTATAAGTCTACGTACCGATGTGTTGATACGACCTATGGGCACCGTACAAATCCCAAGACCAATTAGAACGACCTCGTACGTTGTATCACCAATACTGCACCCAGTGTCGTGTTTTACCTTGATGGCCCAGTGCATGCACCTTTGACTTCCTTGGGCCACCTTCTAGATGACATGCACTGGTGCGTTGACACCTTAGTAGCGCACCAATGAAAAAAACATTTGTAATAACCTCCGACCACCCAATTTTTTTTATTTGTATTTCATTTCCATTAAAAGCTCCACCAAAACCTTTGTAACCATAAACGGATGTTGTAGCAATTGTTTTTTTGACAGTTTTTTCCAATTTTATAACACTAAAAACCTCCTTTATAACCTCTGCTAGAGGGTATTTTCCTTGTAGTGCTTGTCTCTGAATGATACTGAAAACCCAGTAATTAATCTTTTAATCCTGATTTTCTCCTCCTTAAGGTAATACATATATCTCAACAACTCCAATAATCTGCTAGTATACTCCTCATTGGTCATAGATCCCATCTTCATCTCGTATAACTCCTTTTTCCTGTCATCATAGTGTCATTCAGATAGATAATTCTTCCTGAAAATTCTCTCGAACTCACTCCAAGTTAACTCGTCTTCTCGAATTCCCTTAACATTCTTAACATATTCCCACAAAATGTATGATTATCCTTTAAGACTGAAAGTATCTATATTGGATTTCATATTATCTGAGTATTCATGTAATCTGAAGAACTTATTCATCCCAAGAAACCAAGTTTTTTCATCCTGTGACTTCTTCATTTCTCCATCAAATGTAGGAGTCTTTTCTTTCTTGAATTTCTCTGGAAAGTATTTCTTCTCACACATCATACACAAATGGTGACAATGGTGATTATGTTGTCTCTTTGAACCTGAACTAGAATGAAATCCATGGTCATTACCCCTCCTGTCAGGTATATGAAAGAACCTATCATCTCTGACTATATCATCACTGTCAAACCTATATCCTAATTAAGACCTGCTGCCATATGACCCATTGGTCCTTTTCTCATATCCATGACTAATCCTAAATGGCCCATGTCTCTCAAAATATGAAAAAATATGAAGGATGAATAAATTGAATTCGGTTAGATTTTCCTATGCTCTGGAAAGTCTTTCCCGTGACTGAATTATTCTGTCATTACTTTCCTTACAACTTACGATCTTTGATTTCAAACTCCTCAATGTGTTTTCTATGTCAAGGGAGTACTCATCACAATGCAACTTATCTGGTCTGTAGGGAGAATCATGTGAAATATAGTCCAACATTTTACTAGTCATATTTTATCCTCTACTTCCCACAAGCATACCATGTTAGATAACTAAATATAAACATAATAATCATACCTTAGTGACGTTTAGGGAAACTATCTCTTCTCCAAGATCAATCCGGATTAGAAAAACATATGTATATATAATGAAATAAACATGTCAATCATCTCAAAATCAACATCATAAACCTCTACATGATAATAAAACTGCAAGAATGACTATCACAATGAATTCATAACAAGAATATATACAACTAACATGCATGCATGAAAAACATATTCTGCTCATCTGGTCCAAATGTTGAACCTGGGAGCTTTGATACAGATCTATAACCACCCCTCCCATATTTACCCAGTTTCACAAGCCTATCTGGATAAAAATGAGAGGAATAGCTACTATGACCTTACCCAATCTCATGTATCACATTAAGGAAGTGGATTCGACAAAACAAAATCTTACTAACCTTCCTCAAGAGCTACATGACAACCAAGAGCTAAAAAATCACTCCAGGTGCCCAAACCCTCAACTAAAGCCCTTTTTCATTGACCTAGTCCAACAACCACATTCATGACAAGGCCTCCATGTGACTATAGGCCTCGAGCCACATGCATAAGCTTGTAAGGGTGCGACTATGGACCAAAATGTCCAATTTTGAGCATCAAGTCCTGGATTCTAAGCCACCTTTTCAGGGTGTGTCTCCAGAACATTTCCCAGAACTCTATGATACTTTCCAGAATGATAAAAAACATAAGGAAAAATATATTCATACTAAAATTGATTAAATACTTGACCTAACCAAGGTTAACCATGGTAGTCATTTCGTCAAACATACTGAGAAAATGTAATATAAAGGTCATGAATTCATATATGAACATAGGGGTTTGATAATTATATGAGAATCATAAAGGAAGTATAATTACTTCTCATAATAGATGCAATAACATATATTAGCTCATGTATTCATTAAACATTCATCAAAAAAACAAAACATATCAAGAGCCATGGCTAGAACCTCTTATGGAACCATATTTATAACCAACATTTAACCAGAATAATAATCATGACAGATCAACCCCAAAAGAAACATAATAACAAGGAAAATTACTCATATAAAAAAATAAGAAAATAACTCTTATTATCATATGAAAAAACCAACCAAGTTATGGAATTCCATGTACCACCCAATCATATATTGGACTGAACCAAATCTCTCTTTTAGCTAATCACCTTCACGCCATATTCTAAGAATGAATGAGGGATCCCATGGAATAAACAAAAGAAATCCAAACGAGGACTTCCAGAGGAAAAACCACCTAAAACCTTAACCAATAATTCCACCTCATGGTCGGACATCACTAACACCAACCAAATTAGTCTCTACCTAGTTTTCTAGGACTCTAGGAACTAATAACTCAACCCAAAACCTTCCAGGGCTCTAGAGAGTTTGTCCAATGGATATCTAGGGATAGTAACTCAACCCACCAAGGTCTCCAAATCATTTTTCCAACCTCGGATCCAAGGCTAGTAACTACCCAAGCTATTCAAGGGCTTCTAGAGCATTTGTTCCAACCCACATCCATAAATAATTATGAGCACCAACTAGAAAACAATCAAATCGAAAACTCAGAACACCATGGCTATTTGGGAAATGGAAAGGCAAGGTTAAAACCACTATCCGTTGAGGAAATAATCCATGCCAATGAAAACACATAACAAAAAAAACACATGCATATACCGTGCATCAAGGAAATCATACATGCAACCTGTTACCTAGAAATAAATTCAGCTAAAGCCATTGACACACCCATTCCCTTGAGTTTCCTTGCTTTCCTTTTGCCTTCTTGCTCCAAATCCAAAGTATGCAAAAAATCTCCAAGAGCGCTCCAAGAAAACTCTAAGTGTGTAAGAGTATGAGATAATGAGAGAACGGAAGAGAGCTCCAAGCTAAAAAATGAGGATCGGTTCTGAATTGATCCTTAGAAGCCTTTTTATCATTTAGGTCTCTATTTTCTTCATTTTACTCTATTTTTCCTTCAATTTTCCTCACATGAAAATTTGTAACCCTTCATCTCCATTTTCTCCCATTTTCCACTATTTCATAATTTAAATGCCAATTATTTCCACTTTTCCTTTTCCAATGCCTTTTCCAATTTCCTTAGTTACTAATTAATCACAAATGATCCCCATCACTACATTTTTCTAACATTCAACTTGTAATACATATCCCATGACCTTGGTTATTATTTTTATTTACATAGAAGAACAACCAAGGGAAAGAGTCTTTTAAAATCAACCATGGGTTGTTACTCTTGTACACACACGGATATCTAGAAGAAAGTTACACACATGATCTTGTGCGCACAAAATAAAAAACCATGGGATTTGCCAAGATATTTCCCAAAGGTTTTGGCATCAAAGGAATTGATTTATTTGGTCAATAACATCTATGATTGCTCCGATCCAAAATGATTAGAAATTATGGAATGGAATTAATGAATTATCAATTTGGTCAAATAGGAAAGTTAGTTTAAATGAACAATGTTACCGATGAAATTGGTAACCTCATTGTTACCTACTTTTTGAAGTATCAAGAAAAACACCTGATTTTGAAAAAGTGGTGAAGCAAAATCAAGAAAAAAAATGCTGAGCATGTTTTTGGCACTTTAAGTTTTTTTCATTTTGTTTTTTTTTTTTTAATTATTATTATTATTTTTTTAAGTGATGTTTTTTATGTCGATTTTGAATAGTGGTGGTGTATCATCACCAACGTTTTTTTATAGGATTGATTTTGACACTATAGATTTTCTAATGTCTTCTTCTTTTGTGAGATGTTTATTTTTAAGTGCATTTATGTACTTGTGTTTTAAAAATAAAAAAATATTTAAAAATAAAATAAAAACTTGTAATGATATCTTCACTTTTTCACATACATAAAAGATGGAAAAAGGGTCAATATTCTAAAGTTTATATTTTCTACATGTTTATGTATTGTTAAATAATTTTTCAATCCACATCAAAAAATTGTCGCTAAAAAACCAATATTTTGAACCATATGACAAAAAGGTACAATTTTTCAATATAAATACAATGCAAAAAATACACTTTTACAGAGTTTTTGTTGGAAAAAACATATTAAATAAACTAATTTTTTGGGAAAATCTTAATAAAAAAACTTAAGAAAACAAAATTTTTATTGAATTTTATGTCAAAAAATAATAGCAATCACATGTTTTTTGCAAAAAAAAAGGGTTGTTCTCATAAAATATCAAAGTCTAAACATTACAAGTAAAACTGATTAGTAGTTCTAAAAAATAAGCTTTGTTTGCAAGAATAACTTAAACATCATCAACAATATCAACTAATACATCTTCAACATCATCTAGAACAACATTGATGGCTTCTTCCGCAGCGTTTTCTTCTTCATTTTGATCATTGCCGTCTTCTAATGGATCTTTCATGTCAGCAAATCTTCCAAAGTGTCCCTTTCCAATCATTCCATATAATGGTAGTTGAGGTTCCTTTGTTTTTTTTGCCACATGTGATCCATTAAAATCTCCTTTCCTCAAACCAACTTCTTGCTTCGCATCTTGAAGGAATTTAAGAGCGTTAATTCTTTGTTGAATAAATTTGCATTAAACTGGGTCTTTCTCAATGGCAATGCAATTTATTCCTTTTAGTAGGCAACATGCTAGTGTTGTACCTAATCATCAAGCACAAAAAAAATAAGTAAGAAAATTAGCATGGAGACATAAAAAGTAAAAAAGACAATATTTAAATTTAAACTTGTATAATAAAACTTACCTGAACCTGAAAATAAATCCAAAACCCATTCTCTTTCATTTGAACATAGATCTATAATATAGTTAATCAATGCTTGTGGTTTTTTATAAATGTTAACTATATCTCCTTTTGCATCTTTATCCTCATATGTTAGTTTTCTTACAACTGCATCATAAACCAATACTTGACTATGACTCTTCCCATCTACTCGATTCATAATAATATGCTTATAGCTATTGTCTTTTGTCCAACATTCAACATGGATGAACTCACAATCATTTATAATAGGCTGATCTTCGGAAGAAACAATATTTGACTTTTGCTGGTAACATAACATAGTAAAAGTTCAATTAAATTTTACATGAATAATTTTTTTTTAGAGGAATCAAACATAAAATTTCAAAATCTTACCATGTAAGTTGTATCCTTGAGTTTGCTTTACCCTTGAAGCTTTTTAATAACATTGGAAACTGTGTGTTTGAATGAAATGTCACAAATCGCCAAAGTGGTGATGTTGTCACTTCTTGAAAACCCGTAACCACTTTACTAAAAGCTTGATAAGTATATGGTTCTCTATCATATTCAATGTCTGGGAAATTGAAACCATGAGGAATATCTGCAGTAACTAGGCTATATTCCCTTTTAGGTATTAGTGATGCAATGTCTTCACAGTCACTTTGTATTATTTGATATTGGACACTGTCGAGCCCATTCCAAATGTAATGATTAAGAGTAGGATCTAGTTCAACATTCATAAGATGCTTCCTTCTCATGTTCTCCATCTTAATTTTTTCAATAAAGCTTTTGAAAGTATCTGGTACTCCATTTCCATCCTTCTTCAACATCTTTAATGAAATAAAAATATATATATAGATATGTATAAGTAATAAAATAAAAATAGTTTAAATATGAATAAAATAAATTTATAAATCAACACACCTTATTGAATGCAATACAAAACTCTTTTAGTGTTGATGTAGAACTTGCTTCTATGTAGTTGCGTACAACATCATCCCAACTGTCTTCATTCAACATTTTAACCATGTGTTCTTGTATTTTCATAAAAATTTTCTGACTAAATAAATCAAGTTAAAAGTGTTAATATATTGACATGTATAACAAATTCTACCAACATCATTATGTTTTATTTAAAAGAAAATTATAATGAAAGAAAAATAAGAAATAATTCAAGAAACTTACTTTTGAAATTCTGCACACATTTCTTCCATTGATAATTCACCTGACCTCACACGGGCTAATACTGATTTGACTAATTTATCATCCTACACACCTTGAATTCTTCTCCAAGGTGTAATAGTCATATCCTCTAGAAGCTGCTTCATTTCAGGACCCCCCTTACTGTTGGTACATATTATGGGTTTACTCTTTCTAACCTTCTGATTTTTTATGGAAATATTCTCCCACCGATCAAAAATCTCATCAATCAAATCCCATACCTCCCCAGTTCTAAATGCCAACTAAAAAATTTTATCTGTACCTCTGAAGAGATTTGTATTCAATTTTCCATCTTTTGTTTTTTTTTCGTCAATTTGATAACTTTTTTCCATTAAACATTCCTTTCGAAATGCTACACTAACTTGTGTCTTATCCCCACCACATTTTTCTATGAATTCATTATGAATAAATCTGACCCTTTGGATGAAAGTCATTTTCATTATGTACTCATTATCTGCATTATGATCCCATGCCAATAAATTTGATTCCATTTCTGTTAAGCCAGCGTAAATGACGCATTTCACTGTTTGAAAAAGATAGTTATTGGGATATTCTGAAATCAATTGTCTCTTAGCATGTATTGAATGGTTCCCTCCAATTACATAATATTTATAATAAAAAAAATTTGTCTTGTCAAATGCTTGTTTGTTGGGAACCTGACATGGATCGACAAGAACCACATAATCCACCACATGCGCATATGGATTGAACCTGAACAATGTTTTCAGATTATGTACATGTAGGTGATGGGCCTTTCTAATTTGATATTGAGATTTTCCTTCATTTGGGCCATAAAATTGGTTAACATTAAGCTCAAATGTTTTACCACCAATAATTAGTTTATTCTTCCTCAACTCTTGTCGAATAACATTTTGTTTTGTTTTAATAATGCCATCCTCTAACTCAGCACCTGGTGTTATGATTTCTCTGCTTCCGTAAGAGCTTTCAATTTGTTCTTCACTACTGCTCACGACCTTTACAGGTTCACCAATATTTGATTTCCTAGTCTTATTGGATAACATATCAGTTTTTTTATAAACAAGCTCTCCTTCATGAGGTAAAAGAGAGACATCTTTGGAAATTTTTCTTTTTGGTGTCTGATCTGTTTTCTCCTTTTGCATAGTGGTTCTCATCTCCTCCTCACTAATTCTATCATAATTTTCTGTTTCATGTTCGACACCTTCAAAATAAACATGTTTAAGTTTACTAGATTGACCCACCTTAGTGACTCTTGGTTGATCCCCTCTTTGTACTGTTGCAGTGTCACGAGCTATTGCTCTTTGCTTTAATATCCTTTCCTCTGCTTTGTCTTTTTGGAAAGTTTTGATCACATCCATAACATTTGGCACCAACATATAAATACCATCAAACATGTTTGAAAGACCCGGAACAAAATCCTATGAAACAAAATAAAACATGTCAATGATCAATAATTTATAAAAAACTGAATCATCCTTACAATAATGCATAGAGGAAATAAAAATAAGCATACTTACAATGTTATTTTCAATGTTGCTTGATATTTCTTCAGAAAATTTTGAAGATATTTCATCTGTGTCATACTTGACGATTGATAGACGATATCTAACCTTCTCACATTTCTGAGCCTTCCTTGCAAGAACATAAATAGTGTTTGTATTCGGGACCATACATATGTCTCGTACTCTGCCCATCACATCATATGGCTCATTTAAGTTAATCATACCACAAATCAGATAGATGTCTATATCAGCCTCCATTTCACTGTCTTCAAGATACCATGAGAAATCGGTTTTATCTATTTCCTTCGCATTTTTCCAATCATAAATAAGATTTAATGAACCTGGTGCTCCACTTGCTTGAATTTTATTAGTGTTTGCAATAATATCCTTATTGCGTCCAACAGTGTCCATAGTGCGTCCAGCTGCAACTTTAGATTTGAGAGTTGTATCCATAGTGCGTCGAGTTGCAACTGTAGATTTGGGAGCTGCTGCCCTATATGCAAAAAAATTCACATAAATCTTTTTTGATGCCATTTTCCTGATAATATATATATATATATATATATATATATATATATATATATATTAGTTAATGGAAAAATATTGCGGATAAAATAAATTTAATAAACAAAATTTATTTCTAAAACTAAATAGTTTGAAATTAAAGCAGTAAAATTAACTATAAAAAATTTCATTTAAAAACAAAATATTATAAATCATATGTATATATATCTATATAATATGTTTTGAATACATTTTATAAAAACTTTAAAAATGTGTTTAAATTGTATAAAATAATTTAAAAAAAATAAACTAGTATTTTCAAACTTCAGTTTTTGTTTAATATTTTTAAAAAAACAAAAAAATTACTAACTATTTATAACAAATGTTATAATATTATATATTTTTTTATTTTTTTAATTGTATTGTTATATAGTTTTTTTTTTATTAATTTATTATATTGTTATAT
This sequence comes from Pinus albicaulis, assembly GCA_034641835.2. Lineage (NCBI taxonomy): Eukaryota > Viridiplantae > Streptophyta > Pinopsida > Pinales > Pinaceae > Pinus > Pinus albicaulis. The sequence continues at coordinate 1,526,806,486 of CM076581.1, read as the reverse complement.
TAAAACAAATGTTTTTTTTTTTTAAATTTATTATATTGTATTTTTTTTTTAATTGTATAATGTTTAAAAACAAAACATAATTGTTGTTTAATGAATTTTTTTTTTTAATATATATTTGTTATATTTTGAGATTTTTAACAATTATTATTTAACAATGTTTTTATTATATTATATAACAATTTTTTTATTATTTTTATATATAACAATGTTTCTATGAACTTTTAATTGTTTTATTAAAACAAATTATTAAAAAAAAAAAATTTAAAACAAATTAAAAAAAAATAAAATAAATAAATAAATAAAAACCAAAATTAAAAAATGTTTTATTAAAACAAATTATTATAAAACAAAATTTTAAAAATAAATAAATAAATAAACTAAAAAAAAAAAACCAAAATTAAAAAATGTTTTATTAAAACAAATTTACAAAAAAATTAAAAAATTAAAAAAATGAATAGCCTGCCCGCAGCCGCCGGAGGCTGGCCGGGCGGCGCCACGGGGGCAGTCCAGCCGGCCTCACGGCCCCCGCTGGGCGGAGGGCCGATTCCCGGCCTCACGGCCCTCCGCCCAGCGGGGGCCATGAGGCCGGCTGGGCCACCCCCGTGGCACCGCATGGCCGGCCCTCGACGCCCAGCGAGCGAGGTCTGCGCCGCAATTTTTTTTTTCGATTTTTAATTTTTTTTATATAATATAATTATTAAAACATTATTTAATAATAAAAAAAAATGTTAAAAATATCAAAATATAACAAATATTTAAAAAAAAAAAAAACAATTTATTAAATCACAATTACTTCTTGTTTCTAAACATTATATAATTTTAAAAAAAAAAATATATATATATATATATATATATATATATATATATATATAAATAAATAAAAAAAACATTTCTTTTAATATAACAATATAATAAATTTAAAAAAAAAAAAACTATATCAACAATACAGTTAATATATATATATATATGATATATAACAAAACAATAAAGAAAAAAAAATTAAAGATTTAAAATTAAAAAGAATAAAACAAAAATTAAAAATTAAAAATATAAAATAAAAAAATTCTCAAATTAAAAAAATAAATAAATAAAAATAAATAAATAAATAAATAAAAATTTTAAAAAATAAAAATTAAATAATGAAATCACTGATATATTTATGATAAAAAAAAACAAATAAAAAATGTTATAATATTACTTTTTTTTTTATGTGCATGGTCGTTTTATGGATTTTTCTGTCTAGATGAACCTATAAGTCTTAAAAAAGAAAAAAAATCTAAATTTTTGTTCTTAAAACCCTAAAAAATTTAGTTTTTTTTGCATTTTCTTCACTAAAAAAATATAAAAAAATCAAGGTTTTTGAACCTAAAAACCTTAAAAAAGTAGTTTTTGGACACAAAAAAACTATAGAAAAACAGATTTTCCCCAAAATCGTCTTTAAATTGACAGAATAGAAGGAAAACTAACATTTGAAATGCAAAAAGCTGCTGTCACCAATGCCAACACAACGCCTCCACAAAATTACGAATAGCAACACAATGCCTCCAATGCCAATGCAATGCCTTCACAAAGTTACCAATGCCAATGCAACACCTCCACAAAATTACCAATAGCGACACAACGCCTCCAATACCAATGCAATGTCTCCACGAAGTTACTAATGCCAACGCAACACCTCCAGAAATTTGCTCTAACAAATACCAGAAAACTTGATGTGATGTGATGAATAGAAACAATCATTCCTTTTAAATAGCAAATATTGTCTGATTGGTTTACTGTTTAACGAATGTGGGATTAAAATTTCAAATTTAAAATATTTACATTTAGTTTATTATAGTTCATACTATAGTTGAAATACTTATTATTTGCATGTAGTTATCATAATTAATATTTTATTTAATATTTACATGTACTAAATGTTGAATAATTCAAATATAATTTGAGATTAAAAATTAAAATATGAAATACTTACATGTAGTTAATTATAAGATAAAATAGTTAATATTTGAATTTAGTTATCATAGTTAATATTTACATGTAATCAATGTTTAAAATCATGGGATTAAATTTTAAAATATAAAATATGTACAGGTAGTTAATTATAGTTTAAATAGTTAATACTTACATGTTGTTATTTTTGTAAATATTTACATGTAGTCATTATAGTTAAAATAGTTAATATTTTCATGTAGGTATTATAGTAATATTATAGTTAATACTTACATCTAGTCAATGTTAAATCATTCAAATAAAAACATTATTTTAGTTTGGAAGGCATCCATGATAGAAATATTTTGTGGATATTTTGAATATAAATATCGGTAAAATATTTCAACATAAATAGTTTATTAAAAAAAATGTTAAATACATTTTTTGATTAATATTTGTACCAAATATATGAAATGAAAATTTTGGAGGGAAAGTTTTTCGCGAAACTTTTTGGGGGGAAATTTTGGAGGGAAATTTTTTCGTGAATTTTTTTGGAGGGAAAATTTGGAGGGAAATTTTCAGTCTTTAAGCTATATATTGTAAGTGGGAGAGGAATTTGTATCATTCCACCTATTCTTGTTGAAAGCCATGGTTTCTTCTGATAGCGAAGTTTTTCTTTCTAGAACATCAACATCTTCGTCACGCAACAACTCTATTCAGAGTGATGAATATAACGGGAGTTCGTTCACCATGAATAGAGAGTCAAAAAATTGACTTGGTCGTTATCCTAAAGATGATGAGAACAAAATTGATGAGGTGCAGCAAAATGAAATTTCTGTAAATCGAGCGTCAGTTATACCACTCACTCTTAATCCTAAGGATTATGAAAGCAACAGTGATGAAGGGCATGATGAAGAATTTCCAGAGTCAAAAGTTTCACTTCATCCTAATCCCAAGGATTATGAGGACACCATTGATGAAGAGGGAGATGAAGAATATCCACTTCAACTTAATCCTAAGGATTATGCGAGAACAAAAAATGAAGAGGGGAATGAAGAATCTGTAGAGTCAAAATATCCACTCTGTCCTAATCCTAAGGAGTATGCTAGCACCACTGATGAAAAGGGGGATGTAAAATTTCCAGAGTCAAAATATCAAATTCGTCCTAATCGTAAGGATTATGCGAGCACCACTGATGAAGAGGGGAATGATAATGTTTCAGAGTCAAAACATCCACTTCATCCCAATCCTAAGGATTATGCCAACACCACTAATGAAGAGAGAAATGAAAAATTTAAAGCGTCAAAATTTCCACTCCGTCCTAATCCTAAGGATTATGCAAGCACCACTGATGAAGAGGGGGACGAAAAAATTCCGGAGTCAAAATTTCCACTTCGTCTTAATCCTAAGGATTATGTCAGCACCACAGATGAAGAGGGGAATGAAGAATTTGCAAAGTCAAAATATGCACTTCGTCCTAATCCTAAGGATTATGTCAGCACCACTGAGGAAGAGGGGAATGAAGAATTTGCAGCGTCAAAATATCCACTTCGTCTTAATCCTAAGGATTATGCCAGCACCACTGATGAAGACGGGGATGAATTTCCAAAGCTAAAATTTTCACTTCATCCTAATCATAACGATTATAATTTAACCACTGATGAAGGGGGGGATGAAGAATTTCCAATAAATATAGATTCAAGGCATTCACTTATTCCTAATCCTAAGGATTATGAGAGCTTCGGTGAGGAAGGGGAGGGGCAGGATGAAGAAATTATAGTGAATACAAATTCAAAGCTTCCACTTATGCCTAATCCCAAGGATTATGAGAGCACCACTGAGGAAGGGGAGGATGAAGAGTTTCTTGCAAATGATAATTTTAGAGGCACAGATCTAAATATTGCATTTTCTCCAAGTGACCATTTCAAAGACACTCATGGTGATGAAGAATTGAATCCTCCCAGGGAAGAATTTGAAAGCATGGGTCAAGATGGTGAAGAATTTCTTTTGAGTCAGGGTTAAAAAAGTGCCGATGATTCTTGTGAAATGTTTTCTTCAACTGATGATGGTAAAGAAAATTTTCCATGCAATGATGTTGATGAATTTCTTAACTATGTTGAGAATGTTGATAGTGGGGATAATATTCCTGCTAATGGTGATGAAACTACTTTTACAAAGGATGATGGAATGATGAAGCCGTTGCAAGGAAATATTGCAACTAGGAGTAGGAGTAGACCTTTTCATATCAATCCAAAGCATTCCAGTTATACAAGGGCGAGGACAAAATATCTCACGACAAGAAGTTCTGTCGTTCATTTGATTTCAAGTGAATGTTTTCGAAAGGATTGCTTGAAAAATATGGATTTCAACTTTGCTTTAGAGAAAAGGAAAACATATATGTAAATGAATAAAATTATGCAAAATTCATATTTAGTGGGTTGCATGCAATCTACACTAGCAGGTTATGATTATCATATTTGGAATGTATTACTTTGTAGAAAGGCATTCAAAATGTTGTATTCAATTGGTAATTGTTGTTTGTCAAGAATCTAGGATAGATTGGAAAGGGATCCCACATATTATTCAGAAGCATGTTATAAACGGGAGGTGGGGCCATTTGCGAATACTGCTAAGACATGGATGAAAGAATTCTTTTCAAATCATGGAGAGTGTATGCCAAATAAAGACACAATACATATTCCAGATAATTTCTCGAGACGAGAAATATTCATGTTATACAAAGATTATGCAAAAGCTGTTGGAGGAATTGGTAATTTTATTACATATTCTTATTTTACAAGGATATGGAAAACTGAATTCAACAATGTTCGTATTCCTAAGAAGACAAGGATGGGGATTTGCAGCACATGTGCTTCTCTTAAAGCAAAAAGAGATAAATGTCAAGGGACAGAAAGAGGTATGTGTTCAAAACATTGTTTTTTAAAATTGGATACTTATCAACTATGAAAATATTTTTATTCATATGTTTCTTTGATTTTATGTACAAATTCTGTTGTCAAAGAACTTCAAGACCATCGCAATTAGCAAACAAGTGAAAGAAAAAAGTTGCATAAACATCGAAAGAAGTGTTATGATCATCCAAATAAATATCTGGGATTGATAATTGATGGTATGGACCAAAAGAAAACACTTCTTCCACATTTTGTCCGCACGCCAAAAAAATTACAGGAGGAAAATTTCATTTAGTTTCACTTGGTTGGTTGTATGGTATTTAATGAGAAGATGTTTCCAAAAGTTTTCTTCACAACTCCAAATATTCACAATGATGCAAATCTGACCATAACTATAATCCATGATGTGGTTACTCATTGGTCTGGGATTCTTCCTGAAGTTTTGTATTTACAATTAGACAACACAAGTCATGAGAACAAAAATCAAGTTATTTTTGGGTATCTAAACATGCTCGTTGAATTGGGGATTTTTAAAAAGATAAAGGTTGGTTTCCTTCTTGTTGGGCATACTCATGATCATATTGATCAAATGTTCAGTCGTTTTTCAGTAACATTGAGGAGGAAAGGTGTTGGGAGACTGCCATCATTAATTGAATGTATTAAGAAATCGTACATTCCAGAGCCTGTTTTTCATGTGTTGGAAGAAACTATTGACATGCGAAGGTTTATTTTTGGATCGCATGGTGAGGAGAAATGCATTGAACAACTTAACAACATTAGCTTCCAGCATCAATTTCGTATCAGAAAAATTGATGGGATAACACTTATATGGGGCAAGAAGTATTCAACTATTAAAGAATGGGGACCATCATCAGGTTTAGCATTTTTGAAGTTCATTACAGAGCGTCCAATGTTTTCATCAAAGATATTGTTATTACAGTCAGTTTTCGAACTCCATAATGCACGAAGGTAGAAGAGAGACATAAATTATTCTGAATGTCTAGAGGAAATTAAAAGATGTATTATAGATACATATGAATACTTCGATGTTGCTGATTCAGTTTGGTGGGAGTATTTTTTTAGTAATCAAAGTGATATGATTTCAAGATCAGTAAATGGGGATACGGTTTTGAAGACTTCCTTTTTTTGGCCACAAAATATTCCAAATGAACATGAACATCAGGAAACACACAGTGTTGAACAACAATAGCCTCAAGCTATTATTAATTCCCCACAGGTAGAGGAAAGAGAAATCTATATTGGTTCTAGAAGATCACGTGCACAACGTGAAGCCATGGAAGACCTTTACAGGGGTTTTGTGTAGGATCTTAAGGAGGGTTACATGATAACAGTGTTAGCAGATGAAGATCCACTTGGCTATCCATTCTGGATTGCCAAGGTTATAAAGGTCATTAATGAAAATGAAGAGATTACAGCTATTGATGTACATTGGTATGCCACAAGTACCCACCCTTTCAATGGTGTGTACAAGCCAGAGATGGTAGTGGAACAAAGAATTGGTAGAAAGAGAAAAAGAAAGGGCACAAATATAAATCGTCGCCGCACAGATGTATTAAAATTGGAGGATTTTGACATAATTGTGTATGACTTCAATTTGACAAAGAGAGGAACTCTTCGGTTGCAGACCATAAATATTTTGAAGAAATTGCTACCAGAACAATTACTGTTGAAATGGGACTCTGCAGAATGTAGATGTAGATCTACAAGAATTTTGAACTCTGAAATGGTGGGCATGCATGTTGAATCAGATGGAGCACTAGTTGATGAAAGAGAAGAATATGGATCATCTTCATCTGCATCAAGCCATTCATCTGAAGATGTAGATTATGATGGTGTGCCAGAACCTATGGCTGATTTTGAATAACTATCTAAGACACTTTTATGTAATTGTTTTTTGCATGGTAACTTGAAATAAAATTTTTGACTTCCATCTCATTTTTCATGAAGTTATGAGACATTTCTATGTTTGTTGGATTATATGTTTTAATTATGAAGAATTCATTTCTTTAGAATATGGACAATGTAACAATGAATTAAAAAAATAATTTATATTATATTCAATGTACCAATGTTGATATTTTAATTCTAAGTAAAATAGAAAATAGAAACTAATGTTGAATTTTTAGATTATGCAGTGATATTACCATGATATTATGTATTTTTACCATTTGGTATAAGATACTTTTAAAATTTTTAATAATTATATGCGTCATTGAAACATAACACTTTGTTTTGATGCTTGATTTTTAAGTTTTGGTTGAAATTATATTTAAATTTGTCTTTTGCTAAGATTTGAAAAAAGATAAGTTTTTATCCTTTAAAATTAAAATTACTCTTACTTGTTTCTGTTCAATAATAATTTTTTCATTTACTTGTTCATTTTTTTAAATTGTTAAGTCTTATAATTTCTCCATAATTTCATTTTTCAAGTACGTTGAACACTTAAGATTGAAAAACTTTAGATTTACAACTTGTCATTAAGGTTTTTTATGCGCTACCAAATTTTATCTTTAAGGTTATGGTTGACAATAATTACAATTTTGGGGTTGTTTAAAGTCAAGATATTTTATGTTTAACAACATGGATGAAAATTGTTCGAAATGATAAACCCTTCAGACATGTATTTGTTTATCTTTAACATCATCTATCAAAAATGTTAGAAATTTACGATTTTAAAAAATGTCCTAATATGTTGTCTTTAATTCCATTGTTACAAGTGTCAAAATTATGACACAAATTTTTTTTTTGTTATTCCAACATCAACTAGTTTTGTTTTGAGGGTGTTTTTTCAATCCTTTTTTCAACAAACAATTTTGTTTTTAGCATAATTTTATAAAATTTTGAAATTTGACCTTCAAAAAAAACCAAGTGCGTTCTGGAAGACACACTTTTTGTTTTTGGGGTGTTTTTTCATGTTTTTTGAGACTTTTTGGGCTAGAGTTCCCGTTTTGAGGTCAGGTTACCTATTTCATCAGTAACAGTGTTAATGGTGTTGTCATGGATTAATCAGGGTTTAGTTACTATGCATTTTATAGGCTGAATGCATACATTAGTAGCTAATGTAACAAAGATCATATTGTGTGACAAAGCATTAGAATGTTAGAGCTATACCATTGATTGGTCTTCCTGCATATGGACAAAGACGATGGACCAACTAGTGTGGCCTGAGTGTGTAATACAATAGAGCCTTGTTGTAGAGTGTTTTTGATCTAATGATTGTTGCAATTTGTAGAGGAGTTGAGTTATATGTTTTATATTGATATTAAATATTTTTGTAGCTTCCATATATTTGTATTTCTCTTGTATTTCTATAATATTGCTGAATGTATGAGTATGTTCCTGCTAGTGTATTGGCAAGAGTGATTATTATTGTTGTTGCTGCTAGGATGTGTTAGTTTGGAATATGGATGAATGAGTCTCATAGATGTAGTTTCGGTATTGATGATTAGAGTTGTTGTTGAGTGTGAGGGAGTTTTCTTCTTGAGTTTTTCATGATCTCAATGTGGTGGATTAGTAGAGAAGTTTTTGTATTGAGTTTGAGTAGAAAGTGTACGTGGGTCCAATATGAAAATAGATGAAATGATCCCTACATATGTTTGAGTTGAGTTTCATGGGTCTAGTTTTAAAATATATGAAATGTGGTCCATAAGGGTTCAAATATTGGGGCCTTTAGTGTGCAAGTGGTGGCTTACTTCATGTAGTGGCCTAAAAAATTGGGAGTTGAGGCTTCCCTCAAGGGGTGGTCTGAGAAAATATTGTAGGTTGGGGCCTACATATAGTTGTGTAAGTGGCAACTTCCATCAAATAGTGGCCTGAAGCGAGTGGTTTCTCCCATGCATCGCAAGTTGGGGCTTGCACATTGGTCGGAGCTAGTGAATTATGTAAACTAATATTTCTTAATAATAATAAGAAAAAGACAATGTGTCGATATTTTTTATCCTTGAAGGGTTTACACCTAATATCCGGTCTCCATATGTGTTTTATGGTATTACCTATGTTCTAAGTGCTACTAACTTTTATTCTCGTGGTTTCCTTATGGATGTGCCATTTTCTTCTTATGTATCATGTTTAGATCCATTTCACATATGTTATGAATTCATCACTACACAATTAGATATGATATCCATATGTGTGTTTCTACAAATAATTATAGAATAGAAGAAACGTTTAAGAGATCGAAGTTATAGAAATATACATTGTTTATGTGTGAGAAAAGAATGTACATACACATGTTCGCCCCACCCCCCCTGCAAATTGTGAAGGTCCAAACAATTGGTATTTGGGAATATGCTTTTAGGTGAAAGTTGGCTACTGGAAGGAAAATGCAGGTAAATTTTGTTTTTCTTTTGGGTGGATCATCAAGGAGTGTCCCTACTCAATGCTAGAAACTGAGAGGTATGGAAAGAGAAAGTTAAATATGAATTGTTAGATTTGTATCTAATGTGTGGAAGTTGGTATGTGTTGATGTGTTGCTCATTTTTGTTCTCATGGTTTAATTATGATGTTTATGAGCCTTAATGTTCTATATGCTTCTCATGGTTTATGCATGTGTTAACTGTTGTTGATATATTGTGTTTACGGTAAACATTTAATAGTAAGTGAATTGCAAGAAAAGGTAAAAAGGTATTAATTGTTGATCCATTAGTACAATATTAATTCAATCCCCACCCCCTCTCAGTATTTTCAATCTCCCAACAATTGTTTTTAGAGTAAGATCCAAAGTTTATTTGGAAAGGTAGAAAGTAAGGAAGGTGAAGCTCATGAATATTATTCCAATCAAATGAAACACTCCTAGAACTTAGAGTGGGTACACTCGAAGTGAGTCAAATTCCCCCTTGTCCAAAATAGTTTTAACTAGAATTGTAAAAGACTTAATTCATAGAAACTTTACACCGAAAAAAGAGGAGCAATATTGGAAAAATATCACATTGGTTCACTTACCTTATCAATAAATGGTTATTATATTGCTGAGAAACCATAATAGGTTTAGGAGTAGAAGAGAATTTAGACAAATACCACAATAATCATACCATCGAGATTTCAGGGCACAAAATATTAAGGTGATCTCCCTTGAAAATATTATAAGGGAACTTATGATTATATATTATTTTTTTAGGTCTCTTAGTAATATCTATGATCCTGAAATGAATCACAGTGTCTAGTTTCATTCCCCCAAAATGACACATAGTAATGGTTGCTCAGCTCCATTATGACTTGCAGTGACCAAATTATTGCCTCCCACATGAATACCAATGGCTGGATATTGATCTCCAACATGACTCATAATGGCTAGTGGTGAGTGTACACCATGAATCATAATGCTTGGTGACCCTTCTCTAGTATGACTAACATTTTCTAGAATCATTCCCCTAACATGGCTTGCAATGGGTGGTTGCTTACCTTCAACATTACTTTTTCTTGTTGGTGTTATGTCCCCAATATGACTTATAGTGGTTGGTGACTTTTTTATTGTATGATTAAAATTGACTAGACTCATTCCACCAACATGACTCACAATAACTAGTTTCTTACCTCCAACGTGAATTCTCGTGCTTGGTGGAACATTACTAACATTTCTTGTAGTGTTTTGTGACTCTTATCTAGATACTTGCTTCTTCTTGATATTCTTCCTCTTTCTACTACTTTTATAATTATGCTTACTAATATCTAGACATTCACTAGATGAGGTAAAAAGAGGAGGCACAAATTTCACTAAAAAATAATATCAAGGATTCATATCAATGTGATGCCATTAACACAAGGTGTTTTTCTAAGAATATTAAAGAGAATTTGGAGCATTCATAGTGAACCACAACCAAACAAATATTCCATAATTCAATCTAGGAATATTCAAGGTGTCCATTAAAGGGGAACCAAAATTTCTAAAGAAAGGAAAAGCACAAGGATCCCCTTGAGAAGGGGTCTCTTGGTTGATATTCTTAAAATATTTGTCTATAACCATATTTTGCATAGAATCTTACCTTATAGGAGTGTTAAATTTATTTTGGATCTCTTTAATTGAATTTTTAGGAATAGAGTCAATATGATCCATCCTTTTCCCTTGAGAAGATGGCTCCAGATGTTTAAGAGGAAAACCTTGAGTCTTTTTATACTAGTACATAGGTTTTTCAACCACTCTAAATAAGAGACTTCAAAGTGAAAAAAAAAATACAACATAGGGCCAAATAAATAAAAACATCACACAAATAAAAAGGTGCTGAAGATAAGAAACAAGAAAACCACTCTCAAGAGCCTAGTTAAAGGTTTCTAGGACTTGAAAACTAGAATAATGAAAAGTTAAATGGAAATTTCATTATGAAGGAAAGCTTGGGATGATTAGGGAATATGACTTAGAAATTAAGGTATCATACACAGTTACATTGACCTCTTGAAATAGCCTTGAATGGTGTGAGTACCTATACTTTGTAGCACACCCTACAAGAGCACTATAAAAATGATGCAATTTTTTGCTTTAGGTATCACAAGTAACCCCCCTTGCAATCATCATAGAGAAACCTAAGAAAGGAAACACAATTTCCATCTTGTAAACAAATTTTGAGGGAGGGATAGTTATAATTCAAAACCATGCACATGGGAAAGTTGTCTTAGCCCAAAAATTCACAAAAGAAAAATCCAAAGAGGATCATGCCCAAAAAAATTCCTCAAATATACAACAATCCACAAATGTCAATATAATCTAGTGAGGGGGAATCTCTCGTTACTTATCTAAATGTAACATGGTGCTTTACTCCCTTGCGAGAGAAGATTCTATGGAAAAACATATGTGATGTTGTAATCTAAACACTCATCAGTAAACATCTATATCTGGTTGAATAACCTTGGATATTTAACTCTCCAATGCTAATTCAAGGCCCTTAAAACCCTAGATTTGTTTTTTCCCCTAAAAAAATATAAATTCTAGTAGCTTTTATTTTTAATCGTTCATTTCAAGGGGATGCCATCTAATCAAGGGTATGAAGATGAAAATTATGATTTTTTCAAACTCTAAAGAAAGAAACTTACAAGAACATTGGTAAATGAAATTTAACTTATCCTTTAATGAATTGAGTTTCAAGCAAGAAAAAAACATAATCAATTCCAACCCAAATTGCGAGAAACGAAATAGAAGCAAATAGAATGCTTATTTTTTCTATTTTTCTCTTGAAGTGAAAATTAAAGAACCTAATGTAAGAAAAAAATAATAATAATTCACTTATGATATGTCCCACCATTTAAGACACAAAAAAACAACAATAAAAAAGGTGAAAAAAAAAAAGAATGGAAAACCCGGTAGTTTAGGATGTTTATGCTCCTGTTAGTACAAACAAATATACACACACTTAATATGAAGGAATAATTTATTAAAAAACATATATTGTGAAGGTAATTTGTTTATGTGCCTCGAAATATGATAAAATTACTAGAATAGCCAAAAAATGGCCCATCTGATCTCTATGAAGGAAACCCACAAGAGTATGTTCATTGCATAAGGTCAAAGTGTGTATATACATTATTTATATAAAGTAAAAGTGGGTAAAAATTCATATACAAATAAAATAAGCACAAAAAACTTGACATAAACAACTAAAAATTGACCTACATGTAGGAAAGCAAAGTATACACTTTTCAAATGCAAAAAAAAAGAGTAAACATACCCAAATTCTTTTCTTGTCAAAAAGTATGATTTCAATGAAGAAAAAAATGTAAATAAACTCACGTAATAAAGTTGATTATATATATATATATATATATATATATATATATATATATATATATATATATATATATATATATATTGCTAATAAAGAAACAAAGTGATAAAAGGAGCAATAACCCCATTGCAAGGTAATAAAATTTCTCTTTTTCACAATAGTGTCATAGGGAAGAGGAATACATATGAGAAATCTCAAGAATACATAAATCAAACTTAAACCTAAAGACCAGAAATTATGAGAAAATACTTCTCATCAATCAAAGAAAAATACCTTTCATGTAGTCAATTCTCTATCATTCTAATAGATCCTAACCCTAAAAGAAAACCTTGGAAATATTGCATAAACTGAAAAGGAAATTTTTAGAAGACTCAAAATTCTTAGTCAACACACAATAATCACCTGATGAAGATAAAAATACCATTCAACAAAGGTAAACAAAGTAAATAAGATGAAATATTTTCCACCTGCAGGAGGTATACATGGTTGTTACTAAATAAAGTTGCATTTATACACAATTGTGCTTAAGGAAACACTTATATATATGATACTCTCTTAAAATAAACTTTTGCATAGAAAGAAAAGAAATTAAAGCTTAAAAAATGACCAAAATATTAAGGGGACATGTATATATAAATATGAATAATACAAAAAATGATTCAAAAAGTGGTAAAAGTGAGCCAAATTAACCCTTAAGAAATATACTAACCCTAGAAAAGAGATTTTATCTCTAGTGAAGTTATTGGTTATGTTAGTGAAAATTTTATACTTATATATTGGGATTTGGCTTCACAAATAGAAAAGTGGATCATTGAGTTTATTTCAGATTAGTTAGTAATCATCTTATTTATTTGGTCTTGTATATGGATGGTATGTTGTTGAAGGGAAATGAAAAGGAAATCATCCAATCAGTGAAAACTCATTTGTACTCTAAATTTGACATAAAGGATTTCGATAATCTGAATTTCATTATGGGCATGGAAATTAAAATGGATTGAGAAAATAAGAAACTCTTGTCAAATTAGAAGAAGTATGTCAAGACAATATTGCAAAGTTTTAAATATGTATGGATGTAAACCAATTTAGGTCCCTATTCTCATAGGTGTAAATTTATCTATAGATAAATTTCCCAAGATACAAGAAGAGGAAAAGAACACATCCTGTGTTCCACATGCTAATGTGGTTAGACATTTGATGTAATCATTATATGTACTAAAACAGTCATTGCACATGTACTATGAGTATTGAGTAGGTATATGTCAATACTAGAGAAGGAGCATTAGAGAGTTGTAAAAAGTGTTTCCATGTATTTTCTTGACATTAATAGTTACAGATTATGGTACCAAGAGGAAAAGGATTGGATGAAGTAAAGGATATATATGGATTTGTTGATGTAGAACGGGATAGAGATATGTATTTCAGAATATCTAAAAGTGGTTTTTGGTTAACCTATTTTGAGGAGAAACTAGTTGGACAAGTAAGAGATAGTGTGTAGTGGCACTTGAAGGTCTAAAAAATCTGAATACATGGTAGCCACTCATGCAAGAAAGGAAACATAATGTTTACATAGATTGTGTTCAAGTATTGGGCTGGTATGTAAGGATATATTGTGTGAATTAAATTTCAATATTATTGATGAAGAACATTTCTTATCCTTCTAAGACAAATGATATTCATGTTTAGTATCACCTTGTGATATACAAAATTGAAGACAAGAAGGTGTCACTAGTAAAGCTAGACATTTTAAAGAATGTTGTAGATTCATTAACATACTTTATGAGCATTGAAAAAATCTCTTGGTGTAGAGAAAAAACAAACATTCCTATTAGGGACTGTTCATATTGTACTTCCATGACACCCTGTATGCAAAGAAAAAAAAAAGTGAGATAATGTTGGGTATATGTTATATTCTTTGCATGACTATCCTAAAGCATTATATGTTGCATCAAGCATAATGAGGTGGTTACATGGGGGTAGAAGTCCTTGTTCAAGGATTAAGGGGAGACCCTTGAAGTTTTTTTTTGCGTAGATTTAGCACATGGTTTTCACTTTTAATGGTTTTGTGGCACATGGTGGTTCATCTCATGCTTTTGTGATTTCAATTAAGGAATTTGGGTTGTATTCTAGTCCAAGGTATATTTGAAAGACGATCTTTTGGATGCTATCGATTATACATATTTTATTGTAACATTATAAAGCTAAGATCATATTGAAAATATAAATGTGTGTGTATCATTCCATATTTTCTATTTTTATTAGGAATATATTTTTTAATACTTAACTGTACAATGTTAAAACCTACATTTGGACCGTCAACAATGCTATTGACCTTAAGTAATGAGAATTCAAAAACCACAACAATATATGGTATTTCCTTTATTTAGTTATTTACCATACCATATTTTTAATTTCATCACAGAGTTCCTTTCTTATTATTGTATATCACTCAAAGTGTTGATACATTCTTTAACTTTATTGGTAAATTTCATGTACTAAATTGAACAATTAATAAAAGAGTAAGGACCACGTATAGAATTTTTTCCTTTATTAACTTCAAATTATTCACCTTCCTAATTTAATTTATAAATTAAAATTATGTGCTTTTACCTAAAATTTGGAATAATATATATATATATATATATATATGTGTGTGTGTGTGTAAAATGTCTTATAACATTATTAAATTTTAAAAAATACCAAAAAAGTATCATGTTTTTTTACACTACAGAAACATTATGTGTATAATTACAATTTCTTGACAATAATGGACATTGTTGATGACATATTAAATTTATATAACTATTTGATTTTTTTATGTTTTAAAAGGTTAAAATTAGAATTCTTTACTTTGAAATATTTTAATTATACAAAACTCTTAATTATAGAAGATTCAACAAAAGGTTGAGGGGAAACAAGTCCCTGCCTTGAGTGGGAAAGAATCATAATATTAAACAAAATTTGGCTCAGAAAGTATATTATAATACTGTGTATTTTGGAAAGATATAATAGTTAATGTGTATTACTTATGGAGAACAGTGTTTGCAATATCGTTATAGACGAGGTATTTACATTTATATAATATTTTTGATCCATAACAAGTTCTTGCAGATTTGGAACCTCAATAACGGGGCCTCTGAGTGCACATCCACTGGGGTACATTGACAACATAGATGTGATATTTGATAACCATGAAGGCATCTACTGGGAGGAAAATGTATTATAACTCAAGTCAAGATTCGATAGATATGCAACATTCAAAGGCGACGAAGGAATAAGCCCTCTAAGTCAACAACCTGATAAGTGAATATAATGAAGCTCAGGTAGTTGTGAATTAATATCAGCCTAATTATCCTTGAGTTCCTGAGATCGACCCCATTGAGAGACAAATACCTCAATGCGGAAAAGTTATGAATCCATGATATGTATGATATATGTGGCACTGCAGAAGATATGGTAAAAGTATCATGAGAAAGGCCGAGGTATTCCAGCTTCAACAAATTTCCCAGCTCCCATGAAATGAGACCAGTGAATCCAGAATAAGACAAGTCCAAATATATCAATTTATCGAACAATCTGAGATTTTTATGTATGATAAGCTACAAGTTGAATCCAAGCTCACATAGTCACAATTATGGTAATTATACGAGTAATTATACAATGTTTATGTTTCCCATATATGGATACGAGTAATACAAGCTCTAATTGGTTAAATTATGCATTACTTAACATTATCCCTTGTATCTTACTTTACCATAGAAGTAAGAGTGTAATATCTTACTAGTATAAACCCTTTAATGTGAGTATAGGTACTAGTATTTCTATTACTATCCCATGTTTATACATGTATTATGCACATTCCATCTAATTTGGTTCAATGTATACATTCCCATTAATTATCCTTATATCACTTTTTATGTCATATATGCTCTATCGGTTCCATAGATAATGACCTGTCTCAGAATCATTGTGTCCACTAATATAATTAATATTAATGGTGTAATGATGAAAGAAAATTCATTATGATGGAAAGGGCTTAATATTCCCATAACATGACTTATTCAATCTATTAAAGGTATAATCTTGTAATTAGTTTCACTATTGGTTGTGCAGTAATCATAGATAAGCACATAATACAAGGTATGTTACTCAATACATGACATTGCTACTATATAGGTAATTACACAGGATAGACCATTGATGCTTACCCATATGGCTAAGATTATACTCTGGTTTCATTGTATTGTCTTGCACTATTTCCTCATTCAGATTTCATAGTGAGCATTGTTGCAAAAAAATTTCCTTGAAAAGGAAAATAAATACTTGCTTTAGCAGAGAGTTTGTTGAGACATTTAAATGACATTGCATGCATAATGTATCAGTAGTGAGATCCTAGATATGATGGAAAAAAATCCACTTGTGTAGACCAAATGAGATTTGCGTTAATAATCATATAAACCCAATGCTTAATTAGTTAGAGTCTCTGCATAAAATAATAATGTATATAAACCTCTAAAATTAAAACTCCTAATTTCCGGAAACTGGCATACAACAATGATAAAATAAACCAAAGAAATATGTATAAATCATTTGTCAAAGAGGCCTGATAAGATGTGTCTTTCCAAATAGGTAGCATATGATAAAATGTTTTATCAATGTCCAAAAATGACGAATGAATATGTTAATGTGACTAGAAAGAGTTATGGTGACAATCGAGCGACCTTTTATCAATAAAATGTTTCATTGATATGTCAAGGAAACATGTGTCTTATCTATGAGCACAGTGGCTACATGAGCATTAACAAAGTACAACAAATTATTTCTCAACTGTGACTAATATTTAGCTGATAATTGGTGAATTCAGTGCCATTAATATTTGAATGAAAATTTGATTGCCAGATGATAGTCTCTATTTTTCCAATGAAATTTCAATGAAAATTATGTCAATGTGATTTGAATGCAAATCTCAATGCCAGATGTCATTCTCTATTTTTCCAATGAAATTTGAATGTAAATTCTTCCAATGATATTTGAATCCAAATCTGAATGCCAGATGAGGGTGACACTTGAAGGTAAAAAATGATCATGATATTCTTAAACACTTTTTGGAACAAATACTATCTTCAGAAAAGCTTCAAAAATGGGTCACAAAGATTTTGGGTTATGAATTTGAAATAATATACAAAAAAGGGAAGCTAAATGTTGTTGCAGATTTACTCTCAAGAAATAATGAAGAGGTGGAAGCATTTCTTTGAGCCATTTCTATTATCCAACCAAATTGGATAACCGAAGCAAGAGATGAATGGAAGAAGGATGAAGAAGTGTGGACACTCATTCAAAACTTGCAGCAAGATGCTAGTACATCTCATACATTTAGTTCGAAAAATGATTCCTTATGGTACAAAGATCGCTTATATCTTTGTGAGAAATCCCAACTAAAACAAAATATTTTTTTGGAATTGCACACTTCTCCTTTAGGAGGACACTCAGGATTTTTAAAAACTTACCACAGGGTGAAGAAAGATTTTTTTTGGGATGGCCTTAAATCTGATATTCAAAATTTTTTGGCGGAATGTTTGGTTTTCCAGCAGAATAAAGTTAAAAAAATTAAGACCCTGGGTCTTCTATAACCTTTATCCATTTCAAGTCAAAATTGGAAGGAGATTTCAATGGATTTTATCACAGGTTTACCTAAGTCCGAAGGAAAGAGTGTCATCATGGTGGTAGTTGATAGACTTACCAAGTATGCACAATTTTGTGCATTATCTCATTCATTTAAATTAAGTATAGTCGCTACTACATTTATGGACACAATTCAAAAGCTACATGGAAACCCAAGGGTTATTGTGAGCGAAAGAGATCCCATTTTTACTGGAAATATTTGGACAGAGTTATTTCTTGTTTGGGTACTCAATTATCTCATAGCTCATCTTATCATCCTCAATTCTATGGTCAAACTAAGATAGTAAATAAATGTTTGGATGGATATCTTTGCTATTTTATATCTGATAAACAAACAAAATGGGTCAAGTGGTTACCTCTCGCTGAATGGTGGTATAACATTTCCTTCCATACTGCAGCAAAAAAGACTCCATTTATGGAACTTTATGGATATCATCCACCATCCATCACATCATCTTTAAGAGAAAATTTGAATGTTCATGCAGTGGAAGATCACATCGAGCATCAACAAGAAGTTCTCCAACTCTTAAAGGATAACCTGAATTGGGCACAAAATCGAATGAAACAACAAGCAGATCAACATCGCAGTGAGAGAATTTTTGATGTCGAAGACTGGGTATTTTTATGTCTACAACCATACAAACAAATGTACCTCAAGAACTCTAATAAGGATAATAAATTATTGCCAAAGTACCATGGTACTTACAACGTGTTGCAAAATATTGGTACTATGGCATACATATTGGAGCTTCCTGCTTCTTCACGAGTGCATCCCGTTTTCCATGTTTCATACTTAAAGAAGGTTATAGGTGAAAATCTTCCAGTTCAAACAATATTTCCAAAAATTGATGAGGAAGGAAAAATCATATTGGAACCTGAAGTGGTCATGGAAACAAGAACTCAACAACTATGAAATTGATTAATTTCAGATTATCTCATCAAGTGGAAGAACTTACCCACTGAGGATTCTACATTTGAGGATGATAATTTTATACAGAAGCACCCAGAGCTACTCAAGCATTGAGGCCAACACTTTTTTGAAGGAGAGGGGCATGTTAGGTCCCTATATTACTAGTATAGTCCCTTATTATTGTTAGTGTAACGCCATTATTGTTATTATTGAACCCCTGTAACACCCATATTGTTATTATTGTGCCCTTAAATTATTATTGTTAGGTCGGCTAGGATTACATTGTGGCCCCATGGACTCTTATATATAGAAAGGAGGTTTTGTAATTTTTATCATCCAATAATTTTTCATTCATGTAATGTATTGGAGGTTTCCCCCTAGAAGTGGCTTATTTCTAAGGTGTTGATATCTCTTTTCTTCAATTTTTGGAGCTGGTTTCTGAATAATGTTCTACCAATGAGACTAATGATTGTTAATGTACTATGGCTTCTAGAGAATAATGGTTGTCAAGGTGCTCTGGCTACGTAAACCATTACACAACCAAGTATCTAGTAGATATGAATTCTACAAAAAAATGAATTTCAGGGTGATCTAGATAAGGTAGCTTTTGCACAACCAAGTCTCTATTAGATCTGGCTTCTACTCTCCTTCAAATATTTCTTTGTTCAAAGAAATTCCGAACAAAAATGAGGGTGGTTATGTGAATCATGACCTTTGTATTTAATAAACTTATATTTCATATTCAAATTCATATTTATAGTATCCAAATTTAGATATGTCAATTTTTTTAATAAGAATACATATTTACTCGGATGACTTGGTAGAGCTTTTCCTTGAATTTTCCATGATAAGAAGGTCAATGTTCTGTGATATTTACTATTGCTACATACTTTCTTCATAAAGAAGGCAACATAAAACTAAGATAAATCGAACCCTGCATAAATGAGAGGAAGAGAGAATTCACTACATTCAATTCAAATACTATCTGTTGAGCCTACTTAGTAACCTTAAAACACGAGTTGATTTTTTTCTACCATTTTTTAGTAAGAGTGCTCGTTTCATTACAACACTATAATTAAGATACTTGTAACCCTTCAATATGATATACATTGAATGAAGTGACTAATATTCCCACTACATTCTTCTACATGAATAGAGTGTATGTTGAGCTAGTGTATAGTATATCTTACAACCATTATATAAGCTAGTGTATATTATTCATTACAATCTATACCTAATAAAAGCTTAAGCATTGGTTACTAAAGCTTGTACACATATCAAAGAAACGATGTACTTAGTTGAATCTCACTGGAATAAATACATACACACAAATTCAGGAGTAACTAAATTGAGTTTAACAAGTATTTACACTTAAAGGAAATTGAAAGAGTGGCGAAATTAAAGATTTGTGTAAGAAAATCATGAAAGAACTACTATATCATTCCTGGTGAAACCACAAATTTGAGCATGGGAGAAAATGAAAAAATCAATGATGCAGACGAATATTCAGAATCTAAAAATGAATGATCATTATTATTTAGAAATTATAAGAACAAATTTTAATTTCAAACAAATAAAATATGAAATATTGATCTAGTTCACATTGTTGGAAATAATTGGATACTTTTTTTTTTTTTATTCTCCACTTTTTAATATTTAAACATCATTGATTTTTTAAGTTCAAGATGCAAAAAATATAATGATAAACTTACCCTATTATCATATTGAAATCATCAATCCAATGAAACTCCATGAATTTTAGCTCGCCACCGTCCTTCAAATATCCTTAATAAGCTATACCAGGAATTCAAGAGCTTATATTATAGGTGGAAGTTTCTAATTAATAGAGCTAGTAAGATACGGCAGTTGGAAACAAGGAACCAACCTAGTGAATGATAGTGGAGCTGAGGCTTTTTGGGTTTCCATACCCCGTGGTAAAGTGTGCTCCATGTTTATGGTGTCTGTAGGTTACTTATTCACCTGCATATACATTAGGCTATGTTTCACATCAGGAAATCCTTTTCATAGCTAGTTAACATTGCTGAGAGTCCCTTATCGACATAGTCCGCACAAATTCACAGTGGGGTACCTATAAGCCATGCCTAGATTGTAAGTAAAAAAAGTTCATTCTTGAACCAAAATTTCAAACTATGACCTTCATGCACCATGTGCACCCCACATAAAGGCCACGTGCCTTACTACTATGTTCCCCAAAATAACCATGTAAGAAATGGAGGATTTGATGTGATTACTTGGAGTCTCTATTTAAATTGATTAGCTTTACCTATTTTTAGTAACATTCAAACTTATAGCAATGGGTTTGATAATAATCACAAACAATAACCAAGATATTGAAAATAAAAACACTTTGATTAAGATGATGTTGTTGTTAGCTATAAGAAAGCCTACTTTAGGATGAGGAGTGTAACTTCCCTTAACCAAGTTACTCCTCTTACTAGACCTCGACAGGAATTTATTCGAGTCAAGGTAAAAGCATCCCACAAAACGTCCCTATGAGTTTCATATTCAGTCCCAGGGCACTTAAAGAATCTAAAAAATAAGCCTTTTATCCTCTCCTTTCAATAGTCAAGTAGCTTCACTCTTGAGCCTGACATTTATTCTGAAGAGGTCATCATCTGAAACTTGGTCAACCACCAAAATATTGAGTTGAAACAAGTGGTAAGTGTGACTCTTCTATTTCTCTCACTAAAATTTTCTCTTCTACCGCTCCCACTAAAAGGTTCTCTTCTAACCCCACCTAGTATGATTCCAGAGAAAATAACAACCACAACTAATACCCTTTTCACTGCCTCCTACTTGCCTCGGCCTACCTACCCTATATTTTTTACTGCTTCTTGGATAAACAAATGCGGGGATACTAGATTTTAAATAAAATTCAGGGATACTTCCTTGTCCAACCAATAGTGTAAGAAAAAGTATATTTTTCATATTGAGTCTATTTATTGGAGTCAAAGATAGGAATATTAGGTGTGAGAGAAACCTCATAACTATAACTATTTCCCACATCCACAGGGTAAGAATTTATGAAAGCAAGAGCCTCTGCTCATAACCCCCTCTTCCGCATCTTTTGTTCCCAATCTATCTATAAAAAAAAATAGAAATTTTTTCCTGGTATTACAAATGAATTACAAGATTTCACTTCAATAACTATGCAACAAATCTAGTGTGACAAATACTTATATGACTTATAGGATTTGATTATGTGCTCAACAGATGAAATTTTTTTGCTCCTTGAAAGCTAGGAGTGGGGTTACAAGGGCCTTCAACAAGTCAGGAGTAGTATTGTTACATATATATTTAGGTAGGTTGAAGTCTTTCTCAGTGAGTTAATCAACTTCATTTACCACTAGAGCACTTGAAAGATCTTCAATAGTACGAGGGGGAAATTTTGGAAAGTCTTCATAGTGTATGCCACCTAGTCCAGTCCATTCTTCTTGGTAAAATCTTCCTAGGGCTCAGGCATAATGCTACCTACCTCAGGAAATAAGACAACAAGTGGAAATGTTGTTGGACCAAGAGGGCTGCCTACAACTCCCAGTTTAGTCATGACAACTTCTTTATTATAGATGGGTAACTAGAAGGTGTAGGAATTAAAAGAAAGGTGGGTTTGTGAAATAGGTGGATCAATGGTAATGACAAAGGGTAAGGCAGGTTGCAAGGTATTAGCGATAATAGAAAGGGATAT
Source organism: Pinus albicaulis (assembly GCA_034641835.2). Taxonomy (NCBI): domain Eukaryota; kingdom Viridiplantae; phylum Streptophyta; class Pinopsida; order Pinales; family Pinaceae; genus Pinus; species Pinus albicaulis. Next base: position 1,526,783,617 of record CM076581.1, on the reverse strand, counting down.
AGTTATGAAAAGAAACATTGGTTCTTATGTGAATTTGTATAGAGAGTGAAGAATTTCATGACTCCAGATGCTAAAGCAATGTTATAGATATCTTCAGGTAGGTTGGTGTATTTCAAAATGTCAAATCCCCTCTACATGATTTGCATCTACACGATTTTCTTATGTGTTCCTGTGTATAGTCTTCAAAAATATCATACACATATTAGACATGTGTCCGTGTTTAGTGAAAAAATGAATACTTTCACTTTCCTAGCCATAGCCATAACCATTGTTCTCTTAACATAAAATGTTTGAGAATTAATGCTAGCATTATTTCATTTAAGTTTCAATGTTTTCATTAATTATATGTATTCTAAAATTTTCTTCACTTCTTATTCTAACTTTTTCCTCAATTTTTATTCTATATGAGGCCAAATAAGATGAATAATTCATTGATTGCTTCAAAGGAAGAAAATGATCTCAATGATAGGCTAAAAGGAAAAGGAAGTTCACTGATATAAAATAAGCTTTGGCTAAAACCAAATATACTTCACCAGTATTCATGTTCAACTAATTCGCTTTGAAAAAAATTACTATAGTCCACTACCCGAAGGGGTAGGGACTAATAATAGTGAGCACACACTGAAATGAGATATCATTGACATTTTTCTATTAACTCTGGAAGGCACTAACATGTTAAATATTCTTGTCATATTTTTTTTAATAGAGTTGGAGTTCAATTCTAAACATATCAGTCAAACGTTGTGCAATTGAAAGGTGGCGATTAATGTGAGTTTATTGGACATATGTTGAGATATACTTTAGAATTTTTAGACGTGAGTAGTAAAGGCTCATGCAAGTGAAAGGCGGATAGTCATGTAATTTTATTTTTGGTTATTTAATATCTGAATGACGTAAATAGGGGTATTTTTTCATGATGATTATTTGAGGAGATTTCATATGCAACACACAGGCTACAAAAAAAATTGTCACGTCGATAGGCATTTCTTTTTTAAAATTGCTAGACCAACATTTGTCTACCATTTTTCTATTGGGTAAGAAAAAGAATGATATCTATTGTTATGAGAATGATATCTATCCTTTAGTAAGATCCCCATCACCATTTATTCAAATGGCACTACAAGGAAAATACCCTCTAGCAGAGGTTATAAAGGAGGTTTTTAGTGTTATAAAATTGGCCAAAATTGTCAAAAAAAAAAAATTCTACAACATTCGTTTATGGTTAGGGAGGTTTTGGCGGAGCTTTTAACGGAAATTCAACACAACTAAAAAAAAATGGGCAGTCTGAGATAATTACGGATGTTTTTTTCATCAATGCGCCAATCAGGATTTAACGCACCAGTGTGTACCTATAGCTAGAGCCCAAGGGTGGTCAAAGGAGAATGCACTAGGCTGTTAAGGTATAAAAGAACACTGGGCGTAGTGTTGGTGATACAATGCATGGGGCCGTTCTAATTGGTCTTGGGATTTTTGCGGTGCCCATAGGTCATATCAACACACTGCGTAGACTTATCGAAACACACCGGTGTGCAGTATCACACAAATGCACTGAGATTTATAATTGGTATCGGTATTCATGCAGTGCCCATAGGTCGTACAAATGCACCGGTGTGTATAGACACTTAAATGCCCCGGTGTGCAGTATCACACAAATGTATCGAGATTTATAACTTGTATCGATATTCTTGTGGTGCCTATAGGTCGTACAAATGCACCAGTGCATATAGACACAAAAACACCTTGGTTCATAGTATCACACAAACAGACTGAGATTTATAATTGGTATCGGTATTCGTGTGGTGCACATAGGTTGTAAAACAACACCGGTGCGTATATAGACATAAACGCACCGGCGTGCCGTACCACATAAATGCCTTGATATTTTTAATTGGTTTTGGTATTTATGTAGTGCCCATAGGTCATAAAAATGCACCGATGCGCTTAAGAATACAAAAGTACCGGTGTAAGAATTGTTAGAAGTGTTGTCATTGATGGAAAAGGTGCACAAAGGAGCAGCACCTGAATCAGCAATAAGGAAAAGTAGAAGACAGGGAACAAAGGTAGCAAAGAGCTAGCAGAGGCAGAAAAAGGACAAGAATTAGTCAAGGAGCAGAGGAAGCAAAAGGAAAAGAATTAGTTAAGGAGAAGAGGTAGCAAAAGGACAAGAATTAGTCAAGGAGCCGAGGAAGCATAGGTAGTGAATTGAGTGGTTCAATAAGGAATTATATGAGTTTGTGCGGCCATGTATGAATAAGACTCTGTAATGGCTCATTTCCCCTTTATAGTAATTCTGTGGTGACTGAATACATGGTGTATTTTGGTCCGGGGTTAAAGGTTGGACAATACCATTTACCCAAAACTGTATAGTGGAATTCCTCAAAGAGGAGATAGTTTTGTTGGAAATTGTAATAAAATAAAATAGCTGTAATAATCTATGCAAAAGGTGGAGGTCAATTTTTATGTAATCACGATTAAAGGAGGCTCAATTCCCTTAAGTTCCTGAGCTACTATATTGTGGAGGAAGTCGAAATCCTAGTCTCTTCGTGGAAAGTGATATTGATGTAAGCCTGTGTGAGTATTGCGAAATGGAAGTCTATGAAGTGTTATGTCATAACAGAGTATGAGCACAGTTTGAATATGAAAGCGAGAACATAATCGATGGAAAGGCCTGGTGCATTGAGGAGTTATCATTCTCTGCGTAACAGTTGTCTAGGCCTGTAGAGATGAGTCATTGGTAATTGTAGTATGGACCAAGAAATAGTGTTGAGGAATTGCACATGAAAGGTAGAGTTCATATATATAAAAGCACTGAAGAAATAAAGCTGAGTGGAACCTTGAGCTGATAACAGAACCTTGAGTGAATAGCGAGATCGGGGAACAAAGAAACCGTGGTTTTCGCGTGGTCTCAAATATGGTAAGAAATTTTGAATAAAATAATGGGATATAGCTCCTTGATTGCTGCGTGTCCATAAGTGGTTTACAAAAACCACTTATATCGCACGATGTTGGGGAATTAACCCTTGTGTAATAAATTAACGCGATATTTGTTTACATCCGTCGGATCGCCGAAGTGGATGCAATAAGCCTGGAGCCGTTAGATGAGAAGGGTCGTCTAAGAGCTGGGCCCCACTCTTAATTTGTGTTCAGGATTGATGTTTAATGCAAGGTCGAGGCTTATAAAGCTTTCTCATTAAGTTCACGATTTATTGATGTTGTAACATTTGATTGGAGAGCTTCATATATTAGGGATTATGTTTATGGAATTGTCGTGGGTAAGTCTAAGGTATGTTATAATGCATTATGGGCCCAAGTGTTAATGGAAATTCGATGAGTATACATATGGGGGAATATATATATATATATATATATATATATATATATATATATATATATATATATATATATATATATATATATATATATATATATATATATATATATGGTGTTATATATATTAAGTGACAAGTCGAACCTTACAGGAATTAAACTGTGTATGGGGTACACTTTAAAATACTTGGGTCCTCGAATATTAAAATCATATTAAGAGTTCGGCTCTTGAAGAATGGTAAGTTTATAAAGTCGTGGGTATATAAAGAAATGACTTCTGCACACAGTCAAAGCTGCCAACATTCAATAAAATGTTATTTTATCAAAGGTTAAGCCTGAATTGATTCCGTATGTGTAAATCGAATGGACAGAAGGGTGGGACCCTCACAAATCGCATCGGAGAAATGCATACCAGTGGAACATGTTAGTAATAGTCCCAATGAAGTTTCAGACTTGATGGGCGTATAAACTGTGATTCATACATGCTTAAGTTCCGCATCAAAGCAAACCATCGCGTTGGAGTAATACATCGAATCTGAAAAATAAAGTGAACAGTAAATCATCGCATCGGGAGTATTCAAGTTGTGATTAATCGTAATTGGAAAAATGAAGTGAACAGTAAATCATCACATTGGGAGTATTCAGTTGTGATTAATCACATTGGAAAATAGAGTATAAGGGTTTATAAAGCTGTGGGACCCAGATCTTTTAAAGGTTAGCGTTGGTTGTTCAGTAATATAAAATCCAAGGTTTATTAAAAAGGTTTTATAATAACGCCAAGAGTTATTTATGTTCGGTTAAAAGACAGTTGTATAGGCAGTAGTTATGCAATTGCAATGAACAGGGAAAATGAATATAGTGAAACGAAAAAGAGAGGTGTGGCTGTTGATGAACGAGAGAGGAAAACAGAGAGAGCAGTGTTGTTCAAAATTTACACTGTAATTGAATGAAAGGTTTTAACTATTTACATTGTTTGTGATGTAATTGGAAAGTCTTCGGAGAAAGATAAAATCCCACTGCAAAGTTGAAATGGATACATTTCTCTGAGTAAATTGATAAAAGAGAAGAGAATGCAGAATTGAAGAAAAATAAATAATCAAGCAAATATGAAGATTGGAGTATAGTAAAAAAAAAAACAAAGGTATAGAACAGAGCTAATATCCAAGGTAAATCAACAAATGTTTCTTTTATGAAAAAGAGGGAGTTGAAGCTTCCTTGCAAGTTGTAGCTTGCAGAATTTGAGGTTGGAGCCTCCTGTAGGTTGGTGCTTACAGAAAATCAGTGGTGAGAGGGAGTTGGAGCTTGCCTTTACATCATAATAATAATAAGATGTGGTTTTATCCCTTTATGGGTTTCCACATATATCTGTTGTCTCTGTTTGTGATGTCTATGTGTTGATATGGTTATTCAGTATGCTTAATACTTACTGCTCTTGTCATAATTCTGTTGTTACATTATCTTAACATTTCTGCACATATAAGTTTGTTTCCATATAAAATTGATCATGAAAGATAAATTGTAAATAAGTTTAATTGAAAATTTTTAAAAATTCTTGAAGGTGTTAAATCGATTCACCCCCCCCCCCCCCCCCTCTCAGTTTCACTAAGGTTTCAATAGTTGGTATCAAAGCATGTTCCTTTTTGTAGTAGTTTAACAACTGAAAGGAGATCCTAGGTTCTTGGGATGACTAGTCAAGAAGGATCCTCAACAAACAAAGCCCCTTTTTTCACTGGTGCAAATTATGCCTTCTGGAAAATCAGAATGAGAACATATATAATGTCCTTAGGAATAGAAGTTTTGGCTTCTGTGGAATTTGGATATGACTCTAAGGAAAATGTCTCAGAGAAAGAAGCCAAACAAGATTTTGTGGCTAATGCAAAGGCAATGAATACAATCTTGAATGGACTGTTAGGTCCCTATATTACTAGTATAGTCCCTTATTGTTGTTATTGTAACCCCCTTATTGTTATTATTGTACCCTTGTAACCCCCATTTTGTTATTATTGTGCCCTTAAATTATTATTTTTAGGTCAGCTAGGATTACATTGTGGCCCATTAGGATTACATTTTGGCCCCATGGACTCCTATATATAGAAAGGAGGTTTTGTAAATTGTATCATCCAAGAATTTTTCATTTATGTAATGTATTGGAGGCTTCCCCCTCAAAGTGGCTTATTTCTAAGGCGTTGATATCTATTTTCTTCTATTTTTGGAGCTGGTTACACAACATTTGGTATCAGAGGTTTGGATTCTAGGGTTTCGCTGCTCCAAATAGGTCATCGTGGAATTTTCACTATAACGTTTTTTCTACGAACCTTCAGAAGCTGAAATTTTTAGGGTGTGAATCAAAGATCTTGAGGAACATCGTCAAAACATTTCAGAGCTTGGTTCGTAATATTTTCGGAGATATGAGCTGTGTAATTTAGGTCTTTTTTTCAGGCTCTTAAACAGGTCATTGTGGAATTTGCACTATAAATTTTTTTATATGAAGGTTCAGAATATGAAATTGCTAGGGTACGAAGCTGAAATCCTAAGGAAACACATAAAAAAATTTCAGATCTTGGTTCACAATATTTTCAGAGATACGATCCGTGGAATGTAGTGCTTTTTCAGGCTCCAGAATTTCATCTCAAAGAGGTGATCGTGGGAAAATCTTCATAAATCTCTCTCTGAGCGTCGGATTGGAGTGTTGTAAAAGGTGGTCACAAGTAAAAATATTTTGGTTTCTTGGCTATCAATTTCAGAGCTGAAGGATGAAAAAATTGACACGTGGCAAGTCGTACAAGTTCACTCTACTGAATCAGTCCATAATTAGGTCATTGTGGGAGATTGGACACAACTTTGTCTTGGAGAATCCAAATCAGGTCAGACCTATGGCATTCGAAAGATAATTCCGAGGGCTACGTTGGTACTTAAATTCAAATATTTAAGTGCTACAATCACAGAGATAATCCAATTTCAATATCGAGCTCCTCAAAAGCAAGAAAAAGGTGTGTATTTTTTTTCCAAATTGCATAAGTCTTGTTTGAAGAATCAATTTGAATTGATTCCAAGGGCATATTGTAGAATAGATATCAGTATTGGGTTCTAAAATATTCCCCGTAAAAATAATTCAACACCCATTAAGCCTTCAGAAGGCTCTACTATGACTCATGAAGATGAAGAATTGCAACATGATCTATCAAAATTACAAGAGCAAGTGCAACAAATTTCACTCTCGCAAAGAGCAACAAAAAATGAAATGGAAGTTTTGAAGAAAGGCATGGAAGAAAAGATGGATGGTTTGAAGAAAGGCGTGGAAGCTAAGATGGATGGCATGGAGGCTGGCATGGAATCTAAGATGGATGACATGGAAGCTAAGATCGATGAGAAAATGGAAAACATGAAGAATTTTCTAAAAGCAGACATGGAAGGTTTGACAAAGTTGATACAAGAAAGGTTTCCTAATGGTAAAAAGATAGTAGAAGAACCTCATGATGAGAACAAAATAAATGTTAATTGTGATTTCATAAACTCTAATGTTGGCAGGAAGAACCACCATATTCCAAAGATGGATATGAGGAAGTTTGATGGAAGGGATCCTGTAACATGGATACTACAGATGGAGCAATATTTTGATCTCCATAACGTGCAAAACACACAAAAGGTACGCATTGCAACTTTACATTTAGAACATAATACATTTGTATGGTATCGATGGCTTTGCTCCCGTAAAAAAATTGTCACTTGGTCAATTTTTACGGAGGAAATGATAGCACATTATGAGGATACAAAGAGCAACACCTTCTTTAGCCAATTGATAAATCTCAAACAAAAGGGTTTAGTGGGGCAGCACATTGAGGACTTCCAAAAATTGAATATAAGGGTAACTGATATTCGAGAGGAACACGGGATTGATCTCTTCATAGGCACTCTAAAGGATAACATCCAACATGAAGTTCATGTTTTGGAACCTGATTCATTGGAGAAGGCATTCAGGTTGGCAAGAAAAGTTGAATGTAAAATTATGGCGACAAGGAAGCCTACCACTCAATTCTATAAAAAAGGAAGTGTTGCTACGCCTAGATTTCCACAACCTACAAGGTTGACACCACAACAATTGGAATAAAAAAGAGTAAAATGGCTTTGCTATAGTGGTGATAGCAAATACACTAAAGGTCATAAGTGTGCTGAGAAGAAATTATTTTACATAGATTATGAAGAGGAAGAAGAAAATGAACAAGAAGAGGATATACACCAGGAACCAGCCCTAGAAGAGGAAAAAATGAATTCGACCATATCGTGTAATGCACTGGCAGGAATTACCACTCCTCAAACTCTCAAGATAGAAGGAAAAATCAAGAAGAAAAAGGTAATAGTGTTGATTGATTCAGGTAGCAGCCATAATTTTATTCATTGTAAGGTAGCCAAAGAATTAAATTGTTTCCTATACCCAACACTAGAATGTCAAGTGATGGTTGCAAATGTAGTAACTATAAATTTCTCTGGAAAATGCCATAATATCAAGCTAATCATGGGGGAATATGTATTGAATAGTCTAATGCTTTCCATTCCTATGGGAGGTGCTAATGTTGTACTAGGAGTACAATGGTTACAATCTTTGGGGATGATAGCTTTTAATTTTCAAGAACTTTTCTTGAAATTTATTTCAGAAGGAAAGGAAGTCAAATTATGGGGTATTGAAGGGAAGCCAGGAAGGACAATAAGCTCTAATGTCATGAAAAAGCTTCTAAAGAAAGAAAAACGAGGCGTAATTGCACAACTATGCTCACTAGAAGTTCCAACATCAAAATCATCTATTTCTGCAGATCTCCAACAAGTCTTGGACAATCATTCCAAGGTGTTTGAAAATACCAAAGGACTCCCACCTATTCGTGATCATGATCATGCTATTCATTTGATTCCAGGAATTTTTCCTCCAAACATCAGGCCTTATAGATATCCTTACTTCCAAAAGAGTGAAATTGAACGTATGATTGCAGAAATGTTAGAGGCGGGTATAATTCAACCTAGTCAAAGTTATTTCTCTTCTCTTGTAGTATTGGCACACAAGAAGGATGGATCATGGCGAATGTGTCCAGATTATAGGGATCTCAATAAGCTCACCATTAAAGATAAATTTCCCATTCCTGTGATTGATGAATTATTGGATGAATTACATGGAGAAATTTGTTTTACCAAGTTGGATATTCATTCAGGATATCATCAAATTAGAATGAAGACTGAAGATATTCCAAAAATAGCATTTCAAACTCATGAGGGTCATTATGAATTTTTGGTCATGCCTTTTGGCCTTACCAATGCACCTTCTACATTTCAAGGGTTGATGAATTCCATTTTCAAACCCTTCCTTAGAAAATTTTTGCTAGTATTTTTTGATGATATACTAATCTACAGCAGGTCTTGGAAGGATCATGTTGAACATGTTGACAAGGTGTTCAAACTATTGCAGGAGAAAAAATTATATGCAAAAACATCCAAATGTTTCTTTGGTGTACAAGAGGTGGAATATTTGGGTCATATTTTATCTCACAAGGGTGTTAAAGTAGACTCTAAAAAAATTAAATCCATTAAGGAATGGAAAGTCCTCACAACCATAAAGTATTTACGAGGATTTCTCGGGTTAACAGGGTATTATCGCAAGTTTGTTAAGAATTATGGGAGAATAGCAGCACCTCTAACAACATTATTGAAGAAAGATGCATTTTCATGGACTCCTAAAGCAACTAAGGCCTTTGAACATCTTAAAGAGGCAATGTTCGTAGCACCAGTCTTAGCTACACCAGAATTCACAAAAACCTTTATTGTGGAATGTGATTCCTCAGGAAATGGAATTGGTGCAGTTTTAATGCAGGAAGGAAGACCCATTGATTTTGAAAGTCATCCAATCAAAGGAAAGTATTTACAGAAACCTATTTATGAGAAGGAAATGTTAGCAATATTGCATGCACTAAAGAAATGGCGAACTTACCTAATGGGAAGACACTTCAAGGTAAAAACTGATCATGATAGTCTTAAACACTTTTTGGAACAAAGACTATCTTCAGAAGAGCGACAAAAATGGGTCACAAAGATGTTGGGTTATGACTTTGAAATAATCTACAAAAAAGGAAAGCTTAATGTTGTTGCAGATGCACTCTCAAGAAAGAATGAAGAGGTGGAAGCATTGCTTTGTGCCATTTCTATTATCTAACCAGATTGGATAACCGAAGCAAGAGATGAATGGAAGAAGGAAAAATGTGTATGGACACTCATTCAAAAGTTGCAGCAAGATCCTAGTACATCTGATACATTTAGTTGGAAAAATGATTCCTTATGGTACAAAGATCGCTTATATCTTTGTAAGAATTCCCAACTAAAACAAAAGATTCTTCTGGAATTGCACACTCCTCCTTTAGGAGGACACTCAGGATTTTTAAAAACTTACCACAGGGTGAAGAAAGAATTTTTTTGGGATGGCCTTAAATCTGATATTCAAAATTTTGTGGCAAAATGTTTGGTTTTCCAGCAGAATAAAGTTGAGACAATTAAGACCCCGGGACTTCTACAACCTTTATCCATTCCAAGTCAACGTTGGGATAAGATTTCAATGGATTTTATCACAGGTTTACCTATGTCCGAAGGAAAGAGTGTCATCATGGTGGTAGTTGATAGACTTACCAAGTATGCACACTTTTGTGCATTATCTCATCCATTTAAAGCAAGTACAGTTGCTACTACATTTATGGACACAATTCAAAAGCTACATGGAAACCCAAAGGTTATTATGAGTGTTAGAGATCCCATTTTTACTGGAAATTTTTGGACGAAGTTATTTTCTTGTTTGGGTACTCAATTAGCTCATAGCTCATGTTATCATCCTCAATCTGATGGTCAAACTGAGATAGTAAATAAATGTTTGGAAGGATATCTTCGTTGTTTTGTATCTGATAAACAAACACAATGGGTCAAGTGGTTACCTCTAGCTGAATGGTGGTATAACACTTCCTTCCATGCTGCAGCAAAAATGACCCCATTTATGGCACTTTATGGATATCATCCACCATCCATCACATCATATTTAAGGGAAAATTCGAAGGTTCAAGCAGTGGAAGATCACATCGAGCATCAGCAAGAAGTTCTCCAACTCTTAAAGGATAAGTTGAATTTGGCACAAAATCGAATGAAAAAACAGGAAAATAAACATTGCAGTGAGAGAATTTTTACTGTAGGATATTGGGTATTTTTATAGCTACAACCATACAAACAAATGTCCCTCAAGCAAGCTAAGAAGGATACTAACTTATCGCCAAAGTACTATGGTCCTTACAAGGTGTTGCAAAAGATTGGTACTATGGCATACAAATTGGAGCTTCCTACTTCTTCGCGAGTACATCCAGTTTTAGATGTTTCATTCTTAAAGAAGGTTATAGGTGAAAATATTCCAGTTCAAACAATATTGCTAAAACTTGATGAGGAAGGAAAAATCATATTGGAACCTGAAGCAGTCAGGGAAACAAGAACTCAACAACTACGGAATCGATCAATTTTAGAGTATCTCATCAAGTGGAAGAACTTACCCACTGAATATTCTACATGGGAGGATGAGAATTTTATACAGAAGCACCCAGAGCTACTCAAGTGTTGAGGACAACACCTTTTTGAAGGAGAGGGGCATGTTAGGCCCCTATATTACTAGTATAGTCCCTTATTGTTGTTAGTGTAACCCCCTTATTGTTATTATTGTACCCTTGTAACCCCCATTTTGTTATTATTGTGCCCTTAAATTATTATTGTTAGGTCAGATAGGAATACATTGTGGCCCATTAGGATTACATTATGGCCCCATGGACTCCTATATATAGAAAGGAGGTTTTGTAAATTGTATCATCCAAGAATTTTTCATTTATGTAATGTATTGGAGGTTGCCCCCTCGAAGTGGCTTATTTCTAAGGCGTTGATATCTATTTTCTTCTATTTTTGGAGCTGGTTACACAACATGGAATATGTGAGGCAAAATTCATCAATGTAATGCATAGTGAAACTACCAGAGAAATGTGGGAAACTCTAGAAAATATTCATGAGGGAGACAAAAAGGTGAAGATAGCTAAACTTCAAGTCCATAGAGCCCAGTTTGAAAATTTAAAGATGAATGATGATGAAGATATTGCTAGTTTCTTTTTAAGGGTTGCAGAAATTGTCAATAATATGAAAGCACTAGGTGAAACCATGCAAGAATGTGTAATTGTTAAAAATATCCTAAGATATTTTCCCTCTAGTTTTAACCCCAAGGTTTCTACCATAGAAGAAACAACAGATTGGGAAACCTTGAACATGAACTAGCTTCTTGGAAAACTAACAGCTTATGAGATGAGAATGTCGTAGAGGAAGTCAAATGTAAGGAAGGAAGCCTTTAGGGCAGAGAAGAATAAATAAGAAAAAGAAGGTATATGCTCCTGTTCTGATGAAGAAGAGGCTAAATTTATCAGGAAGTTGGATAAAGGCTCAGGTAAGTATAAAGGTAAACTTCCATTTAAATGTTTCAATTGTAGAAGATTTGGACACTATTCTTCTAAGTGTCCTTATAAGAAAAAAAAAAATCAGGCTTAGGAATCAGAGAAGATCATATCTAAGAACTGGTAGAAAGGGAAGAGATTCAATAGAAAATCTTTCTATGCTCAGCAAGACAACAGTGCATCAAAAGACTCAGCTGAATTCTCAAGTGAAGAAGGAACATCAGAATTTGTTTTGATGGCTATAGAAGAGCTGGAAGAATTTTTTTTAGAAGATGAGGAAGAAGGTGAAGTGGACCTTGAGGGGGAGATAAGAAGTGCCTTGGAAGAAATTGACAGACTAAAACTAAAGTGTAGAAAACAGAAATACATTCTTCTCAAATATGTAAGAGGAACAAAATTCAAAAGCCCTCATTCAGTTGAAAGTAGAGCTTGAAGAAGCCAAGAAGGTAGAGGATATTCTACTTAAGAGGATCAAGGATAAAACCGAGGAACAAGAGAAGTTGGAAGAAGAAGTAGTTTGCTTAAGGAAGAAATTAGAGAATTCCCAGAGGAAAATAGATACTTCTCAAATAACAAGCTTTGGTAAGTTAAATGAGCTTCTGTATGCTCAAAGATCTCCTCTGATAAAAAATGGGATAGGCTATGAAGGAGAATCAAGAAAAGGCAAAGAAAAAGAAAAAGAAAATATTATTTTTGTAAAATTAAATGAGAATATCCAAGCAGATCATAAGGTTTCAAAGGAAGAAGAATCCTGCAATAAAGTAGATAAAAACCAGGAGGAAGCTCAAATGACAAAGGATGAAGTAAATAAATTGTGAACTGAAAAAAGCTCGTATACTCCTGAATATGTCAAATTTGGAAGAATCAAAGGAGATTTTTTCCTCCTATGAAAAATGGCACTTGTTATGCCTGCCACAAATTGGGACATATTGCTGCATATTTTCATACAAGAAGAATAAATACAAACTAGCAAAGGATGCAAACAATAAATTTTTTTACTCAAGCAGGAAAATGGAGAAGACAACCTTTTATCAGGTATGCAAATTGTTTTTATGGATACTGTTTTTATTGTAATGAATTTGGCCATAAAATCTTAGAATGCAGGAAATATGAACAAAGACTGATGTTCAAAACCTCAAGGAGGTTTATGAATCATGGAGAGTTTATTTCCAATTATAATTCTACTAAGGATATATCCAAATGTTGTGTATGCAATAAAAGTGGACATGTGTCTTCCAAATGTCCTCTAAGAGAATATGGTTCATCATCTCAGAAAAGGTACCAAACAAGAGGATGCTTGCAGTGGAAAAAGAAAGTGAATAAATGTGACTTGGCCCTAATAGCTCAAGATATAAAAATCCAATGGTATTTGGACAACGGTTGCTCAAAGCATATGTCAGGAGATAGAAGCAATTTTATAACCTTTGATGAAAAGAAATCTGGAAATGTTACTTTTGACAATGATAAAGCAGGAAATATCAAAGGAAGAGGCTCAGTCAGTCTGGACACTTACAGAGGAAAAGCCCAGGATGTACTATTTGTGGATGGGTTGAAAGCAAAATTGTTGAGTGTTAGTCCAATGTGTGATAAAGGTTGTGAAGTTCTTTTTAGAGCTCAAGACTGTGAAGTAAGATCAAGCACCATTGGAAAAACCCTAATCAAAGGTGTTCGAACAGAAAGCAATGTCTATGTAGTAAAATAATAAAATGAAGCATGTCATCTTAGCAAATTTGAGGAGTCTTGGTTATGGCATAGGAGATTGGGACACCTAAAATTTGATCATATCATAAGTCTAAGCGAAAATAATGCAGTCAGAGATATGCCAGCCATAAAGAAGCCTTCAAATACAATATGTAAATCCTGTCAGCTAGGTAAGCAGACCCGTACATCCTTCAAAACCAAAGAGAAGCTATCTACAAGTAGACCTCTTCAGCTTGTTCACATGGATCTGTGTGGGCCTTCGAGAACTAAAACACCAAGTGGAGAATCCTATTTCATGCTAATAATAGATGATTTTTCCAGAATGACATGGGTTGCATTTCTTAAGCACAAATCCGAAGCACTTGAGAAATTCAAAATATTCAAGGCTTTGGTAGAAAATCAAACAGGATGCAAGATAAAGTGCATCAGATCAGATAGAGGGGGTGAATTTACAAATTATGATTTTTTAGATATGTGCAATGAGCATGGGATAAAGAAACATTTCACAATTGCAGGAACACCTCAGAAAAATGGAGTGCCAGAGAGACAAAACAGGTCTGTACAACAGATTTCCAGAGCCATGATGCAAGAAAGTAACATTCCTCAAACCTTTTGGGCAGAAGCAGTACACACAACTGTGCATATCCTAAACAAATCTCATTTAAGACCAAACAGTGACAAGACTCCTTATGAATTATGGCATGGTAAACCAACATCAATCAAGCATTTTAGAGTTTTTGGAAGTAAGTGTTTTATAAAAAATAATGATGAAAATCTGGGAAATTTTGATGCAAGAGCAGATGAAGGAATATTCTTTAGATATGCATCTAAGAGTAAAGGTTATAAGTGCTACAACAAAATACTTCACAAAATTTCAAAAGTATTGATGTAAGATTTGATGAAGAATTATCAGACAAGATAAGAAGTATAGATTACAACAATCCTTCAGAAATTCATAAAGAAGAGAATCAAGATAGTGATGAAATAATCAAGCCAATAGAAGATGCAGACCTGAGATCAAAAATCTCCTCAAGATACATTCAGAAGAACCATCCAGAAGATCAAATCATTGGGGACAAGAGTGTAGGTGTACAGACAAGAAGACAGCTAACTGAACAGACTGAAGAGGTATACCTAGAAATGTTGTCAAAAATAGAGCCAAAGAAGTTTGAAGAAGCCAGCAAAGACAAACATTGGGTGAATGCCATGAATGAAGAATTGGAACAAATTGAGAAGAACAACACTTGGGAACTAGTTCCAAGACCCAGTGAGAAAAATATCATTTGCTCAAAATGGGTATTCAAAAATAAGATGAATGAACAAGGAAAGGAAATCATAAATAAAGCTAGACTTGTGTGCAAGGGATATTCACAGGTTGAAGGACTTGATTATGATGAAAAATTTTCTCCTGTAGCTAGAATGGAAGCTATCATACTATTTTTAGCTTTTTCTTTCTATCATGACTTCAAGGTATACCAAATAGATGTAAATTATGCCTTCTCGAATGGAGATTTAGAGGAAGAAGTATACATGGAGCAACCAGAAGGGTTCTCCTTAACAGATAAGGTAGACTCTGTTTGCAGATTAAATAAAACATTATATGGGTTGAAACAAGCTCCTCGAGCATGGTATTCAAGGCTGGACAAATACTGGCAAAAACAAGGGTTCAAGAAAGGAGGAGTAGACAACAACTTGTACATAAAAGCAAATGAAGATGAGCTTCTGATTGTAGTAGTGTCTGTAGATGACATCATGTTTGGAAGTAGCAAAGATGAGTTAACAAAAGGATTTGCTGAAGAGATGAAATCAGAGTTTGAAATGTCTATGATTGGAGAGCTTACCTTCTATCTAGGACTACAAATTGAACAAAAGAGCACAGACACATTTATCTCACAAGAAAAATACCTAAAAGAGATGCTGAAAAGATTCAAAATGGAAGACTACAAACCTGTGTCAACTCCCATGACTATTGGATGCAAAATTTGTGCAGATGATGGAACAACTGCTGTAGATAAAAAAATTTACAGATCCATGGTTGGAAGTTTGTTATACCTAACAGCTTCTCGACCAGACATTGTGCTGGCTGTAGGACTTGTGGCAAGATATCAAGTAGCACGAAAACAAAATCACTTACTAGAAATTAAAAGAATATTCAGATATCTACAAGGGACTGCACATTATGGGCTATGGTATCCAAAAGTAAAAAACTTCATTTTGACAGCATATACAAATGCAGATTGGGCCAGTTGTGTTGATGACAGAAAAAGCACAAGTGGAGGTGCATTATATTTAGGAGAAAGTCTGGTGGAATGGCTAAGAAAGAAACAAACATCTATTTCTCTATCTACAGCAGAAGCATAATACATAGCAGCAACAGCATGTTGCACACAAGTCATGTGGATGAAACAAACCCTCCAAGATATGAAGGTAAGCATTGATGAACCTATCTCTATCAAATGTGATAATACAAGTGCCATAAGCATATCAAAAAATCCTATGCTTCATTCGAAAACTAAACATATTCCAATCAAGTATAATTTTCTCAGAGAACAAGTAGCTCAAAAAGTAGTGAATTTGGAATATGTGCCAACAAAAGAACATAAAACATATATATTTACAAAACCTCTTGCTAGAGAACCATTTGAATATCTAAGAGATAGACTAGGGGTCGTGTCTATAGATGCTACTCTCTGATATAAAGAGAAAGCATTGTTTCAGGGGGAGAATAGAAGAGAAAACATCAGGTCCTAAAGATCAGAATATCAGCCCTTTTCCATTGATGTTAAAGGGGGAGGAAAGCTATAAGTAGAGAATAGCTATGGCAAAGAATAGCTATAAACATGAAGCAATGTTATTGCCATCAATGCCAAAGGGGGAGACTGTTAGAAGTGTTGTAATTGATGGCAAAGGAGCACAAAGGAGTAGCACCTAAATCAGCAATAAGGAAAAGTAGAAGGTAGGGAACAGAGGTAGTGGAGAGTTATCAGAGGCAGCAAAAGGACAAGAATTAGTCAAGGAGAAGAGGTAGCGAAGGGACAAGAATTAGTCAAGGAGCCGAGGAAGCAAAGGCAATGAATTGAGAGGTTCAATAAGGAATTGTATGAGTTTGTGTGGGCATGTATGAATAAGACTCTGTAATGGCTCATTTCCCCTTTATAGTAATTCTGTGGTGACCAAATACATGGTGTAGTCTAGTCCGGGGTTAAAGGTTGGGCAATACCATTTACCCAAAACTGTATAGTGGAATTCCTCAAAGAGCAGACAATTCTATTGGAACTTGTAATCAAATAAAATATCTCTAATACTTTGCGCAAAAGGTGGAGATCAATTTTTATGTAATCACGGTTATATGAGGCTCAATTCCCTTAAGTTCCTGAGCTACTATATTGTGGAGGAAGTCAAAATCCTAGTCTCTGCGTGGAAAGTGATATTGATATAAGCCTGTGTGAGTATTGCGAAATGGAAGTCGATGAAGTGTTATGGCATAATAGAGTATGAGTGCAGTTTGAATATGAAAGCGAGAACAGAATCAATGGAAAGGCATGGTGCATTGAGGAGTTATCATTCTCCCCGTAACAATTGTCTAGGCCTGTAGAGATGAGTCGTTGGTAACTGCAGTATGGACCAAGAAATAGTGTTGAGGAATTGCACATGAAAGGCATAGTTCATATATATATAAGCGCTGAAGAAATAAAGCTGAGTGGAACCTTGAGCCGATAATGGAACCTTGAGTGAATAGTGAAACTGGGGAACAAAGAACCTGTGGTTTTCACGTGGTCTCAAATATGGTAAGCAGTTTTGAAGAAAATAACGTGATATAGCTCCTTGACTGCTGCATGTCCATAAGTGGTTTACGAAAACCATTTATATCGTGTGATGTTGGGGAATTAACCCTTGTGCAATAAATTAACGTGATATTTGTTTACATCCGTCGGATCGCCGGAGCGGATGCGATAAGCTCGCAGCCGTTAGATGAGAAGGGTCATTTAAGAGTTGGGCCCCACTCTTAATTTGTGTTGAGGACTGATGTTTAATGCAAGGTCGAGGCTTATAAAGCTTTCTCATTAAGTTCACAGTTTATTGATGTTGTAAAATTTGATTGGAAAGCTTCATATATTGGGCATTATGTTTATGGAATTGCCGTGGGTAAGTCTAAGGTATGTTATAATGCATTATGGGCTCGAGTGTTAATGGAAATTTGGGGAGTATACATACGGGGGAATATATATATATATATATATATATATATATATATATATATATATATATATGGTGTTATATATATTATGTGACAAGTCGAACCTTACAGGAATTAAACTAAGTATGGGGTACACATTAAAATACCTGGGTCCTCGAATATTAAAATCATATTAAGAGTTCAACTCTTGAAAAATGGTAAGTTTATAAAGTCGTGGGTATATAAATAAATGACTTCCGCACATAGTCAAAGCTGCCGACATTCAATAAAATGTTATTTTATCAAAGGTTAAGGCCAAATTGATTCCGTATGTGTAAATCGAATGGATAGAAGGGTGGGACCCTCATGAATCACATCAGAGAAATTCATACCAGCAGAACATGTTAATAATAGTCTCGATGAAGTTCGAGACCTGATGGGCATATAAACTATGATTCATACATGCTTAAGTTCTGCATCAAAGAAAACCATCACGTTGGAGTAATACATCACATCGGCAAAATAAAGTGAACAATGAATAATCACATCGAGAGTATTCAATTTGTGATTAATTGCAATTGGCAAAATGAAGTGAACAATAAATCATCGCATCGAGAGTAGTCAGTTGTGATTAATCGCATCGGCAAATAGAGCAGAAGGGTTTATAAAGCTGTGGGACCCAGATATTTTAAATGTTAGTGTTGGTTGTTCAGTAATATAAAATCCAAGGTTTATTAAAAAGGTTTTATAATAACGCCGAGAGTTATTTATGTTCGATTAAAAGACAGTTGTACAGGCAGCAGTTATGCAATTGCAATGAACATGGAAATTGAATATAGTGAAATGAAAAAGAGAGGTGTGGTTGTTGATGAACGAGAGAGGAAAACAGAGAGAGAGTAGTGTTGTTAAAAAATTATACTGTAATTGAATGAAAGGTTTTAACTGTTTACATTGTTTGTGATGTAATTGGCAAGTCTCCGAAGAAAGATAAAATCCCACTGTAAAGTTGAAATGGATACACTTGTCTGAGTAAATTGATAAAAGAGAAGAGAATGCATAATTGAAGAAAAATAAATAATCAAGCAAATATGAAGATTGGAGTACAGTAAAAAAAAACAAAGGTGCAGAACAGAGCTGATATCCAAGGTAAATCAGCAAATGTTTCTTTTATGAAAAAGAGGGAGTTGAAGCTCCCTTGCAAGTTGTAGCTTGTAAAATTTGAGGTTAAAGCCTCCTGTAGGTTGGTGCTTACAGAAAATCAGTGGTGAGAGGGATTTGGAGCTTGCCTTTACATGACAACAATAATAAGATGTGGTTTTCTCCCTTTATGGGTTTCCACGTATATATCTTGTCTCTGTGTGTGATGTCTATGTCTTGATATGATTATTTAATCTGCTTAATACTTACTGCTCTTGTCATCATTCTACTGTTACATTATCTTAACATTTCTGCACATATAAGTTTGTTTCCATATAAAATTGATCATGAAAGATAAATTGTAAATAAGTTTAATTGAAAAGTTTTAAATTTTTTTGAAGGTGTTAAACTGATTCACCGCCCCCCCCCCCCTCTCTCAGTTTAACTAAGGTTTCAACAAGAATACATGCACCGGTTTTCATTTTGTGGTTTTAAGAAACATCGACCTGTGACAGTGCAATTATTGTCATTGTTTTAAATTCACTATTCATCAAAAGTTGACACATATTATAACAATATTCATATTAATTATTTTTTTATTAGTGCATTTTAATGTAATGTTTGGATTAATTTGTTATATAATATCATAATTATTGTGGTTTTTTAAAATTAATTATTCATCAAAAGTTGACACATATATATCTTATAACAATATTCATATGAACTAAATTTTTATTAATGCATTTGAGAACGACAATGGAGAATGCAATAGAATATATATATATATATATATATATATATATATATATATAAAAGACATTCTTTGTCATACAAATGGGAAAGTTATTGGTATCCCTTTATCTTTCAATTGGGACACAATGTCCATTACATTAAAGAAAATGTCTGATTTCACAGACATTTTTCAAAACATACAATGCCTTGCTTTGATATCCAAACATAATGATCATCATTCTTTGCTTGAACTGTTGTCACTGCTAGAGCTACTTACATGACTTGGGTTATTTTCAGGAATGTTTTGTTCACGGTGTTGATTGTTTTCTTCTTCTTCACCTTCCATCTACAAACATAAAAATAAACTATAATGAGTGTATATACATTGGTGAGGATAATGAAAATTTCAATATTAAATAATATACATCAATGTAAATCGAAAAGAAATCACATATCAATGCAAAAACTGACTCATAAACTATACACATTTTTTCAAAACCATGTAACATGCCATATTTCATGGGTTGATTTGTTGGTGCAGTTCCATAATTTTTTTTTACAAGTTTTATACCCCATAAAAAATCATATATTTAATATTAAAGATTTATTTTTTCTATTAATAATAGACGAATCTAAGTAAAACAAGATCGATAGATGCTTACAAATTCCACAATTAAGTTCTGATATGCCAACACATACTCACAACCCATATTTAACCCAATTTCAATCAATTCCTCTGATGGTTCTTCCTTGTATGTTAGCACCTATTTGAAGACATTCAATGATGATTTTTGTAAAAAACCTTAAAAAATACAAAAATGGAATCTAGTTAAGTTGTTATAAGGAAGTAACAATTACTCACAAACTTAGATATCAATCCTTTACTTCCTTATCATCCTGTTTTATGTGCTAAATGGGTTCCATTTTCTTTTCTTTTCTACAAGAAAATATTTAAAAATTAATATTTAATGCTAAATTGTTTATTTATTGTACCTAATGATCGAAAAATTCAATGATTACATATTACATTTGAAGCATGCTGTTGTTGAGATGGCTCCTCCCATGATGCAATTTTGTCCATTTCTTTGACCATATCCTTGTACACCTTTTTGGACATTCCTACTGGCATATTTCTGATATCAGCTCATTCATCTTTTGAGATTTTCATAATATTCCTGAAAATGTAACATGAAAATAAACTATTTAATTTTTATATTGATATATGAAAAGTAAGTATAAGAAAAGTGATATTTATAAATAATTCTAGACAAAAATTTAAAAGAATATTACTTTTTCATTCCTTCTTTTTTGTTGTTGTACATTTTTAATATTAAGACTCTGATATGTCTCATTGACCAATTCTCTGGAAACTCTTCCTGTAGTTTAGATAAAATTTGGTTCTTGGAATCATTGGATTGGTTTTTGTATTGTAACGTCTATACATTCGTTCCACTAGATCCCTAAAAATTTTGTAAAAGTTTTTCCCCCTTTCGTTAACCTCCAACACCACTCCAGATGAACTAAGGAGCAATTCATTTTCATCTGCATGTTCTATTTTTTTCTTTTCTTAGAAAAAAATTCCTTTTATGAGCTGTCGGTCCCTATAGAACATTAAACATATGTGAATTAATAGAGTGTTTGACACATGTTATCTAATAATTTTAAATATATTATTAATGAAAACTAAAAAAAGAAACTCATATTGGATCGATAGTATCTTTTCATTCATCTGATTCATCCTTTCGCAATTTTTCTATCAATATTTCATGTTCTTCTAGTCTTAGATCAGAATTAATCTTATCGAGCTTCGTCATTTTGTGGCTTTGCATGATACACAATAAACAATACATATTAGTTAAAGTTACATATAGTTAAAAAATAATATGTTTTGTAAATAATTTACAAAGAACATGCCTTTTTTGCTTTTCTTGATGTGTTATCAGTATTTTTGTTATTTGATCTCTTGTCAGTTATTTCGTTATCAATCTCAAACCTGTACCATATCATTCATTAATATATTTATAAATAAATTGTCAACTTTTCAAGTAAAAAAAAATCTCAAGAAATTGGTGTGCCATTCATGGTGTACGCACCGACGCAGGTGCGTGGGTGTCTTAGAAACACACCGCACAAATAGTATAATAGAATACATGTTAGTATGAATCCTTTGTCGAAGTGTACGAAAAAAAGACCACTTTAGCTACGCATAACTAATAGCTCTAACATCAAAAGTGGCTGCCAATATCTTTAGAACTGCAGTTAGTTGATCAAGAAAAGAGCTGCAAAAAACCAGATCTATGGATAGAAAGACATTAAGCAGTAAAAAGAAGGGTTTGCTCCATATATCCAATAGACAAGACAAGAACAATTTTTGAAAGAATTTTTGTATTAAGGGCACCTGGGAGGAAAACAAGAAGATGTTTCCAATTCTCCTCAATGGGAAGGGTTCTTGGAAGTCCTCAGCACTTCAGATCTAGAATCTCTCTCTCTTGTTGGTGTAGAAAACCCAGACAAAGATAGAACTCAAAGGGAGCTCACACAACAAATAATGTAGAAAAATGTGACCAAGTGTATAGATCCAGAGTGATCTAATAGGCAACAAAAGGTGAAGAATTGTAGGAAAAACCCTCCTATTTATAACAAAATATTGGGTCATTCTAGATCTTGGTGCATGATTAAAATAATGTTAGCCAAATCTAGATCCACCTTTTATGGAATATTTTATTATATTTGTTGGAGGGAAAAAGTATTTGACTTGGGTCAAATCCCTTTATTTGTTAATAATAAATAAATGAATGATTTATTTATCTTTTTAAGGAAGTGGTTGAAGGATAATTAAATAAATAATGATTTATTTAATTATTTGTGGGTGATTTGGTCATATTTAACAAGGAATATTATCTAAATAAGATTTAAATAATTATTCCAAGAAAATAATAAGATAAATAAAGGTTTATCTAATTAATTTCTTTGTTTTGGGTTAAACATGACTAGGAATAATAATTAAATTATGGTTTAATTAATTATTCCATGAGGAAAATTAAACAAAATAGGTTTGTTTAGTATTTCCTTTTGGGGTTTCCTGTTTAGACCATAAACAACCTAATAAATGTGGTTTATTAAGTTATTTTACATAGTGAAAGCAATTTTACTTAGGGTAAAATTGGTCTTACATGGTGTACTTGGGTCCATCTAATGATAATAGGTTAGATGACCAAAAAATGGTGTAACAATATACGATGCTCTTTGTCAACAAGGAGCATCAGTGCCTTACATGTCAATCACTGCATCGGTTAACCATGATAAAATAATAAAAATCGTCTAGTGTTATTTTTTGTAGCATAAACCGGTGCCATATTTTACATATGGCACACTGATAAAAAAAAATTTCTTATTAATATTTTATCACATTACTTATGCGGTGTGCTTGTACAATATAGGGCACCAGTGTGCTAGGTTACGCCAGATGCACCAATAAAAAAAAACTGTTTTTTTTTTAAATTCATGCAAGGGCCGACATGGATTAGGATCTGACTATGCTAATCATCATGTCGGTTGGATGTATTAGGTCTATATTTAGCAATACAAACCGTATAAATCTAAATTGAAAATCCCTAATTCTGAAATCATAGAAAGAGAGAGAAGAAAGGGTAGAAACAAAATGAATGTAAGGTTTGTATTTTTTGAGAGTTATTTTTTTTTTCGAAACAGAATGTTTACGGAGTGCCATAATGAAATAGCGCACCGACTGCATATTTTACAAATGGCGCATTGAGAAAAGATATATATTTTTTTAATTTTTTATCACAGTACTTGTGCAGTGCGCTGGGATAATAGAGCACACCGGTGTGCTCAGGTACACAGGGCGCACCAGAAAAAAATAAAAAAAAATAAAAAATAAAAAAAATAAAAAAAATAATTTACGCAAGGGATGACATGCATTGGGATCTGACTATGCAGGTTGTCCCGTGGGTTGGATGTCTTAGGCTTATATTTAGCAAAACAAACCCAATAAACATAAATTCAAAAGCCTTAATTTTGAAATCACAGAAACAGGGAGAAGAAAGGGCAGAAAAAAAGGAATATAGGGTTTATTTCTAAAATGGTTTTTTTTTTGTGAAACAACACATTCGCAGTGTGCCATAATGAAATAGTGCACTAGTGCCATATGTTGCATATGGCGCATTGATAAAAACATATTTTTTTATTTTTATTTTTTATCACTATACTTTCACGGTGCGCTGGCATGATAGAGCGCACCGGTGCACTATGTTACGTAAGGTGCACCGATGAAAAAAATCTGTTTTTTTTAAATTCAGGCAAGGGCCAACACGGACTGGGATCCGACTATGCAAGTTGTCCCATGGGTTGGATGTCTTATGACTATACAAACCCTATAAATCTAAATTGAAAAGCCCTAATTCTGAAATTACAGAAAGAGGGAAAAGAAAGGGAAAAAACAAAAAGAATCTAGGGTTTTGTTTCTAAAAATGGATTTTTATTTTATTTTGTGTCTGAAAATTGCAGAAAAGGTAAAAAAAACTGTAGAAAAAGTTAAAAAAACAATAAAATTTGATTTTATTCTTTTTATTCATAAAAAAACTACAGGAAAAGTAAAAAAAACAATAAACTTTGATTTTTTCTTTTACTGCATTAAAAAAATGCAGAAATAAGTGTAAAAAAAAAAAAAAAAACTTTACTCACATCATTTGAAATTCTATGGTACAAGGTTTGAATTGCCAGAGGTTTGGAATTATGATTGTCTAAAAATTTTCGTTCAAATGTATTTCCCTGCTCTACATTGCTCTTGTGCTCTGTTTCCTCCAGGTATGTATCCTGCAAATTTTTGGCTGAAATTTTTTGCAAAAATAGTGAAATATTGAAAACTGTTTAGTATTTAAAGAAATTTTTTATGAACTTAGATTTTTGAAAATATTTTTCTACCTATTTTTCAATTTACCACTTTTTTTTTTCACTTAAAGAAAATAGGGTTGCACTTTTTTTATTTGTAGTTATTCGTTATTGGTGTGTCCATTAATTGAACTGCACTAGTGCATCGGGTTATAAAACGGCACTGGTGCGCAATACCAAATATTGACCGGTGCGGTTATTTGTCCATTATGCACCAAAATTACATTTAGGTTTGTGAACCAAAATTTATTGTTGTTTTGCTCAAATGCAGTGAGAAAATATCATATATTATATGGAATGGAAAATTCTTCAAAATCTAGCTTGTTCCACGATATTTCTCAAAGTCCATTGCGGAGTTCTCCCTATCCATCTGGAGATGTAATATTTACTTCATATTTGTTTTATATTTTCACTATCTAATTGAATTTATGTTTTTTATCCGTGCAGTCAATCATGCACAACTTAATTAAATTTATAATGTATACAAATTTGCAGGTTCATGCAAATTCAACATCGAGTTATGATGCACAATATATTCAAACTGCTCCAAAACATTGGAATTTCTTATCAGGAGCTGCATACCGCAAGGTGCATTTGGTAGATGAAAATGGACAGCCACTGCACCCTGCCAATTATAATAATATTGCATCTTCTAGCCACAATCTCGAGACAATGATGGTAATTATAATTATAATTTTTTGGTATATATATTAATTAATATGTATTTATTTCAACGTCAAAAAAATTTATAATCATGCAATATTGTCAACGTGGTTACTAGTTTATATCATATATTTTGCATTAATCATGTTCATTTTTATTTTTTTAATAATTAGGATTCTAGTGATGATGAATGCCCTACCTACCATCTTCCATTGCACCCCATGAAAATGTCAAATCAAGAGAAGACTAAATTAAGAGAAAAAATAGGAGAGTAATGATACCAAGAAAGGTTGAGTCAACCACCGATTCAATTCCCGCTACGTCCAGATTCACCAATTAGGAATGACTACAAGAATATTAGTTCTTCATAAGTTGGCAATGGAGGCAATCAAATAGAGGTTGGTATGGATGATTACTTAAGGGATATGACTGCCATGAAGAAAATGTTGTTAGATGCATTCCAAAACAATGATCAACTAGGGGATGATGCTCATATCACTAACACCTTTTTCGAAAGCCTTAAATTTGCTTCCACCACCCCTCTCTTTGGACCTGGCAGTCAATCAAAGTCTACCGAGTTGGGGACAACGATGTTACTGTACAACTTGAAAGAAAAGTTTGGTTTGTTGAATGCATGTTTTTGAGAACTTTTGAGGTAAGTTACCATAAAGTACTCCCTTATATATATTTGAAATATAATCAGTACACTGCAATGACAAGTACAAATGGTAAATTTTATGAATGTAATAATTATATTGACATTAATGTACATTTATTAATATATTTTCCATGATCACCAACTATAGGTTATTCAAAGATAAGGTTCCTCCGAGTGATAATGTCTTTCTCGGTAGCTGTGAAGAGGCAAAGAAATTATTGAAAATGTTGGGTGTTGAGTACATATCATATCATGCAAGTCCAAATGATTGTATTCTATATAGAGGAGAATATGCAGACAAAGATATGTGTCCGAAATGTGGGAATGAAAGGTATGATAAATAAAAAAAGAGGGGTAAATCACGTACTGGTCCTCCTTTTAAGATATTGAGGCACATACCTATAATCCCAAGGATTCAAAGGCTCTTTTTTTGCAAATAATTAGCTATGTTGCAGGGATGGCATGCCTCAAACAGAATTCAGTTGGAATTTATGTGAATCCCAACTGATTCAATAGCCATGAAGCATATAGAGGATACATGGCCCGAAAAATTCAAGGATGAAGTACGAAGTCTACAACTCAGAATAGCCATGGATGGCGTCAACCCATATTCCCTCTAGAACACTAAATATTTTTTTTGGCCTGTAGTAGTGATCAATAAAAATATCCCCCCATGGTTGTCCGTGAAGAATGAACATCTTATGTCGGCTCTCATAGTCCCTTGTAGAAGACAAGTGAAGAATATGGATGTCTACTTACAACCACTGGTAGATGAATTGAAGGAATTATGGGATGGGATAAATGTATACGATGTATCAAGACCCATCGTAGTAGAGAGGAGTTTTACATTGTATGGCATATGTGCTTACACGACACATGATTATCCAGGTTTAAGAGTTTTCTTTGGTAAATTACATGTTTAATTTATTGATTTGTTTATATATGTAACAATATTCCCTCACATTTTATTTATTTAATTTGTTGTAATATTTTTTTTGATCTTCATGATATTCTTTAACATGCCATGCATATTTATTAATGTATACAAATATAATCTTGCAGGTCTTGTAACAAAAGGGTATTTTGGATGTAAATGTTGTGGACCTTCTCTGAAAGCTAGATTGTCCAAGGACCTATAAAAGCTAGTGTATGATTGCTCCAGGGTATTCCTACCAGATGAACACCCTTACAGAAGTGAAACATCCACTTTTAATGGTAAACGAGAGAGAACCCAGAGGCCTCTAATAATGACACTAGCTGAATGGTTTAGAGCATATAAGAGAGAGAAGGAGAAGGAGTTCATAGAAATGTTCGATTCAAATGGGGAGCCTATGTTCGATGATCCATATTTCTTCAACACCTATGTTGAGAAATTGGCCATTGGGATGAAAAGGAAATCAATCTTTTATGAACTCCCATATTAGGAGCATCTTAATATTTCCCATATATTTAAAAATGTTTCATCTTCTTTATGGAGGCACATATCATCGAAACAAAGTGACACATTGGTTGTTAGGAAAGATCTTATTACTTAAAAAACTAAAAAGAAACATTGGCCAAGATGATTAGAAGTACGGGATCGGAGATAGGCATTGGCCCTCTAATTCATGGTTTTTCAAAGAAGGTGATGTCCCATGGATTTAAAAAAAAAGATGATATATCTTTGGAAAAGGTAGTTATAATGGATATGAGGGTGCCAAATTCATACACGTCTTCACTACGGCGCTTCTTCACTGTGGATGACCAATTGTCAAGGTTGAAATTGTATGACCATTTAAATCTTCTAAGAGTACGTATAATGTCAAAAGCATGATTTTATTATTTGTTATATTAATAAATTTTATCCCACACGGGGATCATAAAACATAACTAATTTTGTATATTATTGCACGTGTTTATAACTTTGCAGTGTCATTATCCTTTATTCATGTGTGGGTGTGTGAAACATGAATTCCATCAAGACCTAGGATGTCCCATATCTAAATTATCTACATTTGTACGTTGGATCATGTCAAAGGATATTCATGTGGCCAGCATTCCACGGTGGCATCAAGAGATAGTTGAGATTGTTTGTATGTTTGAGAAGGAACTGCTGACGAGTTTCATGGATATATAGGTTCATCTTCTAATCCACCTAGTAGATGAGGTTGAACTATTTTGGGTGGTTTCTTGTCGTTGGATGTTCTTCTTAGAGAGGTACATGAAGAAATTGAAAGGTTTTGTTCGACAAAGGGAAAACCTGAGGGGTATATGGCAGAGGGGTACATATCGTATGAGTCTTTCTATTATGCTAGTGAGTACATCAAGCAGATCGACAACCAACTAGGTGTGGTGATTTGGGACGATGAAAGGGATGAAGACAAAAGAGAAAGGGAGTTGCTCCAAACGAGTGGGAAAAAGCGTCTGATAAAGAGTAAGCGACTTATAATTTTTCCAATTTACAAAAAATAATTAATATTCATGTTGAAATTCAATATAATGAATATTTTGATCTCTAATTACTATATAATGTTGGTCTGATTTCATCAGCGAATACAGAAATTGAAGGAATCAATAAATTCGTTCTTTACAATTCTGAAGCGACACAACCATGTGTCGCATTGTACGAACAAAAGAGGATGAAATGGGATAGTGAAAAGAAAGAATTCATATGATTGAATGGTAGAAGTGTGCTTTATCTTGATCATTTAAAATAAAATATGCCAAAAATATGCCCCAACAGTTGGGTTGTTGACCAAGTCAGAGAGAAATATGGTGCTACTGGTCGTTACTCACTTGCTGAAGAGGATGCACTAAACGTAGGGATTGGGTGTGGCACCTCAGTAATAATATTTTTAATTTATATATAAATTTGAAACTTATGTTAAGACATCTACATTTCATATTTTAACTATTGGGTTATTATAAGACACATGACACTATGATTTTTTTAAATTTTTTATAATAGGTGCATTTGTTCCCATCTATGTGGGTATATGGACACCATTTTTGCACAGAAAATGCTGATGCTGGAAACATCACACAAGAATGTGGAGTGGAATTCGAGTTCGATCAATCTAGTCGATCTAGCCATCATGATCAAAACCTAGTATGAGGGATGTTAGGTTACGTCCCTCGTAACCTACATTGAAGAGATCATTGAAGCGAATTTCTCTTCTTTCCAATGTGTTATTTTTAGGTGCAAGTGGTGGGACACCTTTGATCGTAATAATGTAAAGGAAGATGGCGATAGTAGGCTGATATGTATCAAGTATAGAAATATGTGGGATGAAGCTAAAGAGCCCTATTTTTTCCCTAAACACTGCAACCAGGTGTTTTTTTACCCAGATGTGTTGGATAGGGATTGGTGGTTTGTATTGACACATGACCCTAGATCAAAAGATATTTTTGAGAAAAATAGTGTTATCATGCCATGCGAGCTGGAAGATAATGAGGGTGATCATGAGAACCGAGAGTGATATGGTACATGTGTTATTTCATCAATATTTATACCTTTTAAGATGGGTTTTTCAAAACATTATAATATGTAGTTTGAATTAATTGGTAACTTGCATTGTGTTAATGTTAAAATCAATAATTCACTTGATAATTATTTGCAATTATGTTGATCTAAAAAACAATGGCGTACTGTATAAATTAGTTTTTTTTTTTGTATCTAAGATCATAATAAAATAATGATAATTCTAAAGTACATGAATTTATTTGAATTATTTAAAATTTTTAATAAATTCAATTCACATTAATACAATTAAAATTTTACAAATATTTTACATACAATCACAATTAGAATTAGAATTAGAATTACAATTAAAATTTTACAATTTCACATACAATTACAATTACAATTTTAGAATTTTACATAAAATTACAATTTTACAAATTCACGTACAATTACAATTACAACTACAATTTTAGAATTTTACATATATACAATTACAATTTTACAAATTAAAAAATTACAATTACCATTACAATTTTACAAATTTACATATATACTATTACAATTACAATTTTAGAATTTTATATGCAATTAGAATTACAAATATTACTATTTTACATTATCATGGTCATTTAGTATTAAATTAATTAATAAACATCACATTCATGATAACCATTGTACAAACATCATATTTGACTAAAAAATGAATTCAAAATCGCTAACATCATCGTGATCATGATCATCTAAGAAAACACAATTAACATTATATATTAACATATTCATCACAACACAAACATCAAATATACATCAAATGTCAAATAACTCATGTTATCATCACATACACATTAAATTCACATATCTAACATGACTTAACAATATACACATCATGATGATCACCAACATGTAAATTAATTGCAACTGCAACATGAACATAAAATACATGGACCATATATATATATAATTGAATAATGTTAAAAATATAAAACTGTAATATAAATGTCATGGATGAGTTGGTGGTAGTACAACATCAATATTAGTACTAGTGGAGGCATGCTCAATCAATGGTGTAGCCTCGACGGTCGATGGTCCAGCGCCCTGCTCATGATCATGAGTGCTAATGGATGCTACAGGATGCTGACTGGACGTGACTGATGGTCTAGCCTCATCTCCATGACGACTGTTGTTGGATACTAGTGGAGGCTCATTCTCATCTGACGCGGTGCGAGGTGAATGATCATGAGATGAAGGGTCACTGCTCGTGGACTGTCCATCACCTGCTAAGTCACGACCATGCCTATAACGTTCAACAGTACTCATCAGTAACGTAAAAGCTGTCGTAACTCCTACAACATGCCGCATCAGGTTGTACATGTCACATGGCATGCCTCTCCACATATGTAATAGCCTATCATTGGCCTCTATGTCTCTGTAATGAGCAGGCCTGATGCCCGCCTCAACAATCAATGTACTGAGTTGATCGCCCAACACCATCTGGTATCTAGCATTATGATGACCGCACCTAGCACTGACCTCCTGATGATCCTTAGCAGCTGCCATGCCCTGATCATCATCAGCTGGATCCACACCCGGATCATGTGGTACTGGTTCCGACATCTCCTCGCCATCAAAAGAGATAATGTCTACAAAATATATACAAGTGCACAACAATATTTAGACAATTTAATTACACAATTTAATAAAAACAAGTTAGAGAACATGCTAGAATAACTTTAAATATATAAAACAATAATATTACCTCTATCATCTAGTGGCTCATCGGCCGTGAAGAGGATTTTGGCACAACCTCAACAATCCAAACCTGCGTAAGGATAGGGGACCATAATGAAGGGATGCTCATCAACACTAGCTAGAAACTCTAGTGCATCCTGGGATATCCTCGCAAAAAAATTAGTGTCAACCCTCTTGGGAATCATCTGACCCCACATGTGCATGCATGCCTCAAATGTCGTCCTACAAGGTTGCCGAAGAAAAGTAGGACTTTTCTCTGGAAACCTCTCAAAAAATTAATAAAAAAGCTCTGAACAAAAAGGGAATTTCACCCTCCCTTATGTATGAGCACAACATCTATCTAAGGCTGTAGAAAATTGCCGCTAAAAAATGGTAGACCACCTGACAAGTCGTGGCTCCTATACTAAAGAATAAACATAATATAGAAGCGGTAAAACAATGTGTTGCCTGTCACTGGTGTTGTGCGAAATGGCCAAAATGATAAGTGAGAGACACTACACATCCTCCCTACCAAATGAACCAATACGTAACTGATTACCAGCAACCCAAAACTCTGCAGGAGACAATACATTTTCTTCAATGTATCTATGTGAGTAAACTAATTGACTCCCCGTTGCATAGCCAACTGGAACCTTTGGGAATGAGGGAAAATCCACCCCTCTCCTCGATAGCCCTGTATGAAGTATATATCCTCCTCAGTGGGCGTGTACCACTGGGTTATACCAATCCAAAATGCCTGTTGCTGGGCATTCCACCTTCGGATAAGATTTCTCAAAAACAAATTATGGCCCTTTACGGAAGTAGCCTCCTCATAGACCTTCAGGAGGCCTACCTGCCTTAGGAGCCCCTACATAGCTACTGTAATATGGCGATGATATACATCTCTCTCTCTCTTTCATGCCTACAACAGGAAAAACAATGTTATATTGCTCCGCTTGTTGTTGTTGTTGTTATTCCCCCTCTTCTCTCCTTTCACGTCTTTGAATGTTTGACATATTATTATTATTTTTTTTTTTTAGATAACACATGTATTTAGAAATATACATATATAATTTTTTTTGAAAAAAAATAAAAAAATAGTTGGTGTGTCAAAAACACAGTCACGCACCGGTACCGGTGTGTCTTTCTATGGAGCACACCGGCCTCGGTGCACCTAATAATATTAACTGCCCCGATGACGGTCCTCTAGAAGAATCTATAATGCACCGTTGAATATGTACGGTGTCAGTAGGGCGGTGTGCTGAAAAAGCTCTACACCTCGGGGCATATAGTTAAGTCAGTGAATCGACCTCCTAACATCATGACATAGTGAACAGTGCAGCCTTTTATAAGGCCGCACCATTGACCCAGGTGAAATACGGAAAGTCGTGCACTGAAAAAAATATTTGCCCCAAGGCAGAGATTTTAGTCAACACACTATGTCGTAGCTATTCAACTAGGTCAATGGTGTGGCTAGATAACATACCACATTGCGCTTTTAAAAAGAAATTAAAATAACACAGTGTGCCTTTGATACCACAATGGAATCGGTGTAGATACTGTAAGCACCTATTTACCAGGACACACCATTAACAATGTGGAATAGCAGCAACAGTTGCGTTGATAAAATTACCAGCATTAGTGCGCAATATTTAGTCAATGCACCGTGTTGCCGCTATTCCACATTGTCAACGGTGTGGCTAGGTTAAGGACTGCACCACAATTTTTTTTTTTAAATAACACGGAGCACTTATCGGTACCGCCCCAAAACCGGTGTAGATATTTTTAGCACTGGTGTTGATGCAGTCTATAAATTTTCAGGCAGCACCGCCAACCGGTGCGATCTGAACGGCTCGAGCACACCGCGCGACAAATTTTTTTTTCCTTTTAAATGGTTAATTTTAAGATTACTTGAAATTGTAATCCGCTAGAAGGTTTAATTATGGAAAAACAAAAAAAATACCTGTACATTTGCTTGTCAAGGAGGCATATTGGCTGTAGAATTTGAAAAATAAAATTTCTCCACCATTTTGTAAAATTCAAGCTTGAGATTGGTGGGAAATGCACAACAAAAATGTGTGCAACGAGTGCACTGGGAGCACCGATGTCAGGGTAGCTCAGACAAGGATAAATTGCATCGGTTCTTGAGAGCTCTATAGCGCTCACAAAAGTGAAAAATGTGGTTTTTTGGCCATAGTTTTTTTTTTTATTTAACCCTATTCTAGTGTGCGGGATTTTATAGGCACATCGGTGCATTTGCTTCAGTCCGCACTGGGCAGTTTATGTTTTTGCATGCTTTTTATGAGGCACTAGTGTAGACGGTCTATAAAGCACTGGTGCGCAACAATAATACAATGCACCGGAAGGGTGTGTATGGAGCAGATGGTGTCTGGTGTGAAATTTTTTGTGCGGTTTTTTGCCCTAATTTTTTTATTTAAAACCTTTCTGGTGTGCAAGATTCTATGGACGCACAGGTGCATTTTCGTCATTCTGTGCTCGGCGGTTTCTATTTTCGTGCACTTTTTATGAGGCACCAGTGCAGATGCTTTGTAACTCACTGGAACGCTAGAGTAATAAAACACATCAGGCAGGTGTGTATAGAACGCATGGTGTCCAGTGTGCCAATGTTTTGTTCGGTTTTTTGGCCGTAATTTTTTTCTTTATTTAATCTCGTTCTGGTGCTCTGGGTTTATGGGTGCCTCGATGTGTTTTCGTCATTCCGCTCCAGGTGGTTTCTATTCTCGCACGCTTTTTATGAGGCACCGGTGCGGATTCTGTGTCAAGCACCGGGGCGCTACAGTAATAAAACGCACTGAGCGGGTGTGTATGGAGTGCACGGTGTCTAGTGTGCCAATGTTTTGTGCAATTTTTTGGCCGTAATTTTTTTTTTATTTAACCTCGTTTCAGTGTGCGGGTTTTATGGGAGCACCAGTGCATTGTCTTCATTCCACATTGGATGGTTTTTTTTCCGTGCACTTTTTATGAGGGACCGGTGCGGATGTGTTGTAAAGGCGCGGTGCGCTACGAAAAGGAAACACATCGGGTGGGTGTGTACAGAGCGCATGGTGTCCGGTGTGCCAATGTTTTGTGCACACTGGTGATTTCTCGTGTTGAACACACCAGTGCGTTTTATGGTGATAAGCACACCATACAAAATACATCGACAAAAACCTCCGCCCACCAACCTCCTCTAGTAACCTCTATTAGAAACGGATGTCTAGGGTATTTTTATAAGGGGTTGCTCAAAAACATCTGCTAGAGGATCTTTTCCTTGTAGTGTGGGGATCTAACTACTAACGAGGAATTTCATATTGATCTATTAAAGCTGGGGTTATATATTTCTAATGTTGGATTTAAACAAATATATTATTCAGTGGTAGGCCTACAAAGCTTTCTGCATTAATGGATCAATGGCGCAATATATATTGGTTATAAAGAGAACAATGCTAAAAACCATATGTAGCAACTTCTGACGGGGAATTTGACCCAAGTGCATGTTACCTCCATTTTTGCAATGCATGCATTAAAAAATGGTGACCATTGCGTGAGAAATATCATCACATATCCCAACAATGTAAACTATCAAACGAGAACTCTAAAATAAAAGTGAGATGTATAGCCAAAATACCCCCAAGAACATGGAAAATAGCCCAAAAAATAAAAGTGTGTATGACGGAACAATGTTTTTTTAAGGTTAAATTTTCCAGGTTTTTTAAAAATGACAAGCAATACGAATTTTTTTGTGCAAAAAAATGAAAAAAACACACTGAAAACAAAAAATGTTGATGTTAGAATAATAATAATTATTTTCGGGCACAATTTAAAGATTTTTTAGAAATGGAATTAAGGATAAAATAATGGGACCTAAAAATCCTTAAAATTACAACAATTTTCAGGCATGACGTTAAAGATAAAATAACACCTCTGAAAAAGCTTAAAATTGCAACAATTTTCATCCATATCATTAAAGATAAAATATCACGACTCTAAAAAAACCCTAAAACTATTTTCAACCATAGTATTAATGATAAAATATCATAACTCAGAAAAACCTTAATATTTTGAGAAATTTTCAACCATGGAATTAAAAACCTTAAGTTTTTCAACATATTTCAACCATGGCATTATGAACAAATTATATGACTATTTTTTTTCTTTTATATGAACACATGAATTAAAGAGTAATTATTCCAATATTAATTTTTATTTTAAAGGCTAAAAGTATATCTCTTTTCAAATATTTGTCTAAGACAATTTATCCCATTATAACAAAAACCTAAACATCAACCATCAAAATGAAGTACACCCTTTTAATGAGGCATTAAATGCAATGTTTTTTTTAAACTACGGTATATCAAATGATAAAAATAAATAATATAATGGAAATATCATTGTATATTTTAAAAACAATATTAATTTCTAATATTTATTTTACTTTTAATGAAAATATCAATACTTTTTTTTTGTAAGCTTGGCAGGACTACATGTTCATCATGTCTGATATATCACCCCGATTTGGGTGGATAATTGAAGCAATGAATTCACATCAATGAGTGCCTTAACAGATCACCTGGTCACTATCTATCCAAGACCCCGTTTCCAATTAAAATGTCAATAAATTTAGATTGGATGAAACATAAATGATTTCTCTAAGTTATTCTGACATTGTGGATATTCTAAAAAAATGAAATCATCATAATTAAAACATATAATCCAAAAAAAAACGAAATGACTCATAAATTCATTCAAGATCATATGGAACTTTAAATATTTATTTCAAGTTACCATGCAAACATCATTTACATAAAAAATTCTTAGAAAATTATTCAAAATCACTCATATATTCTAGAACTCCTTAAAAATCTACAACATCTTCAGATGAATGACTAGATGCATATGAAGATGAAACAAATTCTTCTATTTCATCAACTAGTGCCCCATATTAGTCAAGATCCATTCCCACCATTTCAAGTTTCAAAATTATTTTGGATATACAATTGGGTTCAACACACTCCCATCTTAACATTGTTTCTTTTGGTAGCAACCTCTTCAAAATCTCTATGGTACTAAAGAAAATAATTCCTCTTTGTTAAATTGAAGTCATAAAAAAAAATCAACGTCCTCAAATTTTAAGAGGTCTTTTGGATGACGACTTATATTTTTACCCTTTGTTTTTCTCTTTGTGCCAACTTTTTTATCAAATACCGTCTCTCTCTTGTACACACCAGTGCATGGGTGTGTATTTGTGGCATACCAATGTACTTCAACAATTGTAACATATTCATTTTAGTTAATGACCTTTATAACCTTAGAAACCCAGAATGGATAGCCATGTGGATCTCCATCCACTAATAATGTGATTATTCCACCCTCCTTAATGTCTTGTAAAGAACCCCTGTAAAGGCCTTCCAAGGATTCACGTTGTGTAGGTGATCTTCTAGAACCAATATGTATTTCTCTTTCCTCTATCCATGAAGAATTAATAATACCTTGAGATTGTTGTTGTTGAACAATGTTTCTTTCCTCATGTTCATTTAACACATTTTGTAGCCAAATAAATGGAGTCTTCAAAAGTATATCTTCATTTCTTGATCTTGAAATGATATCATTTTGATTATTGAAAAAATACTCCCATAAAACATAATCAACAACACCAAAGAACTAATATTCATATCTAATATATTTTTTAAGTTTTTCCAAGAATTCATAATAATTTACATCTCTCGTATGCCTTCGCACATTATGGATTTCAACAATCCATTGTAATAGAAATATATATGATACAAATATTGGAGATTTAAAATGAACTTCAAAAATTCCAAACCTAATGATGACCGATATTCTGTAGTAGTTGAATACTTTTTGCCCCATATAATTGTTTTCCCATTAATTTTTTGATACAAAATTTATGTTGGAAGCTAATATCATTTAGTTGTTCAATGCATTTCTGCTCACAATGCATTCCCAAAATAAACTTTCACATGTCAATAGTTTCTTCCAACACATGAAAAATAGGCTCACGAATGTATGATTTCTTAATACATTCAATTAATGATGATAGGCTCCAAACATCCTTCCTCCTAAATGTTAATAAAAAATGACTGAACATTTGATCAATATGGTCATGAGTGTACCCAAAAAAAATCAAACCAACCTTTACCTTTTGAAAAATTCCCAATTCAAATAGCATGCTTAGATATCCAAAAACAATTTTATTTTATTTTTAATGAAAAGTGTTGTCTAATTATTGATACATATTTTCAAGAATATTACCATACCAATGAGAAATAACATCATGAATTATGGTTATGGTCATATTTTCATCATTATGAATGTTTTGAATTCTGAAGTAAACCTTCGTGACATTTTCCCATTGAAGGCCATACAACCGAGCAAGTGAAACTAAATAAAATTTCCCTCTTGTAATTTTTTTGGTGTGCAGACAAAATGTGGTATAAATGTGTTCTTCTGGTCCATACCATCAATTATCAAACCCAATTCTTTATTTGGGTTATCATAACACTTTTTTTGATGTTTATACAAATTTTTCCTTTCACTTGTTTTTTGATTGTGATGCTCTTGAAGTGCTCTAAGAATGGAATATGCAAATAACATAAAATAAACCTACATTAGAGGAAATTTGAACCTAAAAGTTCCCATGAAATTTTCATTTAATTTCCATGTCATAATATGTAAAAAAATAAAAATACATTAAAATTAAAAATAGGTACATGTAAATATATTGGAGGGAAATGATGAAAAACTACTTTTTTTTAATTGTATTTTTGGCTTATATCCCTATAGGTTTACTCAAATTTCAAGTGTAGACACTCATTGGATGCACAATTAAATTCCACATCCAATGAGTACCCATTATGCATACTTTTGAGAAGAAACACATTGATAAAAATTGCAAATACATTAAATAAATATGTTAAACACTTTTTTTTTAATGTATCTACAACTTTATCAACGTGGGTCTTCTCAAAAGCATGCATAATGGGTACTCGTTCGATGTGGTCTACACTTGAAATTTGAGTAAAACTATAGTGAGATAAAACAAAAATACAATTAAAAAAAATAGTTTTATTAGTTTCCGCCAAAATTCATAACTCTTATTTTATTATTTTAACTATTATTTTATTATTTTTCCTTAGGAGACCACTTTT
This sequence comes from Pinus albicaulis, assembly GCA_034641835.2. Taxonomy (NCBI): domain Eukaryota; kingdom Viridiplantae; phylum Streptophyta; class Pinopsida; order Pinales; family Pinaceae; genus Pinus; species Pinus albicaulis. The sequence continues at coordinate 1,526,745,480 of CM076581.1, read as the reverse complement.
AGGCTGAAATTTCTTCTATTGTTAATAAATACATTTTCATAATTTATAGCTATACAATTTTTAAAAATAATTTTATGAGTGCATACCTCTTTCTGCCCCTTAAAATTTATCCCTTTTTTATTTAAGAGAATCACATGCACTAAAAATCTTCATCCTTATCTTATTATGAATACAAACATTGTTGAATTATTTTCTCCATATTTCCACAAAATATTGATATGTAATAAAATTACCATATCCTTCAACACCTTCTACATATTACTTGTATAAGTTGTATATTTATCATCTTGAGAAATTATCTGGAATATGCATGATGTCTTTATTTGAGATACACTCTCCATGCTTTGAAAATAATTCTTACACCCCATGAAATTGAAGTGTTTTCTAATGGCCCAAACTATCGTCTATGATGTACTTCTAAATAAAATGTGGGATCTTTTTCCAAATTTTCTTGGATTCTTTACAGACAAAAATTACCAATTAAATGAAACATTTTGAAATCCTTTCTACAAAGCAATAGTCTCAATACGATAATCATAACATGCCAATGTATATTTCATGAACCCAGCTAAATATGAAATTTGCATGATTTTATTCATTGACAATTATCTCTTCCTTTTCTCCAATGCAAACTTGAAATCCATATGTTTCAAGAAATCATTTTGAAAAAATTCACTTGAAATCAAATCATTAATAAACTTCTCATGAGATATTAAGCCCTACCCCTTGTATAAATGGAATATCTTGGATTTCTATGAAAATGTCTACTCTTACTCCTAGATACAATATTTGTTGGAAACGCCTCCATCATTTCATAATCATCTCTATAAGCCTTTTCAACATAAATAGGAGGAATATTATCCTCAATATGATCATTCTAAACATTGTTATGAAATTCATCATCATCATTTCTTGGAAAATATTCATTACCATCCTCACCTACAATAAATTATTCACTACCATCATCTGTGCTTTTGAAATACTAACTTGGAGGATATTATTCACCATATTCATCTGTGCTTTTGAAATCCTCACTTGGAGGAGTATCATCATTATTTCTTATTCCTTTCAAATCATTTCTTAGAGAAAATTATTTACCATCCTCATCTCTACTTTTGAAATCCTCGATTGGAGGAAATTCATTATCACCATGAGCTTCTTTGAAATACTGACTAAAAAAAATGAATTATTCACATCTATGCCTCTAAAAGTATCATTTGGAAGAGTTTATTCATCCTCCCCTTCATCAGAGATGCTCTCATAATTATTACGATTAGGACTAAGTAGAATATTTGAATCTTTATTCATAGTAAAATTATCATTTGAAGAAAATTATTTATCCTCCCCTTCATCTGTAGTGCTTTCATAATCCTTAGGATTAAGACTAAGTGGAAAATTTGACTCTCTATTTACTGGAAATTCTTCATCTTTCCCTTACTCAATGTCACTCTCATAGTCCTTAGGATGAGGACTAAGTGGAAATTTGACTCTATATTTATTGTAAGTTCTTCATCCTTCCCTTATTCAATGTTTCTCTCATAGTCCTTAGGATTAGGACTAAGTGGAAAATTTCACTCTCTATTTATTGGAAATTATTCATCCCGGCCTTCGTCAGTGTTGTTATCATAATCATTAGGATTAAAACTAAGTGGAAATTTTATCTGTCTATTCATAGTGAAAGAATTCTTGTTCTATTCATCAATATGAATAAAGTTGTTACATGAGGAAGATGTTGATGTTCTAAAAAGAGAAACTTCACTATAAGAAGAATCCATGACTTTCAAATAGAATATGTTGAATGATACAAATGAAATCTCTCCCCCAATGAAAATCTATAACTTATAGAATGAAATTTCCCCTCCAAATTCCCCCCCCCCCCCCCCCAAAAAAAAAAAAAAAATTCCCTCAAAAAATTTCTTTTGAAACATTTTCGTCCAAAATTTCCTTCTAAAATTTATTTGAAAACATTCTATTAAAATTTTGTCTTGAAATTTTTTCAAGGTCTGTGGAGGCGGCATAGTGGTAAGGTCGCTCTCATAAATACAGACAAGTCCTGTGCTCAATCCTGAGCAAGGGCGTGGCTCGCCGCGAGAGATTAACCGTTCCGGGCCAAGCCCACGACCTTTAGAAAAGATCCTTTGGTATGAATTCGCGCGCGCTGGCTCTGGTCCTCCGCTCTGCCTCCCACTGCACCCTCTGATTGTGCCTGGGCTTCTGGAAGCTCCAGCGCGCCCCAGCTTCGTCCTGCTCGGCCTGCTCTAGGTCAGATCTAACCATGGATGACCGCAGGACTCCTGATCCCCCTCCGCCTCCAGAGGTTTCTGCATTTAGGGCAATGATTGCTAATGCTCCCAAATGTCCTCCATCTTTGTCTCAGCATAAATTTGTGAAAAAAATGGACTCAATCCCCACAGTGGCTCTTCCCAAAGGAGACACCTGCAAATCGACGCTGAATCTGGCAGAGCGGGGCCTCATAGGCCAGTTCACGGGCCTCTGGCCCTCTCCCAAATCTGTTGAGGATTGGACTCAAAGGAACTGGAAGCCTTTGATCAAGGAGGGAGTCAATAGCTACTTCATAGGTAAGGGTTTCTTTGTGTTTGTCTTTGAAAACCCAGAAGAAAAAGGATTAATCTTCAGAAACAGACCATATTTCATGGGCCCTCAGGGCCTTTATCTAAACAAATGGTTCCCTGACTTCGACCCCTCCCAGGATGTTCCCTCTGTTGTCCCAGTTTGGGTTAGACTCCCTCACTTGCCTCTCCACTGTTGGAATCCAAAATCTCTCCAGTCAATAAGAAATGCATTGGGAAAATACATAGATCAGGTGGCAAGAAAGGATCAGTACTCATGCGCCCGCATCTGCGTAGAAGTAGATCTCGAAGAAGGATTACCAGAAGCTATCAAGTTCACTGTTGATGGGTGGACGCATGTCCAAGATCTGGACTATGAACAGCTGCCATTTAAATGTAGGCATTGTCATAGGCACGGTCACTTTGCAAAGCACTGTAAGAAGAAAGCTGAGGAACAGGAAGATAAACAAAATGGGGAACAATGGACCCTAGTCTAGGAAAACACTAGCTCAAAAAAAGGCGCAGGCAAAGGAAATATGACAGGAGGTCAACCAAGCTCCAAAAGCAACCAAGAAGCGGAAGCACCACCAAATGCACCAGAAAGAGAGCAGGACATACAAGCCAACTTAAATCAGGAGAATGAGGAACAGCCGGCCCCTTCTCCTCCAAATAAAGAGAGAGAGGAAACAACTCAGTTGGAGGAAAATCAAGGCTCTCCCACTAATCCTTCCTACGCAGAAATAGCAAGGAAAAAACCTGTGGTTAGTTCTAGTTCTTCCGAGGATGAATTCTACGAGTGCCCTTCCAAAAAAGCAGGAAGGAAATCTTGTAAAGAGAAGAGGGAAGAAGAGGCAGAAAGACTCAAGATTCAAGGAAGTCAATCCACAATAGAAATGTCTATTGGGAAAAATATCAGACCAAGGCCTTCCAAGGGAGGCCCCAACCCCCCTCTTTGTAAATAATGAATCTCGTCTCTTGGAACTGCAGAGGTCTGGGGAACCCCTCTAAAATAGAAGCAGTCAGGGACCTACTGAAAGCAGACCCCTCAGACATTCTTATGCTCCAAGAGACCAAAATAGAAGGGCAGGCCCTTCTAGAGTTAGGCAGAACAAAGTGGAACAAAAAAGTAGGAAAAGCAGTCAGCTCAAGGGGAACCTCTGGAGGGCTGGCAACACTTTGGATGGACGACCTCTTTCAGCTGCTAAGGTCCCATGAAACCCAACACTGGATATACACGGAGCTGAAGCATAAGGCAAGTAATTTTTCCATCTCTCTCTTCAATCTCTATGTTCCGGTGACTTATTCTAAAAAACGAGAATGCTGGGATACACTTGTGGCCTTTCTTGAGCAGACCAATCCCAGCAACATCATTCTTGCCGGGGATCTGAACATTGTTTTGAAAGCAAAAGAAAAGAGGGGGGGAAACAGCTCCAGAGGCCCTATGTTGGCCAAGGTTGAGGAGATCACCCAGCTCTGGGACCTTCTTGATTTCAGGCCCATTCGTGGCATTTAAACATGGTCAAATAATCGGGTTGGTTCGGAGCACATTTCTGCTCGATTAGACCGTTTCTTGGTACAAAGTTCCATTATGATAAACAAGAAAATATCCACCAAAATTTTGCCCAAGCTCTCCTCAGACCATAAACCCAACCAGCTCCATTTGGAATATGAAGAAGACTTGGGTCCGCTTCCTTTTCGATTCAACCCACTCTGGATCGAGAGAGATGGATTCATGGAGACTATCAAGGAAGCATGGGACAAACCAATCTCGGGATCCTCCAGCTACGTATGGGAGCAAAAACTGAAAGCTACAAAGCAAGCTCTGAAGGACTGGATAAAAACACCGGATATCAACCCCATCAATCAGAGAATGGAGGCTGTGCAGTCTTTGTCGGACATGCAAATAGATATGGAAAACAGAGATATCACATCTGAGTTGCTCGAGGAGGAAGTAAAAGCACAAAGAGCAACGTACCAATCTTTTCATAAGGAAGAAGAATACTGGAGGCTTAAATCCAGAAGCCTTTGGTTGAAGGCCGGGGACTGGAACACTCCCTTCTTCCACCGGCAATATAGAGCTAGACTGTCAAAGAACTACATAGCAGAAATCAAAACAGCTGAGGGTAAAGTATGTAAAGGATTCAATCAAGTTAAAGCCGCTGCTGAAAACCATTACAGGAACTTGTACAGAGAAGAAAATCAAAGAAATGATGAGGAGGCGGATGATTTTCTCTCCAGTGTTCCCTCCCTTATCAGTCCTGAAGACAACTTAAACCTCTGCAGACCCATTACTGAGGAGGAAATCATAAAATTTATTTGGTCCATGGAATCAGATAAGGCCCCTGGGCCGGATGGGTTCAAAATTCACTTCTTCAAATCCTGCTGGCACATTATCAACGCAGATCTACTTAAAATGACAAGAGGATTCATGCAGAAAGCCAAGATTGGTGGAGGAACCAAGTCCACTTACCTGGCTTTGATTCCTAAGGACACCAATCCTGACTCCTTTGCTAGATTTAGACCCATCTCGCTGTGCAATGCTTCTTATAAAATCCTGGCAAAACTTCTGGCAAGTCGGATCAAGCCATTGTTAAAAAAACTGATCTCTAGCTATCAAGGTGGCTTTGTGGAGGGTAGGCATATTCTGGACAACGTGATCCAAGTTCAGGAGACAATACACTCAAGTAAGCAACGAAAGGAGAAAGGTATGTTGATTAAACTAGATATGGCAAATGCCTTTGATAGAGTTAATCATAATTTCCTATCTAAGGTCCTGCTCTCCTTTGGTTTTTCGATACATTTTGTCCATTTAATAAAAGCCTGCATTGATAGTCCTTAGATTGCTCCGTTAGTTAATGGCAGACCCGCTAACTTCTTCCAAGCTCAGAGAGGTATCAGGCAGGGTTGCCCACTCTCCCCCTTCCTGTATATCATAATGGAAGATTCCCTCAGTCGTAAGCTTATTGCTGAAAGAATAGTAGGTCATATTCCGGGCCTCAAACCTTGTAATGGAGCTGAACCATTGAACCATGCTCTCTTTGCCGACGATTCTCTCCTACTCGGAGGAGCCTCCATCAGAATAGCCAGAGCTTTCAACTCAGTCCTCAGAAAGTACTGCAGAGTTTCAGGTGCCTTGGTTAATGAGAGTAAGAGCGAAATATATAGCTGGAACATAGACCAGAATGAACTCACTGCAATCTTTGCTCTTCTTGGGTTTAAAAGTCAGGAAAACTGGGACAGGTTTAAATATCTTGGTCTTCCCATAACTTATGGAGTTAACAAGAGATCGTTATGGAGTGACATAATCTCAAAAATTAAATCCAAAATTGCTGCGTGGGGAGGCAACTGGCTAACTAAGGGAGGTAAAGTAATCTTAATTAAAACTGTGTTGTCTGCACTCCCAATCTTCCAGGCGGCTTTCCTCCTTGCTCCAAGAAATGTGATGGAGCAGATCTCCAAGTTGCTCAGAGATTTTCTTTGGCAGGGAGGGAAAGGAAATGAGAGAAAAATGCATCTGGTTAACTGGGATGTGGTAAAAAAGCCACTGTCTGAAGGCGGCCTGCAAATTAGAGATCCCACGCTTGTCAATCTTGCTTTGGGAGGAAAGATTTTTTGGAAGCTGTTCAACGAGCCCTCTCATCCAATCAGTGTTACCCTGCGCTCAAAGTATGGTCCCAATAATGCGCTCTCCAACCTACAGACAGCAAGTGCACCCAATAGCACGCTGGTCTGGAAATTATGTTGTAAAAGCAGCAAATGTTTCAAAAAATTAATCTACAAGATTCCAGGGAACGGCAAGTGTACGCATTTATGGCTTGACAGTATAATGGGAAGTGATCCACTTGCTCAAATGGATGACATTGCAGACCTAGGGAATTGGCTGGAGCGCACAAGTGTAAATAGACTGTATGACATCTCGACCTGGGACCAGCGTGGAGACTGGAATGGATGGGATTTCCATAGAGTGCCAGCACGGTTTTCTCATCAACAAGCACTGCTAGTCGAACTGTTGGATGATGCTGCACCTGTTTGCAGATCCAAAAAAGATAGCTGGGGCTGGGGACAGTCTGGATTTTATACCACTACAGCTGGGTATAATGCTTTACAGGTCATTAGGAATAGTAGTAAAACTAAGGAGTTTTGGAAGAATGTGTGGGATCTGCTTTCCCTTCCAAAAGTAAACTTCTTCTTCTGGACCTTGGTCCATAACAAGCAGCTTAGGGTTGATAATATGGAAAAAAGGAAAATAGCTGGGCCTCAAAGATGTGTGTTATGCTGTAACAACTTTGAAACAACCCATCATCTTTTCATGGAGTGCAGATTTGCTGAAGAGTTTTGGGTTCTCACTCTACAGGACTTGCAGATTCCAGCCCCCTTGCAGAACTCAGTAGTAGACCTCTTTGCCTCTTGGAGTCAATACTATCCCCATCGAATCCCTTCCAAATATTTCTGGCATAGAATCTGGATAGTGCTCCCCAAATATGTATGCTGGCAGATCTGGTTGGCCCGCAATCAGAGGATTTTTAAAGAGCTGCTATATACCCCTCTGCAGGTTGCTGCAAAAGCTAAGTCCTTCCTCCTGGAAGCGGCCCAATTTAAGTATTTTAAAGAAGATCATTTGCTACTGCCCGAAGAAAAGCGCTGGCTTGGTATGCTTGCGACCCATCCACGTAAGTACCTTCAACCCCCACAAGGTGACAATCCTAAATGGCGCATAAGAGATGAGGATGATTTTTTTCAAAATTGGTGGAGGTCCCAAAACATTTCCACTATATTTTTCGACGGGGCGTCCAACGGGAACCTCGGTGTTGCTAGTGCAGGTGGAGTTATTTACTCTCCCAGTGGGTCTTCCAAAGATTGGTTCTGTTGGGGACTTGGAAAGAAATCCAACAATCACGTAGAGATCCTTGGGCTCCTAAAAGCTTGTCTTATCGCAAGGGATAAGGGAATCAAAGTGCTCCAAGTCTTCGGTGATTCAGAACTGATAATAAAAAAATATAAACATGGAGACTCCGTTCAACAATGCCAGCCTCAACAAAACTTTGGACAGATTGAAGAGAGTCCTTCGAGACTTTGACAAGTGTAAACTTCATCACATTTTGAGAACGTCAAACAACGAAGCAGATGAGATGGCAAACAAAGGGAGCTCGCTCATGAAAGGGCAGATCATTGTAAACAATATAAGCACTATCCAAATGCCTTGAAAGTACTTATTGACTTTTAGATGCAGTAGATAGATCTCTTCTTTGTAAAAGGGGCTGCCTTGGCAAAGACCCATAATCTTTCTAACATAATAAAATCATATCCGTTACAGTTAAAAAAAAAAAAAAATTGTCTTGAAATTTTTTACCCTACTTTCTATTCAAATTTTCCACACAAATTTTCCTTTAATGCATTCCTTCGAAATTAAAATAAATATTTTATTTAAATTATTTAACATTAACTAGGTAATTAAGTTAATTTTTGAAATTTATAATTTACTTTCTATTCCACATTTAACAAAATTTAGTGTAAACCTATAATATTAACTATATATTAATTTTTCTTAAGTCTAGTTTTAATCCCACACTAAAGAAGCGATAAAGTAATCCCATAGTCTTCAGATATAATAACTTTCATTGTTACTACATGAGCTACATTGTCATCAATAAGACATTCAATGAGAGATTTCCACATTTCAAAGGTTAATTTCCTTTAAATTTTGACCATTTAAAGAGGAATTTGGGGAAAACATATTGTTTTGTTCTTTTATTGTTTTATCCTCACAAAATAATTTCTAATTTAATTTTTTTTTTTTTTGAAGTTTTATTTTAATGATATTTTAGGGGGAAAACCACATAAAAATGAAATTATTCAAAGATTTATATAAGGGAAAATATGAAAAAAACTTATATTTGTAGGATTTTTCGGAGAAAAAATAGGAAAGATCATATTTTTTAGGGTTTTAGAATGGACAAACTAGTGTTCAATTTATTTTTTTTGAAAAAAAACAATTTTTTATGTCTTGGGGGGCAACTCAATTCATTAATTCAAAAATTAGGAAATTGTTGAAACAAGGAAGACCCAGGTTCAAATCCCCGTGAATTTACTAGTTTATGACAAGGAGGATAGGTCGTAAACCCCTAGATGTTTACTAGTATTTACGTGTTAAGAAATCTGTTGGGTTGCTTTGAGATACCAAAAAAAAATTAAACTATTCCTTACTATATATATATATATATATATATATATATATATATATATATATATATATATATGTATATGTATGAAATTTATTAAAAGAAATGTAATTTTTTTTCAACAAAAAAATATTAAAAAAAAATCACCCTGTAAGCGCCGTGGCATGCTGGATCCTCATCAAGAGGTACGTTCAAGCCCGGATAATCTGCAGACTCACATGCTCATGCAATTTTAGTCGGCGCCTTGCTGGGAGAGGTGGTGGATTCCTAAAATCACCTTGTTCACTCAGTAGGGGGTTGAAAAACCTTGAGCAGCCTACTCAAGGCCTGCCTAGGCATGCCCAACGCCCACCTAGGTGCACCCAGGGCTTGACCATGCATGCCCAAGGCACATTGGTCCCCTGATGGGCGAGGGAGATGGCATGCCTTGGGTCGCCTCACCAAGTCTGCCCAAGGCTTCCCAAAGACTACCAGCCCTCTATCGGACATGGTTTTTTTCTTTATAATTTTTTTGTTATTATTATTTTTTTAAATTTTCATTTCAAAAGTTTAAAATTAAATTTAAATAGGTTTTTTTTATTTTTATTTATTTATTTATTTCAAAGTTTCAAAATTAAACATTATTTTTTTTTATAAATTTATTTTATTTGTTATATTTGTTTCTATTGTATTTTTTTTCTACATTTAGAGTTTTTTTTTAATTTAATTTAATTTAATTATAATGAATATATTTAATTTTTACATTTTTTTTTTCGTTTAATTAAGAAATGAATTTTTTTTCATTAACTTATATCTATTTTGTAGGAAAATGGCATCAAAGAAGGTCTCTATGAATGTTTATGGAATAAGGGCAATAATTATATCATCTAAATTTGTAGTTGGACCCTTTATGAATATTGTTGAACGAAACTGAACTGAGACATATTATAAAAGTCAAGAAACTGACCCGTCAAATGAATTGAAGATTATTTTAGAATGGAATATGACACGAGAAATAAATAAATAAAAATTTGCATGGGATGTTTAAGATAGAGAGAGGGAATATAGTGTGTACATATATCTATATGCTATTATGATTTACAATGGTGGAAGTCATGAGGTGTTGGGTGTTATCACTCCAATAATTATCAGGGTTGTTAGATGTTTGATTTTGGTTTAAAGAATATTAGAGGTAACCACAAACCTACTTTTAAGCCTTAGGATCTAGCCTTCCTAATGCTGAGAGGGGTTCTCTCTATATGATTTATCTTTGTTGATTTTAGTTGATTATAGGATAGTTATGTAGAATTACTTGGGATTTTGATTTGGATTTAGTTTGGTGGTGAAATTACTTACTCAGATGGATAGATGTAGGTCTGTATTCCATTGGGCTAATGGATTCCATGTGTCAAGCAGTCAGATCAGGATCAAGGTCTAAATGGAAATTTTCACAGGGCAAGATTGTTGGGTAACTTCAGATCTTTAGGCTGATAGTGAAAATGGTTTCAATTGGGATAAGAGAGAAATTAAGGGTTCTAAAATCTAGATAATGAGTGAAAAGAAAGAGGTCAATAGAAACTAGGGGAAATTAAGAATTAGCATATCTGGATATCAGTAGAAAACATGTAAATTATAAATAGTTCAAGACAGAGTGTAATTAAACATATTCTGAAATAAAAATCCTCATATATCATTTAGATTTAAGAAAAAAAATGAGCATGTGAAAAAACATAAGAAATTGACAAAGAACTAGTGAAAATACTTCACTAAAGTGGCCCAACACATGAATCCTGTAATATGATGCTTTATTGCTCTAATCCAGTCTGCTGACTTGAAATTGATACAATCACCCTTAAGTTCAGAATCGTACAACTATAGAAATGTTCAACAATTCATCCACACTCAATACTTCAAAATGAGAAGTATTTATACTAAAACGCTTACAAAATATCCTAAAACAAACCTAGGAATTATTCATGGAAAAGAAATATCTTCATGCAAGAAGATGGTGACAATTATCTAACTAATGCAAATTGTCCTTGCTTTTATTGAAATTATTTTTTGTTGTCTTCAATTTGTGGATATTTTTTTGCCAATTTGTCTCTTGATTGTTGCTCAATGAAGGCTGCAGTTAGGAAGTGGAGTGTTCTCTACGTTGGCAACTTTATCTCTGTTTTGAATTTCACTCTGATCTTTCAACTGATACACTTTAAACTCTATTTTGTAATTTTTGATTTGAATTTAAATTTGAATTTTAAACTGATACTCTTTAACATTTTGACTGTTGTTTTTTACTTTTCATCATTCATTGTTCACTGTCCTGTTTTATCTTTACTGCTCTGATTTTACTGCAAATTGTTTTCACAGTAAATCAATCATCTTTTCTCAAAATTCTGCCTCTGGAAATTTTATCTTCATCATCCTCCTGAATATCTCATCAGCTTCAGTATGTTGAAAATGCAACAAGATGATGGAGCTTAGTGAAATGAAGTCACCTTCACTAAGTGGGCCTACAGGTTATTTTTGGCGCAAAGTCTATTTTTAGACTATGTCTATTTTTAGACATATGGAGCATGGTCTAGGAGTTGCAGTATGCTATTCTTGGATGATTGGTCGAGTTGGTAAAAATAGATGGACCTCTATTTTTAGACATACAGGTCGAAGTCTATTTTTAGACTGCCTGTCTAAAAATAGGTCAGTCAAATATTATTAGCCCTTAATAATATTTGGACTCTAAACTTCAGTTTATTCTCTTATAGCACTTTAGTTGGAGCTACGGATGTGGCCCATGAATCTGACAGAAGGAATTATGCTATTCCTTGGGGTTTGGTGAGCTCATGCATGGTTGACTTCAGTTAGGACTTCAGTGGCAGAAGTTTGGTGGAGTTGATGAGACAGTTGGTGGAGTTGTGTTCGGTTTAACTTAGTTGAACTAGTTGTGATTAGTTTAACTAGATAATCAACTAGTAATGAGTGGAGTGAATTAAATATTATTTAATTCACTAATTATTAACTAATTATTCAACTCAAGAACACATCAGTTCACTACAGTGCATGGACAGTTCAGTGGAGACCAGTGGAAGAGGTAGATGAAAGGGTGAGTTTTCTATTAGTTGCGACAGCAGTTGTGCATGAGATTTGCACAAGCATTGGAGGAGATTGCCCATGAGGATTGCGCAATTGAAGCCAAGGAGATTCTAACTTGGATCTCTCATTGAACCAACTTGGATTTCGCAATAGAGGCAGGCAATTAGTGGATGAGTTTTGAACCTGTGACTTGTTCAAAACTGAGCTAGTTTGTGTGTAACTTTTGGAGACAGTACTGAGTACTTGTGAGGAGTATTGTACTGAGATTTTTACATGTTTCTCTTCTATTATAATATACAAATAGCTGGGGGTTTTCAGCTATAATATTTCCCCATTACATATTGTGTTTATGTGTGCATGCGACTGTTTCTATTTCCGCAAATTGATGATTGATTGTAGAAGAGGTTATGTGTTATACATGAATTCAAATTAATGTATGATCAAGATAATCTCAGTGGATAAATCTTCATTATTCAGAAAATTTCTACATGGTATCAGAGTGAATTAATCATCAGGATCTATTGCAGTGATTACAATATTATTTCGGTAGACAGAGTCTGTAACGGGCCAGGTAGCCTCTGGATCCATTCTTTCTCTGAAAGGTGATATATCCAGTAAATTCCCTTACAGTCAATCTTTGTGCTAGAAATAATTTTTTCTCACAGATCCAGAAGCAGTTCAGTTTTTTTGAGTTTGGAATTCGAATTTTGTAGCAGTTTGTTTTCTTGGTGCCGGAGTTGAAAATGTCTTTCAACGGTTTGCGACTCGAATATGCTCTTGAAGGCAGTTCGAATTATGTTGCATGGAAAGATCGGATGGAGGCAGTATTAGAAGATAATGGAATGAAGGAGTTCGTAGATACGGATGTCCAAAAGCCCACTGATCCTGCTGAAGTCGAGGCTTGGCAAAAGAAGATGGCGAAATGTCAAAGGATTCTGTTGGAGGGCGTGAAGGATCACATTGTATCCAGCCTGCATGGAAAAGCTTCTCCATATTTTATGTGGAAAGCGTTGACAGATCTATTCCAGAGCAAGAGCGACCAAAGGAAGCTGGCGCTCAAGGATAAACTCAGAAACATTAAGATGGAGAAAGGCGACAGTATCGCCAAGTACCTCACGAAGTTCACTCAATGCAGAGATGAGCTGGGAAGTGTGGGGGTGACTGTCGAAGAAGAGGACATGGTAGACCTGGCTCTCCTTGGTCTTCCGAAGGCTTGGCATTCCTATCAGGACTCTGTCAATGGTCGGGAGAAGTTGCCAGGATGGGAGCAACTTTGGGCGGATCTCATGCAAGAGGAGATAAGGAGGACTACCGGGGACGGATCTTCATCAAAGGTATCTGATGAAGAAAATTGCGCTTTGGCTGCCAAAGCAAGAAGGGGAAGAGAAAGAAGGCTTCTCAGTCTGGTGCGAAAGGCAAGAAGCAAGACATGTCCAAGGTGAAGTGTTTTCATTGTCACGGCGGACACTATACCTAGAATTAATAAATGAAGAAGAAAAATAAGAAGAGATTTCTTGGATCATGGAGCTGTTGGCTTCCTCAATTTGGGCGGGTTTTCTTGATCGCATGCTTGGTTTCAAGTGTGATGGGATAGGTATGGTTCTGGACGGTGGTGCGTCATTTCTGTGGCCAGAATCGAATCTGTTTTGGATCCTGGAGGAAAAGGATCTTGGAGTGCACATCGAGATGGGCGATGATGGTAGATACAGTGCGGCCGGTATCGGTACCATTTCCTTTGAGAGGGAGTCTGGTAAACCCTTCGTATTGAAGGAAGTATTGCATGTTCCAGGATTGATGAAGAATCTGATCTCTGTGGCAATGTTGGAAGACAAGGGGTATGATGTGGTCTTCAGCGAAGGAAAAGCTTTCCTGCCCAGTAAGACATCTGGAGAGACCTGAAAGATAGGGGTTCGAGTCAAGAACCTTTATCAGTTGCAAGTAGATGGCTGCGCAGTAATGGCATGCAAGGAGGGAGAAGTGGTGAGCCGGGATGATGAGGGCGAACTGTGGCATAGGAGATTGGGCCACCTTCACCACGGAGCTTTGAAGATCCTGCAACAAATTTCTATTGGGCTTCCTAAGGGCACCCTTGCGCAGTCAGATCAGTGCAAGGGGTGTACTTTAGGGAAGTTTGTGAAAGCCACCTTTCATGAGAAGGATAGGCGCGCCACGACGATCCTTGAGAGAGTTCACATAGACGTGTGTGGTCCTTTCTCAGTAGCTTCGACAGAAAAGCACAAGTAATACATGATCTTTGTTGATGATTTCTCTCGGAAGTGCTAGATCTTCTTCATGCAGAAGAAGAGCGAGAAATTTTCAAAGTTCTGTGTATTCAAGGCGCTGGTTGAGAAGGAATCGGGGAAGCATGTGAAGGCTCTTAGGAGCGAAAATGGTGGTGAATACATCTCGGCTGAATTCAAGGACTTTTGCAGCGCAGAAGGGATTCGGAGAGAGCTCATCGCACCCCATAACCCACAGCAGAACGGGGTTGCTGAGCGGAAGAACAAAACGATCGTGGGTGCTGCACGGGCGATGTTGCATGATCAGGGCCTACCCCTTCACTTGTGGGCTGAGGCATGCAATACATCAGTGTATGTGCAGAACCGTTGTCCTCATAAGATTCTTGGCATGAGTACACCGGAGGAGGCGTTTTCTGGCAAGAGGCCTGATATTTCTCATCTGAGAATTTTTGGCTCACCTGTCTACATGCATGTGACGAAGGACGCTAGAAAGAAGCTGGATCTGACCACAGAGGTTGGAATATTTGTGGGGTACACTGATACACCTCACAACTATCAGGTGTATTTTCCAGACAGTCGCAAGACTGTTGTGCGACGGGATATTAAATTTTAGGAGGAGAAAGCCATGCAGTGTTCGCTTGAGAGGGAGCCACACTTACATGTAGATGAGGAGTTGTTCGTTCCTAAGGAGGAGCTTCCGGATGTGGATCAGCCACAAGAGGAAGTTCATGCAGTGGAAGAAACCACTCATGCACCGCCAACCATCAGAGGGCGCAAGCGCACTACAGAAGTTGAGCGACTGGCTCAAGATGCAGAGAAGGTTGTAGGACCACCTACAGCATAGCGCAGACATAGACAGTCACCGGATCAGTACACTGGATACATGGCTCTTATGAGTCAATGTGTTGTGACGAAGCCATCCTCTTTTGAGGAAGCTGTGGAGGAACCTGCATGGGTAGATGCCATGATCGAAGAATATGATTCGATCATCAGAAACAGTGCATGGGAGATTGTCCCAAGACCGGAGGGTAAATCAGTGGTGGGTTCGCAATGGATCTACAAATTGAAGCAGGCGGCTGACGGGAGTGTGGAGAAGTACAAGGCGAGATTTGTCGCCTGTGGCTTCTCACATATTGAGGGGATTGATTATGAGGAGACCTTTACACCTGTCGCAAGGTACTCTTCGATACAGACGATCCTAGTTCTCTCAGCGCAGATGGGATGGCACATCCATCAGGTGGATGTGAAGACTGTGTTCCTCAACGGAGTCATTGAGGACGAGGTGTACATAGAGCAGCCCGAAGGTTTCGAGATCTTCAACAGCGAGTCGCATGTGTGCAGGCTCAAGAGAGCGCTGTATGGGTTGAAACAAGCACCTCGTGCTTGGTACACACGGATAGATAGTTATTTCACCGGACTTGGATTCTCCAAGAGTGAGGCGGATCCTAACCTGTACCAGATTGTGGTGGAGGGGAAGTTGCTGATCATTGTACTGTATGTAGATGATCTGATTTTGATGGGTGATGAGCTGTTGATACTTTCATGAAAGGAGGACCTTGCTAGAGAGTTCGAGATGAAGGACTTGGGCCTCCTTCATTATTTCCTGGGATTGGAGATTTGGCAGCGCAGTGGAGGACTGTTTGTTTCTCAGGGAAAGTATGCCCGGGAGATTCTGGAGAGGTTCAACATGCAAGGCTGCAAGCCTGTTGACACTCCTCTTCCTAGTGGTTGGAGGAAGGAGGATGCTACTTCAGCGGAGGTAGTGGATGCCACTGTCTATTGACAGTTGGTGGGGTCGCTTATGTATCTGGTCAATACACGACCCGATATATGCTATGCTGTTAACCAGCTTTCCCAAGCTATGGTTAAGCCTACCAAGCTCTTCTCGAAGGCAGGCAAGCATGTATTGTGTTATCTTAATGGCACATCGGGATATGGTCTATGGTACAGACAGGAGGATGGAGTGAAGCTTTCCGGCTTCACTGATGTAGATTGGGCAGGGAGCCCAACGGACCGAAAGAGCACATTTGGAGGAGTTTTCAGCATTGGGTCGACAACAGTTTCCTGGTACAGCAGGAAGCAGAGATCCATGGCACTCAGTTCAGTAGAGGCCGAGTACATGGCAGCAAGCTTGGCTGCATGCGAGGCTATTTGGATGAGGAAGATCCTCGTTGGATTGTTCGGGTTGCACTTGGAGCCTACTATGATTTATTGTGATAACTAGAGTTGCATTAAACTCTCGGCTAATCCAGTATTTCATGATAGATCCAAACACATCGACATCAGGTACCATCATATCAGAGATTGTGTTCAGCGGAGAATCATGATGCTTTCATATGTTCCCACGGAGGATCAGGATGTCGACATCCTGATGAAGGCGCTCACCAGGAGCAAGTTCGAATTCCACAGAGGCAGGATAGGGGTTGCAGATAATCCATATCTTGCTGAGAGGGAGTGTTGAAAATGCAGCAAGATGATGGAGCTTAGTGAAATGAAGTCGCCTCACTAAGTGGGCCCGCAGGCAAATTTTGGCGCAAAGTCTATTTTTAGACTATGTCTATTTTTAGACATATGGAGCATGGTCCAGGGGTTGCAGTATGTTATTCTTGGAGTATTGGTCATGTTGGTAAAAATAGATGGAACTCTATTTTTAGACATATAGGTCGAAGTCTATTTTTAGACTGCCTATCCTAAAAATAGGGAAGTCAAATATTAATTACCCTTAATAATATTTGGACTCTAAACTTCAGTTTACTCTCTTGGAGCACTTCAGTTCGAGCTACAGAAGTGGCTCATGCATCTGACAGAGGAATTACGCTATTCCTAGGGGTTTTGTGAGCTCATGCATGGTTGACTTCAGTTAGGACTTCAGTGGCAGAAGTTTGGTGGAGTTGATGAGACAGTTGGTGGAGTTGTGTTCGGTTTAACTTAGTTGAACTAGTTGTGATTAGTTTAACTAGCTAATCAACTAGTAATGAGTGGAGTGAATTAAATATTATTTAATTCACTAATTATTAACTCATTATTAAACTCAAGAACACATCATTTCACTACAGTGCATGGACAGTTCAATGGAGACCAGTGGAAGAGGTAGATGAAAGGGTGAGTATGCTATTAGTTGCGACAGCAGTTGTGCATGAGATTTGCACAAGAATTGGAGGAGATTGCCAATGATGATTGCACAGTTGGAGCCAGTGAGATTCGAACTTGTATCTCTCATTAGACCAGCCTTGATTATGCAATAGAGGTAGGAAATTAGTGGATGAGTTTTGAACCTGTGACTTGTTCAAAATTGAGCTAGTTTGTGTGTAACTTTTGGAGATAGTACTGAGTACTTGTGAGGAGTATTGTACTGAGATTGTTACATGTTTCTCTTCTATTATAATATACAAATAGCTGGGGGTTTTAAGCTATAAGCTTTCCCCATTACATATTGTGTTTATGTGCGCATGCGACTGTTTCTATTTCCGCAAATTGATGATTGATTGTAGAAGAGGTTATGTGTTATACATGAATTCGAATTAATGTATGATCAAGATAATCTCAGTGGATAAATCTTCATTATTCAGCAAATTTCTACACA